>CM072824.1:30234683-30798983 GCA_036937905.1 Salvia rosmarinus | reverse complement strand
TGAGTAATTATTTCCGGTGCTTTAAAACATATCATTTGTACTTTGACAACCAAAAAAAGAATATGTATAATCTTGGGGATGGAAGGAGTGGTTTAGAGACTATAAATTAGAGGTGAGGGAGGACCACAGAGTAATGGGGTGATGTGGGAATTGGAAAGGGCGGGGCGAGTATGAATTCCATCCATTTCTCCTGCACCTTAACATGCGGTTGCTATTCTATTCTTAGATACTTTCCTGCTCGTGCGCCCCTTTTACCCCTCTCTCTCTCTCTCTCATAATAATAATAATGATTAATAATTGGTGGTTGGGCATAGAAGAGAGAGTGTGTATGCTTTCAAATATGATGGTTGATGTATTATATTTAACCCTTCCAGTGGTTGTGGAGGGATGTCAGCTTCCAAATTTTGAAGCTCCCAATGAAGGCAGGGAAAATCTGGCGCGTGCCGGGTAAATTTCTAACCACGTCAAAGATATTATATGGAAGGCCAGGACCATCCTCTATCACTTATTAGCTGTATGCAAACCTCTACCTAGCTACTTCACCCTCAGTCTCTACCATTTTTGCTCACATACACATATAGTCTGCGCCTAACTAACTAAAGTTTATATGTATATACGGGTGTATTATTATAAATATATTTGTTATCAATTCAAAGATTCAAAAATTATTTGGGTTCAAACCGGGCAAAAATTTATTTTAGAATTTAGTAATATTTACTGATCATCATATTTCATATCTCATTATCATTTTTTGGTCATGTTTCACGATAAAAATAAATAAAAATAGCTTATATATATATATATATCGCCGTAACGCGAGTAACCAAAACGGCTTAATTCACCTCAAAAATCACGAATTGCTTGGAAACGTGCTACTAAATCAAAAAAAAAAATCAATCATCTGATTCAACCCAAACAAAATTTTGAATGTCACGATTTGATTCATCAACTTTCACAACGAATCATTTGGTTCATCGCTCACACTTAAAATAATTTTATTTGAACTTCAATAAGAGGAGAGAGTTAACGAGAAGATTTTTGAAGCGCGAACGTAAGATCAAAATGATGAATCAAGAGGAAAAGTCATTAATTCAGAGAAAAATAATCGAGTCTTATGTTCGCCCATCATAGGATTCGAACCTAGCATAAAAATACCGAATGTTGTGGACTCAATAACTTTTCTAACGATTCATCAACTTTCACAAAGAAATTCATTTTGCCTCAATGCTCACACTTTAAAAGATTTTTATTCAACCTCTCTCTCCACACACACACACACACACTATATATATATATATATATATATAGAAGATCAAATGAGAACTCATTTTTTTGTAAATGTTAATTAATCCTATGCATATATTTTGTTTGATTTGATGGTTGAAATTTTACTTATTTTTGGAATTATTTTACATTTTTTCTAAAAGGTTGATATAGTAAAATTGTTATGATTGTAACTAATTTTTCCTATTAATATGAGATTATATGCTATATTTATGGTAATGATTTATTTGGCAGAGATTTATACTTTTTATTTGTTTTGATTTTTCTTAAAAAATATGAAAATAAAATTTCTCAATATTGCACTATAAATTTTTTTCAAGAAAATCATAACAAATATTTATGGTATCATCGAATCTATAGATTATTATGCATTGTTTGCCAATTGTTGTGCATAGTACCGAACTACACTATTCATATTTGAAACATATTTGCATATTACCTTAAATATCACGCATACAAAACATATGTTGCCTAGCAGTGTACATCATCGTTACATTCAACATTCGTACTTTTATAAAGTTCGACTTTGCCATCGTTTTGCTTTCAGATAACTACTTACAACCCATCGCACAATCATATGCATAATTACTACATAGTTATGCATATTAGTTTAATTAAGAAAATAATTATAGTTGTATATACGGATGCCAATTGTAGGCTTTACTCTGACCGTAATCAATAAATGTAATGGCTTCCGGGTCCCGAACCGATCCATTGTATTACTTAGATCCGGATCGGACCTCGACCATCAACCATGGGTCTTAAGCGGTCCGGATCCGAAGTGTCCGGAACCGTAACCCGATAAGAACTGGAATAAATCAAACTGCTGTTTTGTAATTTGAATGGGTTATGAGGTAAGTTTCAATCGATATGGATAAACTAACTCATCGACAAGCCTATTTAAACTTAAGTCATTAATGACGGTTTCCTGACTGACCCCTGATCATCAAATTATGGATCTAAACGGTTCGCCCAAAGTGGGTCTCGAATCAAATCGAACCAGAATCACCGCTTTAAAATTTAATGGGTTTTGAGCGATTTTGATCGATTCCTAGAAACCCATCATCGACATCCCTAGTTGTATATATCATTTTTTTCACCCACAAAATTGCAAGATTTTCAAATGTAAATTTTATTTATGATCTTTATTTTAAGATAAAAATATATTTTTACATTAGTTATTATTCATGTAGTTTTACTTTTTTACGTTAATTACTATTCAAATACGGATTCTAAATTTTATAAGTTTGATTCTTAGTTGTTGTTTTGTTTTCGCATAACTATTTATAATATTATGCACAACAATTATAATTATATGCACAATTACTATTTTCAAGAGAGAAGATGAATTGCACAAATGCGAAAAATCGTGATTTGAGCGAAAATCGTGTTTCGACCTAATATCTAAATTCATCTTAATACCCTAACACGTTTAAAACCATAAAATAATATAAAATATAATCAAACTCATTTTAAGCATGAATTAATATTGTCCATTAGATTAGATGAAATTTGTGGTGATTTATAAGTTCTCTTGAGTCAGCTCTCCTTATAACCAACTTATATATATATATATATATATATATATATATATATATATATATATATATATATATATATATATATGAACTTATCATCACCCCATATGTACTCGTAAAATTGTGAAATTCCTCTTATACTACTACGATTAATGAATTCCATGTAAAGTGTCTAATTTAAAAATGAAATTTTGTCTTCAATGGATTCGAACTAAGTGTATGTAATTATCAATCCAACAAAATGACGAATTCATCGTAGATCTTCACGATTGAAAGGTTAAAAATATTTCATATTTTATATATTAAGATGGATTGTATTTGATCCAATTCAAAGGGTTGAAACTATTTCTTATTTTTAATGGAAAATTATTTTTTCGTGAGAACAAAATTGAATTGACTGCCGAAAGTTACCGAATTAAAAAAATCGTCCTCATGGGATCGAACCGCTTGAAAATTTTGGATTTTTATTTCAAAGAATTTTTCCAACGGATGATGAATTAATTTTCATAGTGAATTCATTTTGTTCATAGCAAGTTTTTGTAGTTATCGCTTCCTCACGCTAAAAATTGCTCTTATTTCAACCCCACTGTAACCGAGATCATATAGTTATATGCTTCTAAGTAGTATGTATTACTCAAATATCATAATGGTGAAATTAGTTTTCAAATTTTTTGCTTATCTTAGCTAATTTTGCTACAATAATGGTAGATTAATAATTTGATTTGTTATTGCTGATTTTTATATTAAAAGCGTAATGGTTGAGTCAGACAATATTTCTCACATTACTATTACAATTTCCTATCTAAATTGTTTATTTGATCGCATATGTTGTCCCATTATCTTATACAAAAAGTTAGATCATACAAGGTGTAAGATCATAAGTCTCAGATGAATGGTTAAACTAGTGAGATATAAAAGAATCACATGGTAGACAACTTGAGGACGAGTTATTGGTATAGCTGCAGATAGATAAGAAATGACTGACTTGGTCGATTGTCTATGCGCGGTACGCCTCGACGTATTGATGGATCATAAAGCGATGAGTTCGCCTATCCGAATCACGTCAACCTAGTCTCGATGACTTTACATCGACCCAAACCTCGATAAGGTTTTAAGTAGTATATGTTACCGACCATCATTTTCGATTTGTTACGGTGAAGGTTACATGAGATAACTCAAGATTTTCCGTATCTTGTTATCCTAACAAACGTGAGAACAATGCATTCTCTATGAAAATTACTGCACTAGATAAAAATATTTCAATTTTCGCCTCATGAGATTCGAACCGGTGGTACATAATGCACTCCATCCAAAGAAAGCGATGCATCACAATAGATCTTCGCGATCTAACGGTTAAAATAGTTCTCGTGCTCACATTAAATAAAGTTTTTATTTGAATATATATATATATATATATATATATATATATATATATATATATAGATATAGAATTAATCAAATAACTCCAATTTTTTCGAGATCTAAGAACTATTAGTCTATCAATTTTATTTTTAATCTAACGATCAAGACTATTTATAAATTATTTATTATCCTAAGATTTTAATGGTAATCATTCAGCCATATAATCAAGAGATTTTATATATTCATTTATGAGAATTATTTCATATGTATAATCACTACGACACATCACGTATAACAACATAAATTATATGAGCATAACAATGAATTAGAATGTGATAGCATGCACAACAACTACGATTACATGAACAAAACATAAATTATACTTAATAATAAAATGAAAGATCTAAATAATCGAAAATTTAGAGATTTGATTATTTTATCATTAAATAATTTTGAACCGCTCGATCTTATTCAATTTAACGATTATTATTAATTCTATCTAAAAGATCATTACTTTTATAATCAATTATATATATATATATATATATAGGGGTGGAAATATTGGAGGTGACGTTGTGAAAAGAATAATTAATGTTTAGGAAAAAGGTTAAAGTGTAATATGTGCAATCCTGACAAAGTCGGGCGGAAATAGTATTATTACAGAAAGGCGGTATGTTATATATTCATTTCAAAAATCAAAGAGTTAGTTTATTATTATTATGAGGGTTAATTATAATTTATGATCTCAATTTTCAGTAAGATAAGTATATGTTTATGACCTTAACTTTCAATACTTTAAGTTTATGGTCTTAATTTTGTTTCTCTAAATATCATGAACTTTAAGAAATATGCTAACTTATACCCCGAAAATACTTTTCAGTTACGTATTATCGATTAAGACGATAATTAATTTGAAGTGAATTTTATTTTCCATATGAACATGAAACCATCGTATGTTTTACATCTCGGGTTAAGTATAGTTTATCGCCTCAACTTTCAACGTTGTGTTATGACCTCAACTTTCAATTATTTTAGTTTATGGCATCAATTTCAAGTTTTCTATATCGTTCATGAACTTTGAGAACGACACTTACGGTTCTAATTTTTTCAAAGTATCGGAACGTTGATTAGACGACAACATAAATTGAGGTGATTTTTTTCACTTATACATCTCGAACGGGCCGCTTTTGTCCCTCGGTTTGATGGAGCCGCTTGGCTTCAACGCTCAATAAGAGGAAACGATGTTGCTCATGTAGCTAAACGCCGATGACTGAGATATTGATCCGAAGATGTGAGGAGAATTTTTTGTGTTTTGAATTGCTTTGCTATAGTATTTTGCGAGCTTCATGGCAGTGATTATTCAAAACAAAAAATCTTTCTCCGCCTCTAGATCCAATATTAAGTCATAGTTATTCACCATGCGAGACGCCGCTTTCCTCTTATTCAATACGGCAGCCGAACGACTCCCTCCAAGCCGCATGCCAAAACAACATCGCTTCAAATGTATAAGTGAAAAAATCCACCTCAATTCTTTTTGTTGTCATCCCTCACTGGCTCCGATGCCGGAAAATATATTCGACCAATAAATTAGTACATTTCTCAAAGTTCGGTATTATATAGAAAACTTAAAATTTGAGGCTATAAATTGAAAAATGCTTGTTGAGACCATAAACTATAATAATTAACCTGTAGGTCAAAAGTTGTAATTTCATATACATATGAAAATATAAAATCCACTTCAAACTAGTTGTCATCGTAGTCGATTCTGGTGCTGTGAAAATTTCGGGCCATATGTTAGACATTTCTCAAAGTTCAGATATTTTAAAACTTGAAAGTTGAGGCTATAAACCTAAAGGCTGCCAAATGAGGCCATAAACAATAATTAACCCTACTATTATTATCACTGAAAACTTAATATAGCCTATATGGTAAATTTGCTATTCACTTTCTCCTATTATTACGTTGGATATTCTTTTAATTATGTAAAAAATAACCTCTCATACATGCACACTAGTACAATACATCCATATATGACATGTAGTTATGTTGTTTTTTTCAATTTTCAACGATACACTTTTTATCTTCAATTTTTCAATTATCTCACTTTTATATTTGAGAACTACTCTCTCTCTCACCCTAAAACTCTTCTCTCTATATCACTCTATATGGCTAACCCTTTCTCCTATTTATCTTGTAGCCAACCATATCTCTCTCTCTTCCTGCATGCAGAAACCCTTTATCCCTAATCTTTACGGCCAACCATCTCTCTTTCTCTCTCTCCCGACTGACAACCCTATTTTTCTCTCCTTCTGCTTCCAATGGCCAACCCTCTATCCTCTTATTTTTTCTGGACGGCCAACCCTTCATTTCTCTCACCCCATCTCGCCTTCCGACACCAACCCTCTCCCTCTTATTTTCCAAATGCCAACCATCCTTCTCTCTCGAATCGACCCTCTCCCCGATTTACCACGATGGCCAACTACTAAGGCTCGCCACCTATACCACGGCTTACCCTTACAACCCTATCACCGATGGTTAACCTCTTATTCCAAATTTGAAAATATTTGATTATAAACATATTCAAAGAATCACTAGCCCTATTCATATCGAGGTTTGCCAAAGGTTTGTTGGGCGATGGAATATTATAGAGAATCTAGTCGAGTTTCCTCGACACGCATAGTCCGATCGATGATAAAATGGTAATCTATACCTTCATATGGCCCAACCGATCGATCCGGGCCGTAAGGTAATGAATGCGAGAAAGAACACGATAAGAATGTGGTTCGATCTATCAATTAGATCTACGCCCACGTAGCAAGAGAGTAATGTGTGTATCGAATGTAAGAAGTGATTACAAAAGAGTGTAGATGATCTATTCCTCTAATCTAGCCTCTATTTATATACTATCATATCGAGTTTGACTTAATTCAAATTGGGTTTCACTCTAATACAAATCGAGTTTCGACTCTAATACAAAGTTTTATCTCAAGTGATTCTTTAGACATGCATCCTAATCTTCTACGCCCAATTGTGATTCGAGTTGTAGCTGGTCGAGAGAGTCGGCCGAACTCGCGGCCGAAAGCTTAATGTCTGGGCCCATCTATATTGGGCCCGATGTTCAGCCTAGCAGTGGCCGTATCCTATCACATCTCCTCCAAAAGACGTAGGTCGAGGTCGTGACGATTGGGAGAGTGACTCGACATCGCCGCTGAATTCATAGTCCGACAAAGTCGAGCTCGTGATAGCCTCGCCGGTTGTACGTCGCCGCCATAAATGGCCGGGTCGAATACTGCCGCCTGCCGAGGTCGAATAATCGTCGCCCGCCGAGGTCGACACTTCGCCGCCCGCCGAGGTCGACACGCGCCGCCCCGCCGAGGTCAAATACCGCCGCCCGCCGAGGTCGAATACTCGCCGCTCCGCCGAGGTCGATACGCGCCCCCCGCCGAGGTCGAATACTCATCGCCCCGCCGAGGTCGGTAATACCGCCTACCGAGGTCGATACGCTGCCGCCCTACCGAGGTCGAATACACTGCCGCCTGCCGAGGTCGAATACCGCCGCGCCTACCGAGGCCGATACGCCTTATCCTCGCCGAGGTCGAATACTCGCCGCCCGCCGAGGTCGAATACTGCCGCCCGCCGAGGTCGATACACCTCGCCATGCCGAGGTCGAATACGGATACCGTATCCCAACAAGGAAAGGCGTGTGGTTTCGAGTGCCGCCCCGCCGATGATGAGAAATGTAAGATCGCCGATTCTCGTGTCGCACGCCGGTCCTTCCCGAGGTAATGCTATTGTTGCACGTCAAAGTTTATGTGTTTGATGTAATTGTTTGACGGATTGACTTCGGCATGACGACCGAGTCAATGACGCTAAGCCAAGGAGGACGCCCACCCAACCTGACGGACTTCCACGACGCTGCCGCCCGCCCATCAGCTGCTCACAGATCAGGATTTGGAGTGAGTAAGACCCTCCTCATCAACGAGGTGGCCGCGCCGAGGTGAAAGCTCGGATACGGAAAGAGGAGGACGGGATCCGGGCGCGAAGGCCGGCGGGCGAAGGCCGAGGTCGCCGGCGGAGGCCGAGACGGAGGCCATGATCGGGAGGTCGAGGCAGCGAAGACCGAGGTCGCCCGCTGGAAGGCGGAGGTGGCTGTGTATCGGGAGGTTGAGGCAAATATACGAGGTCGGCCTCGTGGAAGCCGGGTTTAGGGCTAGGTATCGAGGCCGAGGCGGCGAAGGCCGAGGTCGCCCGCTGAAGCGTCAAGCTGAGGTGGCTGTGTATCGCAGGCCGGACCATCGGCCGAGGTGAGTGTAGTTCATCCTCTTATTTAAACGGGGTAATTCATTCTCGAAATAAACGAAGGTAGTTCATCCTCGATTAAACGAAGGTAATTCATCTTCGAAATAAACGGCGTAGTTCATCCTCAGATAAACGAAGGTATCCTCGTGATAAACGGCGTAATTCATCCTCGAAATTAACGAAGGAGTTAGTCCTCAGACAAACGAAGGTAATTCATCCTAAATAAACGAAGGTAGTTCGTCCTCGTATTAAACGAAGGTAGATCATCTCGAAATAAACGAAGGTAGTTCGTCCTATTAAACTAAACGGTAATTCATCCTGAAATAAACGGAAGGTAGTTCATCCTCAGATTAAACGAAGGTAATTCATCCTCGTAAAATAAAGGTATAGGTTCCTTATTTGTCGAAGTGTCGAGCAGTATGGTCCCTCACGCCGAGACGGATATCATCCTCTAGAGGGTATTTGTCGCCCTCCTTAGAGTGTATTGTTCATCCTCCTTAAAGGGTATTTGTCGCCCTCCTTAGAGGTATTGTTCATCCTCCTTAGGTATTTGTCTGCCCTCCTTAGAGGGTATTGTTCATCCTCCTAGAGGGTATTTGTCGCCCTCCGTAGTAGTATTTTTCATCCTCCAGAGGGTATTTATCATCCGTAGTAGGGTATTTTATATCAGAAGGTATGCATAATCTAAAATGAAATATGCAAGACGGATAAATGAAGTAAATAAAGAAAAGATTTTACTAATGAAAAATGACGATTAGGTATTTGCTACCGGATAAATGGTCGAGCTTATATGACCCTTTTTCGAGGACTTCTTTAATCGGTATGGTCCTTCCCATGTGATCTCTAACTTGTCGAGCTTTGCGCCATCGACTTCACATTTCAAGCACGAGGTCGTCTACTTGAATTGCCGGATTTGACACGCCGGTTATAATACCGAGCTACTTGTTGCTTGTATCGAGCTTTCTAATGTAGGCGAGGTCTCTTCGATTGCACGGATTATCGCATCGGTTTCCTCGATCATCCTCTTCTTTTCTTCGCCGGAGGTTCCACCTTGTCGCCTTCACGCTTCTCCCGTCCGCCTGCCTCGCCATGAACCGATCGCTATGCGCCACGTACGCGACAGCAAGGGCTCATACTTGACGATCTCCTCAGATAGGGCCCTGTAAGACGCCGCTTTGGAAAGCCGAGATAATGAGGAGGTCGCCTACATCCTCGACTTTCAGGTCTCCTTATCGAACCTAGTCATGAAGTTGTCGATGGACTCACCTCCCTCGCTCACAAAGGAGGAGACGAATGCCATGGTCGACTCGGTTTTTGGAAGAACCTTCTATGAAAGGCTTCCATTAGATCTCTGTAAGATCCAATGTCGTCGGGAGGCAGATCACAACCACCGCCAATGCGTATCGATCAGAGCTTTCGGAACAGCCGCACATGTGGACGGGTGTTGAGACGCTGATTGACTGCGTTCAGATCGAACCCAAAGAGAAAGTTTTGTGATCCCAAATCATAGGGGCGATACCCGCATCCAAGATTTTTCCGAGAGGTATCGAGTATCTCGTAGAAAGCGGTAATAATCTTCCGCATCCATCGAACCCCGCTCCCGGGAACGATGTCGAGTTCGCCATTGACCTGTAATTACGGGATCGACTGCGGTGATCATGACGACCTCGTCATGCTGTAATCTTCTTCTTCACGTACAGGTAGCCTCGCCATCCAAGCTCGAACGGTTCTTCCGGGGTCGATTCTGATCGGGCCAAGCCAAGTCGAGTTCGCAAGGCCCCGCCACGCTATTGTTGCCTAGTAGCGCCCGGATGTAACGCTTCAGATTCATCGTTGTTCGATTGTTACCCGAGAAAAGTTGATCGAAAACACAAAATTTTGTTTCCCACGCACGACGCCAAAGGATCGATCCAGCCCGTAAGGTAATGAATGCAAGAAAGAACACGAGGAAGTAACGTGGTTCGATCTATCGAATTAGATCTACATCCATGGAGCAAGAGAGTATGTGTGTATCGAATGTGTAGTTTATTACAAAGAGTGTAGATGATCTCTTCCTCTAATCTAGCCTCTATTTATATACCATCATATCGAGTTCGACTCTAATTCAAATTGGGCTCGACTTAATACAAATCGAGTTCGACTCTAATACAAAGTCTTCTCATAAGGATTCTTTTAGATATGCATTCAATCTTCTACGCTCCAATCGATTTGAATAATCAGAATGGTTGAGGAGTCTTCGGCCAACCTGCAGGTCGAGCTGCAACGTCTCGGCCCATCTATATTGGGTCCCATTTGGGCCTCCAGTCACGTCGATTCTATCACCCACGCCTTAGTTCTCTATGCATTCGTGGTTGGAATCGATTTTCCACCCACCATTGGATATGTGATTTGAGCATTAATCGACGATTTGGACACGCTTACCATAGTTTCATGGGCTGCCTATACATATAAGATTCTCCAATACTACATGTTGAATATGAAAACCAAGGCAAAATATCACTTCTATGGACCATTCTGACACTATATATATGGTCACTAGAGATCATTCCGGATCCGTCAGCGATGGTTGCAAAATATGTAAGAGGGATGCGCGATCCTAGATGCACGATGGAAGTTCATGAAGATGATCGAGTATGATACATAGTCCTTGTTTAATCATGAGGTATTATTATTGTTCAATAATTTTTTTGATTTATTATATTATATTCTTTTATTCAAACATATAATAATACCTCTCGTTTATCAGGGAATGTATTCGCTTGTCGAGATGATTCCGACGCTATGTGAGTGAGCATGCCAACTATATATCATCTCTATATCTCTGACGCTAGGTGAACTTCATAATACTGCTCCCCATTTGTATGCTTGTGGAATAACTCCCGCCTCAGACTAGAGCATAGTCCCACTGCTCTCTGAGCAAAGTCTGGTCTCGACGATATGGGTGGTTAGTCACCAGAGCTAAGTAGTACTACCGAACGTATCTCTATTTTTGATAAGGATGATATAGAGTATGCAGGCATGACGTCACCGGAGAGACAACATCGGTATGTTCATAGTTCGAACGAGGACTAAGATGTGATATAGAGAAACGCATGTAGATAGCCATCTTCCTTCATCGAAAGACAAGAAGCACCACAGTAGTCTTAGTCATCATGATCGCCGCTGGATTACAAACACGATAGTCCTTGGATCACAGATACTCATCTCGGGCCAACTTCAACGACGGCTAACCTATTTTTCTCGAAAGCCATCGTATTTTTATGCTTGAATGTGATTTTTTAATGTTAAAATAAATTATTAATTTTTTTACATAATTCAATCAAAATTCAATTACTAGAATATAATGATAAATTCATACGATCACAAGTAGTTACCAAAAATAATAAGATAACTTTATTCATAACTTTGTACAAAGAAAAATACTATGAAAAATAAAATCTAAGTAATTACTAAATTTCTTCCCTAAACATAATTTCTTCCAACAAAAGAAAATTAAAAATATACATATTATTATTTATAATGATAATTATAAATTTCTCCTAGACATAATTTCTTCCAACAATAAAATTAAAATATACATATTGTGATTGATAATGATAATTATGAATAAGCATGTTAAATTAATAATTTATTTACCTTCTTTTGCATCCTCCAAAAAATAGCTTATGTCCTCTCAAATAATCTACCGATTCTCTCAAGTGTGTGTTGAGTTTGTGTTTGTGGTGTGTCTGCTGAGTTTGTGTTTGTGTGAATTTTTACTACTATATATAAATTATTATACATTATTAACTATTCTATAAAATTCACGTGAATGCATGTAGAAGATATGAAATATGATCAAGACGATGTGAAATATGATCAAAAGATATGAAATATGATGTGATTACACATTCACGTGAATTTTAATACCAAAATACGACAAATTTGTAATTAAATTCAAAATAATAAATACAAATAATTAGCCGTTGTTGCTCCTATAGTGGATAATCGACGGCCAACCCGCTTTTGTGATTCTAAAATTATTCTTTATGTAAATTTAGCATTTAATTTTTTTTTATTCAATTATTATATTAAATTGATTTTATACGAGATGGCAAGCTAACCTTAAATGTAATTTCTCAAGGCCAATCCATTTTGGGATTCTAAAATTATTATTTGATGCAAATATTAAATTTTATATTGGTTGAATTTGTATATCGAAATGATTGGTCGAACTTGTATATAATGTTCCCTATTACAACTATTTTGATCTCTTATCCTAATTATTTACTGATTGCATATGTTGTCTCATTATCTCATACAAAAGTTAGATCATACAAGTGTGAAGATCACGTAAGTCCGTATGATTGGTCAAACTAGTCGAGATATAAAAGGATCACATTTGAGACAACTTGAGGACGAGTTGTTAGTATAAGCCATACCACATAAGAAGTAACTCGACTTGGTTGTTTGTTCACGCCGATACATCTTAACGTATCGATGGATCACGAAGACGAGTTCTTCTATACGACCGCCATGAAGAATCGATCGCCCTTTTCACACGTAAAAGGCGAAGTATATAGGTAAGTCGAGTATCGTATCCACATGTGATTGTATCACTAAAACATGAAGCTAGCTCAACGATAATTCATCATTATTCGCAATGTAATCTGGGTCAGGAATTTGTGCTTTATAATTAAACCAAAGCAAAGATAACAACAAGAAAATAAACTAAAGCAATAAAATATCAAGGAAACAAATATCAAGAAAGACTAACCCTAGGGATGCACCAATCCTATCCACAACGATGTTTATCCCGCTTATTATTAACCGCTTTAATCCGCATAAGACGAAGATCACATATAACCAACAACTTCGCTTACGATCATGGGCATTGATTACTAATTTTCCTATCACGCTACGCCTCTAGAGGAAAATAAGCAACTCCAAAAGGATCACTAAGAATATGCTTCCCACGATCGCCCTATCTCGCCATTTACTCAAGCGCTTAATCGTATCATGCATTCAAGATCGATCGACAATTAATACGCTACGCCATTAATCGACAACTAGATATGCATCAAGATTGATTAGAAATCAACACATATAAATAAGCACCATGAATCAAGAATCATGCTCGAAGGTAAATAACGATAGCGAACTCACAACATATAGATCGAATCATGCAAACCCTAGATTAGAATAGAAAACTAGTGCATATAATAAACGGAATGAAATACATTAACCATAAAAACAGTAAATTAAATATATAAAACCCGAGAGGAAGGCTTGATGAACAAAGGTTGGTCTTGAATCCAATCCTGCTTAACGAACGGAAAACAAAGGAAAACGATCGGACAAAACGCTCCGATCGATAACGAAACGATAAACTAAACTAGAACAACGTAAAAACAATACTAGAATTAAACTAAATGAAGATTAAAGACAAAGAATGGAAAACCGAGAAAATCAAGAAAACTAGGTCTCGGGCGGTTGGGGTCTGTAGAAGCGCGAAGGGGCGATCCCCTATTTATAGAAAAGCGTGGAACCCCACTTTCTCCCGCCATACGCCGCTGATCATCGCCGCGATCGCTAGCTCGACCATGAGCCATCTCCCTGCTATGCTCTTCGCCATGTCCCTCCTTGCGCCAGATTGTACTCGCGATCGGGCTAGCGGTCGCTAGCCATTCCGCACCGGCCGCGAGAAATCGCCCAGCGAGTTCTAGCGCCAGGTCATGCCAGCACGCGGTCGCGGTCGCTAATCCTCCGATGCGTCACGTTTGCTCAAGGACAACCTAGCGACCGCTAGTGGTCGCTAGAAATAGGTCGCTTGTTCATTTGCTCGTGCTTCGCTCCTTGTTTCGATTATCAACATATAAACCTACAAAACGCCAAAGGAACACCCAAGAGCGTGATTTTCTAGAAATAGATAAAACATTAAGAATCGATACATAAACCATTATTAAACAAGTTAAACTCATCTTCAAATATCAACTATAAACGTGTAAAATGCGCTTATCAAACCCCCCAACTTAAAGCATTGTTTGTCCTCAAACAAAACAGTAATGTAAAGACAAACGAAAGATCAACGAGCGTAGATAGCAAGAGGATAACCATTCTAGCCCTCAAACATATTAACGCCAAAAACATTAGCGCACATGACGCACGCTAGCCAACTCAACACAAACAACCATCGAGGGCAAGAACTCATTTATTTCAACCCTCACAAAGGCATAAAGCGAAATATATAGAATACACTCAAACTCATAAAGAAATTAAGCGACGGTATACACTCACGCATCAATGCAATGCAACATCTTACCATAGGCTTCGCTGCTTTCTAACATCTCCACCGGCCAAATGTTCATATAAGGATCAAAGAGGTCTTTGATAGGTTATAATGTAGGCACATTGGTTAAGGTAGGATAATATATGGCTAAGTGACTCAAGCAAACCCAAGCACCACCATTTATATATTTCGACACATATGGACTTCTGTCCATTTTCCTCTTCTCCCAACGGCTAAATTGACATTTTATGCCTTATAAGGTACCTATACTTTGATTAAAGACCCTTTATGTTCAACGCTCATAGTGAACTTAACATTTTTCTTTTTTTTTCTTTTCTAGAGCTTATAGGTTTAATTTTCACTAACAAGGTACTATTCTTCACCACGTATGTATTTTTCTAAAAGAAACTTTTCTCGCCATAACTTACATAAAAATTTCACCCCTTTTGATTCCCATATCCATCCTCACCTCCTATCATCCGGTTTAATCGAAAGAAAAGTCTAATAAAGGCTCAGAAGCGATAAATGGTATATATCATCAAGTTAGTGTTTCGGGTGAATATGTGGTTAACAAAGACGGCCTTTATCCTTTCCAAATTCAAACACATATCATAGCCTCGATACGTAAACACGGCAAGTTCTAGAAGATAATCACATGCATGATATCACACAATTAAAAGAAACCGTATCAAGATGTTTATACAAAAGCTCAAGACCACTAAGTTAACAAATGGTGAAAACAATGTTCAAGCCATTTCACGCCATTCCTGCTATTTTCTAACATATCATGTGCACTATCATTAAATTCCACAAAATTTTCTATCGCTATCATTGGCTACATGGATTAACACACTTCACTTAACTCGTTGATCGATGCACACGAAAACGAAAAGAAAACAAACACGACAAAAGCAACACAAACGAAGAACAAAACAAAACACGAAAACAAAACAAAGAAAACATCGGGTTACCTCCCAACAAGTGCTTACTTTAACGCCTTTAGCTAGACCATCACTAACCTCGCTAACCGCTTGCAGTAGCATAGACATCTTTCCCGATTTGTGGAACCTTCTAAACTTCGTGATTCACTTGGACGACCACCACCGACTATGGAAAGGCCCCCAAACTCGAATGATACACCGAGTTCCATGTCGAGTCCACTTTCTTCTCACAGCTTCCTCAATCGGCCGAGTATCCTCTAAGCGCAGACGTGAGCGGTAGCAAAGAATCATGATCGAGCAGCAATCTTCCGACTTTCCAACGCCGTGTTGCTTGATGGCGTCAGATATGGAAATTTTGAGCCCTCATCGTTAACACGAAACGCGGAGGTTTCCTTCCACATCAATCAACGCATCACCGCCTGCTAGAAAAGGTCTACCAAGGATTAGGTTGTTGTTTCAATTCGAATATCTGAATAACAAAGTCGCAGGAAAACAAAACCGACTTACCAACACGCCTTCGACTATACCTTTGGATACGTGACTCGATCGGTCACCATCATCGCGAAATCTGCCGGCTTCATCTTTCCTAGGTGTAGCCGGCTGAAAACGCTCAACGGCATCGATTGATGCTCGCCTCAAGTCGCATAAGACATTTGGGAAAATCTGCTCGCGATCTCGCACTCTAACGTGAAACCGCCGGGATCCTTCGCCCGTGAGGGAGCTTCTTCAAGACGGCATCAAGACTTTCTGGACAGGGAAATTTTCAAATTTCCCAAGTTTCTTCTTACTTGCAAGTGCTGCTTTTAAGAATTTCATGTAGCCTAAGATGTTTCGCAACGCTCAAAGAGAGGCAATTTATCTCAACTTTTGAAAACCTTTGAACGAGCAAACCTCGTCATATTTCGACTTGATAAGTCGACTGGAAACCGGACCTATAGGAGTGTATACGGCGAGGATAAGCTTCTCGGTTCATTGCTGGCTGACCTCATGGACCGGATGGTCGCGAGGATCCGCATACCGATTTCTTTCTTCGCGAACTTGCTGCTGAGTCAGCCAACGATTTCTCGCCACGTGCTCCCACCGATTGCTCATGGTCGGTTTTCGGAGTACTGGTCGCCGCGAACAACTCTCGCTACGGACACTGTGGAGGCTCGTGGGTCGTGCCGCCGATCGCGTGCTCGGCCGCTGGCTCGTGGGAAAATTGATGGTTCGCGATCAAGCTCGCTGTCGCGAGCTTGGTCGCGAAGCTCGCCAAGGTGCTATCATGCCTTCTTCTGTAGGGCTCTGCAGGTCCATCCACCTCTCCCCGAATGGCGGGCATCGACTCTTCTGGTTCACCTCCAGACACTTAAATTGGCCCGCCTTTGTAGTGCATTCACTGCACGGCTATTCGACCAATTTGATTCTCCAACATCTTCATGTGCTTCCATAGCCGCCACAGCTGGACCCAAGTGATTTATCTTCCGCCTTGTTGCTTATGAACCATTCCGATTCGTTACAATTGTTGTTGCTTACAACCAACTCGCAGATCATGTCTTCGAGACTTGGTTTCTCGGCTTCAATCGAATCAATATTCAAGCTCAACAAGGTTGTTGGAAATTCGAACGACTCTCGACACGTGGTCGACGCTCTCTCTCAACTCGACTCTTCAAAAGAGTGAACTTTCACGAGATCGCCATATTTTCAATCACTCTCAACAAGCCAATGCCTTGAACGATGGCGCTCTCCGCTGGCTATTGATAGCTGTTGGCACCATCTCTTCTACAATACGGCTTGCCTCGGCGACCGGTCGGCTTAATGTTAGCCTCACCGACGAGATCTACCATGCTCCTCGCCCCGCCATGTCACCAATCGTAGGAACCTGTGGATTTGTTGCTCCTCGAGAACCCATGTTGTGGACATCGCCTCAATAGACCTCAATCTCTCCCATGCCTCGAATAATGATTCGCTAGGTTTTGGCAAAATGAGAGATTTCGGCGATGATCTTCATGCCACGGCCGAAAGTATTTCGAAGAAACTTCGCGAAAGTTTCCCCAAGTTGTCGATGCCAACTGGTCCAAACTTCGAACCAATCTTTCACCGTCAAGAAATAAAACCGAACATGTGCATCCGGATCGTGGTCTCAGGGCACCCCATTCTGCTTTGATGGTGTCACAAATATCGAGAAAAGTCTCAGAAGTGCATTCGGTCTTCCGTGACTCCCCCAAACCGCCTCCTCGACCATACCGATCGTACGGCTGAGCTCGAAATTGTTCAGACCACGCATGGCCCCAACCGCCTCCTTGAATTGTTCTGGATGTCAGACATGTGATTCGTGAGGTCTTTCCTCCGAGCAGGACAATGATTCCATATTCGCCATCCGACAACGCATCTCTCGCAAAGTCACTAGCACGGCAAACTTGCTCTGGGATGAATGCCCCTGCTTATGGATCACCGCCATTGCAGCCTGCCCTTCTCTCGCCCTCCTCTCCTTGAGAGCTTTCGATCTCTGGATTAATAATACTGTGAGGTCCCGAGATCTGCATTTATGAACTACCCGAGAAAAGAGAGAACTTAATATCGATAAAAATAAATAAATATAATATAATATATATAACTTGAATTAATAAATCCAAATCGTCAAATTATTCCTATGTGATCTTAACAACTGCAACGGGCGCCTAAAATTTGATCGCCCCTTTTCACACGAAGGCGAAGTATATGTAAGTCGAGTATCGTATCCACTGTGATCAGACGAAAACATGAAGCTAGCTCAACGATAATTCATCATTATTCAAGCAATGTAACTGGGTTGTGAATTTTAGTGGTTTCAAGATAATTAAATCCAAAGCAAAGATAACAACAAGAAAATAAACTAAAGCAATAAAATATCAAGGAAACAAATATCAAGAAAGACTAACCCTGTGGATGCACCAATCCTATCCACAACGATGTTTATCCGCTTATTATTAAACTTTAATCCGCATAAGACTGAAGATCACATATATAACCAACAACTTCAGCCATTTAATTATGGTAGCTGATTACTAATTTTCCCTATCACGCTTACGCCTCTAGAGGAAAATAAGCAACCCAAAAGGATCACTAAGAATATGCTTCCACGATCGTCCTATCTCGCAACACTCAAGCGCTTAATCGATCATGCATTCAAGATCGATCGACAATAAATACGCTACGCCATTAATCGACAACTAGATATGCATCAAGATTGATTAGAAATCAACACATATAAATAAGCACCATGAATCAAGAATCATGCCTGAAGGTAAATAACGATAAAGCAATAACTCACAACATATAGGATCGAATCATGCAAACCCTGTGATTAGAATAGAAAACTAGCCGTACATAATAAACTAAATGAAATATGATTAACCATAAAAAATGTAAATTAAATATATAAACCCGTAGGCCGATGAACAAAGGTTGGTCTCAATCCAATCCAAGCAAACGAACGGAAAATAAAGGAAAACGACGGACAAAACGTTCGATCGATAACGAAACGATAAACTAAACTAGAACAACGAAACAATACTAGAATTAAACTAAATGAAGATTAAAGACAAAGAATGGAAAACCGAGGAAAACTTAAGAAAACTAGTCCTGGGCGGTTTGGTCTCATGGTAGCGAGTGGGGCGATCCCTTATTTATAGAAAAGCGCTGAAACCCACTTTCCGCCACGTGCCACTGATCATCGCCGCGATCGCTAGCTCGACCATGAAGCCATCTCTGCTAAGGCTATTCTTCGTCATGTCCCTCCGCGGCCGATTGATTTTCGCGATCGCAAGAAGGTCGCTAGCCATTCCGCACCGGTCGCGCGAAATCGCCCAGTGAGTTCTAGCGCTGGGGCTTGCTCGCGGCACGAGGTCGCTGTAGCTAATCCTCCGGATGCTCGCCGGTTTGCCTCATGACAACCCTAGCGACCGCCAGGCCGGTCGCAGAAATAGTCATTGCTCATTCGCTCGTGCTTCGTCCTTGTTTCGATTATCAACATATAAACCTACAAAACGTCAAAGCGACACCCAAGAGCAAGATTCTAGAAATAGATAAAACATTAAGAATCGATACATAAACGCACATTAAACGAGCTAAACTCATCTTCAAATATCAACTATAAACGTAAAATGCCGCTTATCAAGAACCTAGATCTTGGTGACTTAACGCCGATCTAAACTTAGATAAGGTTTTAGATGAGTATGAGTTACCCATTACTTTGATTTATTTTGGGTGAAGGTTACATGGGATAATCCAATATTCTCCGTGATCTTGGACGGTGACGGTGTCAGATGTCATATTGGTTATTCAGACGAGTTACCTTATCAATTTAGATCACGACGTCCCTTTAATGAGCTAAAAGGTTTATTGTACTAAACCCCACATGTTGAGTTAACTCAAGTGCAATAATAAAGTTGAGTGATACTACTTAAGGAATTAATAAAGAGAATAATTTATTTTAAGCAAGAAGTGCTATAAATAATTAACGGACTTGTGATATCTTAAATACATGGATTCGTAAGTCTAAGGTACAAGTCCGATTCTAACTTCGTAATAAAGGGTAAGTCATCACTTATTCTAGTGAAATGAATAAATGTTAGTGAATTAATTTATGTTCTAGATTGAACATAATATAATTAATTCATTTTAGACTCATCTTTATTCCTCAGATTTGATCTCCGAAGACTATCAAGACCTTTTAGCCAAGAAATTTTGGCCACCCTAGCATAGTTCCACATGGATCGTGTTCGATTATTATATTATTTATTTAATACATCTCCTAGTTTAGATAGATATTATCCGATATCAAAATATATTAAGAGATAATTATTCTAGAAATGAATTATCTCCACGGATAACTAAAATATTAAGAGATAATTATTCTAGATATTCATTCCATATTATATATTCTTCAATCCCAAAATATATTTATGAGAATCAAGAGTGTGGATTTTAATAAAAGTAGTTGAGTATTTTGTAAGAGAAAAAGAGTCTTATATCAATATAGTATAAAATTAATTAGTGGTGGGTCATGAATGATAAAATAATAAATAAGTAATATTATTATCAATAATAAGTAGAAATAATGGTGACCCATGAATGATAAAAGGTGCAAATAGAAAATGTTGTTGAGATTAATAAATAAGGAGTATTTTGTGAGATAGTTACCATAAATAGAAAATAAATTTTTTTGAGGGAAATACCAAGAAGGAAAACTAGAACGGATTTTGGGGATAAATGAAGTATATTAAAATAGTCAAAGTACTAAAGAAATAGGTTTTTCAATTTATATAAACTTTTAATCTCACATGCTGTGCAATATTATCTTTAAGGAAGCATTTACTTTTAGATTGACAAATACATAATTAAATATATTCAACTTCATTATTTTACAAAAATAAAATAAAAACTCATGTCTATAATTTCTCCAATCATATTCTTTCAATGAGATATGAATCAAACATATTTAACTCAAATTAATTGTAGAAATTATCAAAAATATATGATAAACCCAAAATTTCAATCATCGTAGTAAATAATAGATTAGTTTATACAATTTTTATCTATCTAATTATTGGAAAAATTCCTAAACTCTGGGAATAGTTATGTTTTAACCGTGTTTTGATTAGATCATCAAACTTCTAATGATTTTCCTATTAATATATCTAATGTTGCTCACTTATTCTCGAGTTATACATATTTGTTACATGTTTCAACAAGAGAACTACCTACCGGACTTCACCTCTTCTGGACGCTGATGACAAAATAACCGCCATAGAAGACGGTGGAGGCCTCAAGAAAGAGAAAGAAGAAACTGTTAATCACGCCACATATGCCGATCGCTCAGAGTGGATGGATCACACACACGCGCTAAACCAAACTCGCTGACCTCTCAATTTCCCTCCAAACAGCTTGTTGATGATGCCAAACGAGGGAAGAGACGAAGGAGACTCACCATTGATGAAGTTGACCATGAGCAGCAGAGGAAGACGGTATAGAGCTTATGCAACAAATGGTCAAGAAGAAGTTTAGGAGAAAGATGCTCAAGAGCAAGCCAACAAGGCTACACCGCAAACCAAGAAGAATAAGAAGGTTGTTCCCCATCGATCAAATGCCGCTTGTTGATACCACAAAAGACATCTACCTTGCGATTCCATGTAGGTGTCCTGCTCGAGATGCTGGGAGACCCAAATTTAATCAGCGACATGGTAGAGCAAGAGGCAAGCAGTTGGTGCTGAAAAATTGACGGAGACACAAAGAGCGCCTACTGCTGTGAGAAGAAATAAGACTGTCAAGAAGAAGAGCGTGTCAACTAGTTTCCAAAGAAGAGGTTTGCTTAAACCTAAAGTTGTACGAGCCTGTGCCTAGGATCGATAAACGGGTCCCTACCGAAATGAACGATATGGGAATAGTCAAGACGGAGTTCGCCTTGTGGTATTACTACTGATTGATCCGCTCAAGCACCAAGTCGTGAATCGACGGTTCAAATTTTTACCGAGTACAAATACCAGCCTCTTATTGATAAGTTTGTCAATTGCGCTAGACAACATGTAAGTGTAATCGCCAATCAAGAAAGTTGTGCCACCGATGAGAGGAAACTTCAGAATCGAGAAAGAATCTCCGTAGCTACCGAACTAATGAAGATATATCATGCAAGAACTGAGGAATTCCAAAAGAGGGTCGCGAGAGTTTTGCTATATATGGACATTGACGGATGAAGAGAAGATGGGGAGGGAGAAGATGAACCGTCGATATGTTGTAGTAATCTTATATGATTGTTGTCGATTTGCTTCAAACCGATGTATCTTGTAATCTCAAGAACTATCTTCTATAAACCGACCCACTTCATCCCGACGATAAGTACTCTTTATCCATGCTTTGTACTTGCTTTAAACCTTATTATACCGAACTAACTCGCTTTGTAGAGAAAGATGATCATGAAGAGAGAATCAAGTCCTTTTGTTGAAACCGGTTATCTACTTATCCGTTTGTTTTCGAGATAGTTCATAAGGTTTGACATCATAAAAAAGAAAAATTATCGGGAAATTTTTCAACTGCTGGGAATAATACCGCCTTAACGTGTATTTTGATTAGATTCCAAACTCTCTGATGATTGTCTTGCTGATGTAACTGATGCTGCTAACTTGTTCTGGAGTTAGGTCTTTTTGTTACAGGTTTCAGCCCAAAACTAAAGGAGTTCAAGTAGTATTGAAGCCCAACCATACTGATAGGAGTATTAGTACAAGACAACCGATAGAAGCTTAATCAAGGATCGCGGTCAAGACTAAAGTCAGGCCAACCGATGTCTGAAGACTGAAAAATAGCGATGCTGATGAACAGAGCTATTGGAGTAAATTCGAAGACTAAAGTCCGACGTCGAAATTCAAGATCAAGATCGTAGACCAAAACTCGGTGATGTTGGAAGCAAATGAGTCAAGATATGACTATGTGTCATACCGCAATGATCGTCCATTGAGAAATCAAAGTTAGCTACCAAAAGTCAAACTGTTAGCGAAGTCAAAGTTGGCGATCGAAAGTCAAAGCTACTGTGATCAATAGTCAAAGATGGTGACAAGTAGAAGTGACAATACTAAGTCAAAGATGATAGATAAAAATCAAAGTCGACTATGTCTACGCTGTCGAAAGCATCCAACTAACTCGGTTTTCAAACCGACAAAGATGGAAATCCACCGCTAATGAAAAGACGAGCAACCTCAATCGCCCAACTCAAGTCAACGATCGATAAAACACGAGTCAACTCAACTAGAAAAATACGAAAATATTTGTTCTTAAGTGTTTAACTGTCATGATCGTAGCGTATCTCGCAGAAAACTCGACATGCTAGAAGACCTTTTCGTAGTTGCAGAGCTATAAACAGACGTATGACGCAGACTCGACATCGACATACGAGGATTCAAACGAAATAATTCAAATGACAAATAGAAGGATGTGATTGTTGCTCCTCCAACGACACTTTTTATGGTCTTCTATAAATACATGGAAAATCCAATCTTTGAAAGTTACCAAACGCTACACATTCTTATCGTCAAAAGCATTCAAAACTCAAAGCTCAAGAACTATGAAACAACGATTTGAAGAAGGAAGTTTACAATGTTATCAAGAAACCTCCGAGATCAAATATATTTATCAACTCAATGTTTCATTACACACTTTCTAAAGTCTATGATACTACTCTTAAATCTTAAGTTCAAACACACCGAGTTTGTCGCCATGATACCAAATTTTTAGTTGAAAACCCTCACAAAACACCCTTGTTTAATAAGAAGTTTGGGCAAGTAGGAAAAAGTGTCAATTGTCGAAGCTTAGTTATCTCGCACCTGTAGCAAGAGGTTTAGGTCGACCGCCTGTAAGTAGCCAGAGATTTTCTAAGACCCGCAAGTGTATAAGAACACCGAGTCAAAGGGATACATGAAGGTTAACTCAGATTCAGTTTATTATTGTTCTCTAAATAAGACTAAATCACAATTTAGTGGATCGATCGAGTAATTAGTATGTGGACATGAGTCGATCTCTCCAACTATGTAAACTCTAAAAGTGTTATTTTCGTATTTTACTTTGATATTATCGAATCGACATCACCAAAGACACAAGAGCACATCATTGTTTTAAAGCACTCTATCAATATCATTGACATCGTGAGATAAATCGAAAACTAACTAAGTAATATTCGACTATGTGTTTTAAGCTAACTTGAGTTTTCGAAGGCAACACAGTGATCAACACATTCCGACGCACATCGCTTATCGCCCAACTCGCCACTATCTCAACAACAAGAGGTTTGCTAATCGATATCACTCAAGACAAGGCTCCTTATCTCGAATCGACCAGAAGATCGACACTAGATCGAATCACAGTTATCCACCAACTAGTGCTTCAAGAGCAATCGCCTTGTGAACCGAAAAGTTTTAAATTTATTTAACTGGTGCATTCTCCTCCACCCACTACACCAGACGTACACTCGGACCCATCAATCTAATCTTCAATAATAAATACCCTAAATCCACTAACTTCATCCACATGCGTAGAATCCCTTATGCAAGTTCTATTGATTTAGGTTTGAAAGATAGATTAGCCATCAATTAAGGATCTCAAAAATAAAACTACCAATTTGGAATCTAAATGACTATCAATCAAAAACTCAAAATTCATGTATTTCAATTTATTTATGTTAATAATTTTAATCTTAATTTTCAATTAATAAAATTCATTCACTAATTATATACTGAACTTTGATAAAGAAACTATTAAAGACAAATAAACATATAAGAAATAAAAGAAATAATAATGTTTTGAGTCATAGATTGATAGTTTCAGAGGTACTATCTAAATTGATAGTTTTCATCTTTCCTATCATTAAATTGATAACTAACCCTATATCTCGTGTCCTGAATCGATAAAACTCTTGTTTTATCACAAGTTCAGTGCACAAATGAGACCCTTTGCAATTAAATCAATTATATTAATCAATTCAAAACCGTAAGAAAACAAAATTAATGACATGCTTAACCCAAAAAGATTTTTTTTTTTTGATAAAACTCTACACAAGCTTGAAAATAGGGCGCTATTCTTGAATGAAATCCGCTCCAGTAGCAGAGCCAAATCTGGTGCGCTATTTTGGAGATGTGAAGAGTGTTTTCGCTATTTCTAGTGCAACGCTACTCACAGCACTGTACTATGTTTATTTTATTTTATTTGAATTCTTGTTGTATTTATTTTTAGGATTTGGGTGAGAACTGGACTCAAGTTTGTTGAGTTTGACGAATAGGGCAGTGCACCCGTTGGGTCAAAAACCAAACCGAATTAATTGACTCGAAAAAATTAAAATTTTCTGACTAAACTGAACAGATAAAGGACTATCGGTCGATTTGAAACTGAATGGTTTCGGTTCAACTGGTGTCGGTCCGCCTACAGAGTCAATGCCACCTGCTTTAATTTAGTCCATTTAATATTAAAAAATTAAAATCATTTGCGGCCAAATACCCCACCACCAGCGGTGGGAAGTTTCGCAAGGTACAATCACCCACCACCCGCCGCGCTCTTTATTATTGTACTCCTTCCCCCCTCTTGTTAAAGCCACCTATAATTTCACTCTCTCCTCTCACTATACAAATACAATAAAAACAAGTAACCATATCACTAATTGTTCTTTTTTTTGTTGGTTTTGAAATTCAAGAATTCAAACCAATAACCCTGAGAGAGAGACAGAGAGGATGCTAATTGAGAAGCAGAAATGAGAGATGAGGAAGGGCAAACAATTCCTAGCAGCAGCAGCATAAATGGAGCAGCAAATATGGGTGAGAAGAAAGATGGGTATGGATTTGAGGGCGAAGAATCCAGATACAACGGAGAATTCGCGTCAGCGTCAGCATCAGCATCTGCACATACCAGAAGGGGACGGGCAGCAGTGCCGACGAGAGAGAGCTTAGCGGAGAGGAGAGGAGAGAAGTTGCGGCGGAACGAGAGTTGAGTGTGAATGGAAGGGAAAAAAAACTGAAAAGTAAAATGAAAACCTAGTAGCCTTCCTTCTGGATTCAAATAAAAAGAATATATTCATAATCATAAATCTATTTCTGTCAATCCGGTTCTAAGCAAATCGCATGTAGCAAAAACCGCATCGAAATAGATTTCGGTTTCTCAACCAAATCGAAACTGAAACCCACATTCAACTGATCAAAACAGGCTGAACTCCATCGCTTTTTCAATTTTGATTCAGTTATACTCACCCCTATTGAGTTGAGTGAGTTGGGTTAAAATATTTTAAAAGTATGACCAAATTTAAAATCATATACTTGAAATTTAAAATATTAAACAAAACATATAGTTATGTATTTATTTGGCATTTGTGATTATTATGAACTTCTATTTTGCATTAATACAAATAAATTTCACATTGTAAAATTAAACAAATAAAATATTCTAACAAAGAGATGGTCCGATGGAATGTAATTTCTTCTCCTCGCCATCCAAATGAGGTCGCCAAACCGAACATCAAATGCACTAAAAAAACAAGCAAAGTAATATGTCAATAGGTGCAGGTAGCACCATTCTGAGTAAAATGATTAAACCTTTAAAAAGCATTAGTGCGAAGTGGTGTGCTTTTGAAGTCAATCAATTCATGCACTTAATAATCTGGTCCAGTTAGCCTTTAAAAGTGTGGTGAAATCTTATTTCTGCCTACTCTTGGTGTGTCTTATATTAACCCACTTTACCTCTTTTGGACTACCATCTCTACCTTTCAACCCAAACTAGGGCCCCTATAAATCAGGGATTAATCAATCCATCACAAATAAATCAATCCTTGAGATGCATATAAAGATTATGACAATTAAAGAACAGACACATGTGGTGCTGCGAGAGACACACCTAACTATAAAGGTCGTCATCATCAGCTGCGCGGTGGAGCTGCAAAGGATCGGCTGCAGTAGCGCCACTGGTATTGTCAGCAAACCGGAATTCAGAACCAAATCCTCTTGATTGCTGCAGCGCCTGAGCAAACGACTGATACTTGCGAATGTCAGCATCGCCACACCTCCGAGCATACTTCATTGATTCCTCAAAGTGAGCAGCCCTGATCTCAGCTACTTGTCCGTCCACATCCTCCTCCATAGCCTCAGGATTGTCTCTTCTTCTCCTCTCCTCTCAATATCCTAAAGAGACAGGATCGCACATTTGAAATTTGGTTTATCAAAATATTTGATGTTTTCATCCCATTTGCCTCAAAACACGAATGAAACACTTACTTTTTCAATGTTCTCCTGATAGCGTATTTGCAAGCACGCTGGCATATTTCTGTAATGTCGGCACCGCTGAAACCTTGAGTGTATTTAGCAAGAACTCTAAGGTCAACATCTTTGGCAATAGGCGACTTTCTCAGGCATGCCTTGAAGATCTGAAGGCGTGATTCCTCATCAGGAGAGGAATGTAAATCAGTTGATCAAG
The DNA here is from genome assembly GCA_036937905.1 of Salvia rosmarinus. Taxonomy (NCBI): domain Eukaryota; kingdom Viridiplantae; phylum Streptophyta; class Magnoliopsida; order Lamiales; family Lamiaceae; genus Salvia; species Salvia rosmarinus. Next base: position 30,771,336 of record CM072824.1, on the reverse strand, counting down.
ACGACCAGGGCGGAGAAGGGCAGCGCAATTATATCAGGCCGTTGGTCGCACCAATAATGAAAACTGTCTTCTTAGCGTTCATTCCATCCATTTCAGTCAGGAGCTGATTCAATACCCGTCAGCAGCACCACCACCATCTCCTTGACTGCTTCTCTCTGCAAGCAAAGAAAGGTCCATATAAAGTGAACTAGGAAAAGAACCAAGTGAAAATTAAAATACAGATTCGAATTGCCATACAAACCTCAGTTGCAATTGAGTCCAATTCATCAAAAACAGAACACAAGGGGCAGACTGACGAGCCTTGTCAAAATTTCTCTAACATTCGCCTACCTCTCCAAACCACATAGTCAGCAACTCGGGACCCTTGACACTGATGAAGTTTGCCTGACATTCATTGGCAATAGCCTTGGCGAGTAAAGTCTTTCCACATCCAGGAGGGCCATAGAAAAGCACCCTTGGAAGGTGACATGCCAAACTTTTCAAACTTCTCAGGATGCTCCACTGGGTATTGAACAGTCTACAAGACAGCAAAGAGATTGAAAACATGAGTTCATAGAGACACTTTTTGGCTTACAGTTGCAGATACATAGTGAAAGACAGAGAGCAAGCAAGACAACAGGTAAGTACCTCTTGGAGTTCACGCTGACATTTTCAAGGCCTCCAATATCTTCCCAGCTACAATTAGGCACTTCAACAACCTATCAATAATGCATATTATCAACTATGTGAGGAACTAAAAGAAACAGAAAACAAGGAGAAGTATGATGACATGCTTACAGTTTCACGTAAAGCAGACGGATTGCTTGTTCCAAGAGCAGTCTGAAAGTGCTCATTGGTAACAGCCATGGAGTTTAGTATCTCTGCATCAATGGTGTCATCTTCCAAATCAATCACATCCATCTTCTCCCTGATGCATTGAAGGGCTGCCTCAGTGCACAATGCAGCTAAGTCGGCACCAACATAGCCATGTGTGTCCTTGGCAATCCTTTCCAAATCAACCTGCAAAATAGAAGTGTATTATGTTGGTGTTACTATATCTAGTGTGATGCAGGAGGGACAGATCAGTCGAAAAGAAAAGCTTGAGACAGTATAGCTTACATCTTCAGCAAGCTTCATGTTCTTTGTGTGGATACGAAGAACCTCGAGACGCCCAACTTCATCAGGAACGCCAATGTCTATTTCCCTGTCAAACCTACCAAACCTCCTAAGGGCAGGGTCGATGCTATTGGGACGGTTTGTAGCACCAATGACAATAATATGGGCACGGGCTTTAAGACCATCCATCAATGTCAACAGTTGGGAAACAATTCTCCTCTCAACCTCACCATTGGTTTTCTCTCTTAGGCTAATTGAATCAATTTCATCAATGAATATGATGGATGGCGATTCTTCTCAGCTTCTTCAAATGCCTTCCTGAGGTTGCTTTCACTTTCTCCTGCCAACTTTGACATAATTTCTGGTCCGTTAATAACAAAGAAGAAAGCACCAGTCTCATTGGCCACGGCTCTGGCAATTAAGGTCTTTCCAGATCCTGAGGTCCATAGAGCAGTATTCCTTTGGAGGCTTGACACCAATTGATTTGAAAAGCTGTGGGTGCCTTAGTGGTAGCTCTACCAACTCACGAATCTGAGCCATCTGCTTATGGACGCCACCAACATCATCATAGCCAACCTCATCCAATCGATTCTCATCCTCCCTTTAATAGGCTCTCCTCACAAAAGATCTCAGTATCAGGGCAACTACACAGTACTCCACAGGATCAGTTTCAATAATTTTAAACTCGACACTTCTCATCCCACCCCTGACAAGGAACATGTCACCTTTCTCACTGGCCGATAAGCCTCCAGGAAATATGCTAAGTAAAATAAAAGAAAGTATTAGCCATGCATAAGAATTAAGACAGCCTAAACGAGAAGGACAAAGCTTTTTGTATGTCAATCTCAGCAGCTATTTTAGATTGACAGCTATTGCTATAATATAATTTCAGGAAACTCATAAGTTTTTCTTTTTAAATTGCACAGTTTAATGAGTTCATTTGAAATACTTCACGCTAACTCTCACTCAATTAGACCTGAAGCTGAATGAACCAGAAAGCTACACTTAGTTTAGTATTCTGGTATGATGAACACTAAAAAATGTGAAGAGGCCGAAACAGAAAGAAAAGCCAAGCAAATCGAGAGGTAAAAGAAGTTACGCTTTAGGTAGGCATCAAAGAGATTTCCAGTAACCCCTTCAACTGTGTCATCAATGGGAAGAATGTGTACACGCTTCCCATACTTCACATCAGCACACTGGTGCACAGAGACCACATCACCAAGCCTAACCCTGAGGTTGTTTCTGACAACCTTGTTCATTCGGATCTTTGGTTCGTCACAGGTATCATCAGCAAGGGCAATGCACACTGTATCCTTTCTTTTCTTCCCTAAATCAACAATGAGTAACATTAACCCACAAGCAGATTTAACTACAAAATAATATAAGAAACCAACAGATACCCAGAAAATGTAGTCAGTCCATAGCATCCTTAGGGCTGGAAAATGCAAAAAGTTGATGACAAGAACTAGTCATTTGCAGAATGTAAAATTGTCACTAGCACCCAATTACTTTCTATGACACACAGGAAAACCAAACAACTTGAATTCATTCTCTAGCAAGTAAAGGCCCAACGTGTACAAGCAGACCAACTCAATCCAAAAACATGGGCCATGGCCATCCAATCACAAGATTTCCTTATTACATAAATGTTAGCACAGAATCTAAGACATACTAATTTTTGCTTCAAATATAGTCACCCTTTACTATTGCATTATAATACATATAACCAGTTTGTGAAAATGAGACTAAACATCTTATCCACATAATAAGATCCACTGTGAAGATAAAGCATTGTATTTTTACATATTATAATAGGCGGCAATAACCTATATAAATAATTCTGGAAACAGTTTACGGCCAACATAATCAACAAATTTGTGTCAAAGTGTAATCTATTCGTCAGGGAAAAAGCACTTCTCTTTAGAAAGTGATACGGTTGAAGTTGAACTCACACTAGAATCGACTTATCAATTGAGCATAGAAGTTGGAGAAGAAATAAAACCTTGATTAAGATAGTGTCTCCGCGGAAAAGCTGGAGCTTCTCCATCGTCTCAGGGTGAAGAGACACCACCGAATTATCATCATTGACAGCCTCATCCACCACCAGCCGATTCGGCGCTTTTTTTCTCCAAGATCGCAGTGTAAAATCCTCTTTGTGCCCTTACTGCACATCATAATCAAAATTCAATTAAAAATTAAGATCAAGAAAAACAATTACAAACAGAGAATAAAATTCAAGTCAAATATTTGAAGAGAAACACATCATTAATACAATCAACAAATATTGCGCAAGATCTGATCATTTGTAGGAATACTTACGAATCGGATGATTCCGGTTGATTACTCATGGTGTCGAAAGGAGATAAAAAAAATTTATGTGTAGGGTTTGCAAAAGAACGAATTGAAGAATGTGGATCTGGGAATTAGGGGTGAGAGAGAGATGGAATTTATAGGGGGGAAGAGGCGTTTCTTGTTAGAAAAGAAAAAGGTTAAGTTAGAACTCTTTTGTCTATTTTTCCTTTTCCTAAAGGCGATTTCTTTTTTTTTTCTAAACTTTAATTGATGCCTTGATTTGGCCAAATGTTGCCTTATTTGAGCCCAGGTAGATTATTGGCCGACTACAATTCACTATATCTAAACAAAGGGATATTTGTAGGACACTAATTATTCTTTTACATTATTTTGAAAACAATAAGATAGTGGAATTAAATATAATTTTTAGCCGAGAATAGTGACGGTATGAACCTCTCTATTAGCATAGATGGTCTTTACCGTTTGTATGGCTGTCTATGTGTTTCGAGTTATTTACAAAATACTATATGTACATAATTTATTGGAAAACAAACAATATATGGTAATCAGTTATAATATTTAGTGCATACATACATAAGATTAATTTCTATCATATATTAAGAATTAATTAGGTGAGACAATTTTACAAAGATATTTTATATCTTAATCTTATGTTATGAATACTAAAGGTTCATTTGTTTGACAGTATAGTTTAAGACTTGATATTTTTAACTATGATGTCTTATATCAAAATTAAATTATAAATATTTGATGGGAAAACTTAATTTACTCATGCTCTCGATGATCTACTGAATGTTTAATTCACCATATATCGATTATATTCCTAACACGCCCTATATAATTAATTGCAACATATATGGGTTTTCATATTTACCGCAAATTTCTGCAAATCGATCAATTGTTGACTCAACTTTGATCTTCGTAATCGTGTCCCAAATGGTTGGCTCCAATAATGCTTGGTAGAATCTATGGAAGACTTAAATTTTCGTCCCTTATGATGCATTGGTGATTTTCAAAATCACCTCCTCGAGTAATGAATGATCTAATTTTCTACTACCTTATATTTATAGTGTTCTCCTAGAATCCTATTGTGATAAGACTCAAGACATCTAATAAATACAATAATTATCGCCTTCCTTAAAAGATAATTCATTTCTAAAATAATTATCTCGATATCTAATGATATCGATAATATATATCTGACTAAGAGATGTGTTAAATAAATAATACATTAACCGTAACATAATCCCAAAGGAGAATCCATTGGGGTGACCGAAAATTCCATAGGTAGAAAGGCCTGATGGGCTAGCTAGAGATCAAATACAAAGAATAAAGATGAGTCTCAATGATTAATTACTTATGCTCATTTCTAGAACATAAATTAATTCATAAATATTTATTCATTCCACTGAGAATAAATATTAACTTACCCTTTATTACCAAAGTTGAGTTGGACTTGTAATTAGACTTGTGAATCCTCAGATTTAAGATATCGCACGTCCATTAATTATTTATAGCTCTCAATCGCTTAAAATAATTAATCTCTTTAATAATTCTTTAAGTAGTACCTCTCAACCTTATTATTGTACTTAAGCTAACTCAACTTGTGGGTTTAGTACAATAAACATTTCGAGCTTATCAATGAGACATCATCATCCCAAATGGATATGATAACTCGATACATATAACCTAGATGACATACAAGCATTGTCACCACTTAAGATGAAGAGAATATTAGGTTATCTCATGTAACCCTCATCCATAACAAGTCAAGGTGGTGGTCAGTGCTCATACTCATCTAAAACCTTATAAAGGTTAGATCAACTAAAGTCACCGCGATCTAGGTTCTTCACAACGATCAGATAGAAGAACTCATCTCATCTGTGGTCCATTAATACGTCAAGACGTACCAGATTAGACAAGCAACCAAGTCAAATTACTTCTTACCTATACTACAGCCTATACTTACAACTCGTCCTCAAGTTGTTTCAGTTGTGATCCTTTTTATATCTCAATTAGTTTAACCAATCATACAGACTTCTATGATCTTCTACACATTGTACGATCTAACTTTTGCATGAGATATGGAGACAACATATGCAATCAAGTAAACAATTCAAATAGGAGATCGAAATAGCGATAACAGAAAACATTGTATACAAGCTCAACCAATATTCTTTCAGTATACAAATCCAACAATATTAAGTTTGATTAAATGTATTGAATTATATTCAATATAAATAAATTATTGTAAGCAAGTGAAATTTTTAGTAGTTTAATATATTAAATTATGGTAGGAGGATAAAATTATGATAGTGTAGTTTATTATTAATTAAGTAATATATGGTATAATTACGATTTGTACTAGATATCCTACCTAGATCACCGTATACACATTCCCAAATATTTGTATAATACATAATGACCTCTTACTATATAAAGAGTCTTTGTGTTTGGAAGCAAACAGTATATTAGGGTATGATAGGTTTATATGCACACCTTAATTATCCCTAGCAAACAAGCCCTAGTTGTATGTACTATCTCCATATATATTACTGATAATTTGAATTTCAATATATTGATCATCAAATATGTGGATTTTTAATCAAAAGAAAAGTGAAAGGTAACCTTGTATTTTAAATATGGATAGAGGAAATATTTTATTTATGTTCCCATTCTTTTCTTAAATCACTCTAGAAAAAATTCTCCTCGCTGAGAGCCTCTATTCCGCCTTGGTTTTAATTTTCGCTTTTATCGTGGAGTCTCGTGAATAACATACACATGTTCCTAGAGGAGGAGGATGAACTCATCTTCGATGATGGCACGTTATATCGAATGATTCGCTCAGATCCATCTCTTGTGGGCGCTTTTTAACAAGGCACATGATCAATTTCAACCTTATGCAGAGTAAGATGGGTGAGATTTAGAGACTGGGCAAATGCGTTTTTATGAAGGATATTAAAGAAGAAGGTGCATTTTTCAAAATTTTCATTTGGCCAATCTTCAGAGAACCATAGATGGAGGGCCTTGGTCGTTTAACAACGCCCATCCGATTCTCGCATAAGCTATGTAAGTGAGGATTCACATTGCGTGTTTCGCTTGATTGGTTGTCATTCGGATACAAATTCATCATCTTCTAGTCGGATATATCACATATGACATGGTAAGCAATTGGGAAGTTTCATAGGAATCTCCTAGATTACAATGTCATAAACTCGTCAACAACATGGCCATATGCAATTCGGGATGGTTGTGGATATTTGTAAATCGCAAGTGAGGCAAGTGGATTAAGAAGCAAGATGGTTCATCATTTGTGGTTAGTTTCAAATATGAAAGTCTTCATATTTTTTGCTTCTTTGTGGCTATGTAGGAACTCGAGTGTTTATACAAGAACATTTTCTGACTAATTAACTGATATTATGATGGAGTAAAGTGTTTGGTTTTTGAGCTAGTCCACATCAAAGTGGATCTCCACAAGACTAAAAATATTGACCATGCTTGTGGGAGAGAAAATATCGCATTTCGCACCAAAGACATCAGATAGAAATCGACAACAACTTCTTCGCAACTTACCTTATTCTTCTAAGAATACGGCAAATGGAAGATTTCCATCGCTCCCTTCAAGATTTTCTTTAGCAATTGTGGTTGTAGGGTGGCTCTAGGAGAAGAAAATTGTAGCTCATCTCCCCTATATATTATGCATAATTCTGCTAGACAAATGTGTGCAAGAGCGGCACAAACAAGTGAGCCAAAACAAAAGAGTTTGGTGAGAACATTTTAAGATTAGTGTAGCTCAGTCCTCTTGTGTTTTTCAAGTTATTAAACTTACGCTTTATGTTTCCCCTATTTAGCATAGGGAGAATTATATAAACTTACTATATATATAGTGGAAGATTTCTAGCTACGATCTCGTGGTTTTTCGATTTGATTTTTCCATGTAAAAGTCTTGTCTCATATTTTTATTTTGTACCAAATTTGTTTCCTTTGTTTGGTCTCATTTTAAATCTAGCAAAAGAGAAAAGTATTATCCTGATTTTGTTTTGCAAGTGTCATTTATTTTGACACTCTTTGTTACATTCCACCACTTTTCCCAACAAGTACTATCGAGCCACTTTGGTTCTAAGGTGGATTAAAAATGAAGGAATCAATCATCGTTGGTGGTATGTTCAAATTGAGCGAAGCAAATTACTCAATTTGGAAGTCGAGTTTTATTTTAAAGATTCGTGTTTGCCTTACATGAGATTATTCCATACCTATACACGCAATGATGATGAATGGATCATCATGCACGGAAAAATAATTGTTACATCCGACACTTCATGAACACATTCGTAGATAATGATGGCACCCCTATAATAATGGTAGAGGCGCGGCACACCCTTGTTCTTTCTATATAAATGTATGACCATTTATACAATTCATTAGTTTAATCACGGTTGACGTTCTTGAAAGAAAATGCGAGCTATGCTTGTAAATAAAACACGCCTTAAACAAATATTCCATAATTAGAAAAATCGTTCGATTATGATATGTCAAGGTGCCAACATGACGAGCACCTAAATGCGATTAGAGTCTTATCAACCAATCCATCACATGAAGATTTCTCGACGATGGAGTGGTAGCTTTATTGCTACTAAATTGCTGTCAATAGTTGTAACACTATTGTGGTGTCAATCATCAACTCGCTCTGCACGGCAATCGACCTTGTAGATGCTCAAAGATTGTATTCTTAATGAAGAATCCAAGAAATGAGCCGTAACATGGTTGTTGAAAATAGCAATCGAGAGAAAAGTAAAATTAAAATCTCTCAACATGCAAGAAATAAATCCAGGAAAGTCTAAGCATATAAAAGACTTCAAATGCCACTATTATGTGGTCCAAACCATTACAAGAGAGACCGTGGAAAGAATAGAAAAGAAAAACACGTGGAAGTAATGAAAATATTGAGAAAGACACAAGAACAGTTGAATTGATGGAAATGTTATCATAGTTTGTGATGATGCTTGCGTGAGTTTGTCTTGCCAAAAATAGACCGGATCGTTGATTCGGGTTCATCATATCACAATACACCTCATCGTGATATGTTTGCCTTCTATATCGACGACAACTTTGGTAAAGTTAGAATGGTCAATCATGGTGTAATGAAGTTTCGATATATGAGACAATGTCTTGCTTACTAATACATTATGCAGGCTTATCTTGAAAGATGTCCACATGTTCCGGATATCATACTTAATATTATTTCTATTGGCAATCTCAACAATAATGGCTGCACCAACCATTTTGGCAAAGGAAATTGAAGCTAATTAAAGGCCCTTATTGCAGCCAAAAGTAGAAAGAAAATTATCTCTAGATGATGCATGCAACGTTGTCTAATGGAGAGTTAAATGCGTTATCAAAATTCCTCCATTGAGATATGGCATAAGAGGTTTGTACATCTGCCAGAAAGGTATAGAAATCTTGGCTTGAAGAAGCCTCATCCTTGAGGTAAAAGGAATGCACTTAGAAATATATGTTGATTGTTTGGTCGAATAACAACACATAGTTGTATTCAAAAGCTTCTTTCACTCAAGAAGAGCTCAGCCTCTTGCTTTGGTGCACACTGATTTGTGCTATATAAAGGATATAACTCTTGGAAGTGCATTATATTTCGTTGCTTTCATTGATATCTTTTGAAAAAAATATAGTGTTTGGCTTTGAAAACCAAAGACCAAACCTTGGAGATCTTTAAGATTTTTCAAGCAAAAGTTGAGAGAGAAACGAGAAAAAAACTTAAGTGTCTTTGTGCAGACAATGACAGTATCAAGCTTGAGAAAAAAATATCCTAAAGACCCCTCAAAAGGATGAACAAAACAATTTGTGAAAGAATCAAATGTATATTATCGTGCTCCAAATTGCCTAAATCCTTTTGGGGTGAAGCTTTGAGTACTTCAGTTGAGATCAACCTTTCTCCATTAACTCCTATGGTGATGACATTCTGGACAAAGTTTGGTCTGGTAAAGACATGTCTTACAAAACTATTTCCATCAGTATGATTATTTCGTGCTTCTGATGGCTCGGCAAAGGTTTCCCGGAGATCAGTTGCATCTCCTTATATGTGCTAACTAGCGTGGCGTAGGCTTTATTTGCAGCTTCGACTTGGAAGTTGAAAGTTCGTCCCCACTGCTATGCCAGCTTAGTGTACTCTATAACCTTGGCCAATTCCTCTTCCATCCTGGCCATCAATCCTTACATCTTGGCTTAGGATGGAGATTGATATGCTTATGTTCTGTGGACTGGAAGCTTGAGAAAAGGACAATGACACCATAAGATGTGGTAGTTAAAGGGGCGTCAATTGTCTCCTTCTGCTGTTAGACAGTGCATGATGGACCCGCCTGATCCGCGTTAACACTTACTGGCACTAGCTCTTCATTATTTACCAAAAACTCATAATTTTTTCATTTAAAAAATATTTATTAAAATTAGTTACATCTACAAATGCTATACTCTTTATGGAGTGACATAATATATATTATGGAGCATTACCCATTATATCATTTAACTACTGCGGACTATTTCTCCGGAATATTTACCACAATAAATTAAACCGATATTATTTTTGTAATAAAGGACTACCAACTCCACGTGAAATTGCAAATTGTTGACAAAACATCCAAAAATTAATTAGAGTAAATAAAATCTGATCAGATCTAGAAAAACTTTATTTTAATGAACTTCCTTGCACGCAAGAAAGAAGAGGAACACTGGATTGAATATGAACAGAAGCAACGAAACTCTAATGGCATCTGCTGAAAATCTCGTGGGACACATCCTTAGCAAAACGATCAAAGTTTCTCTCTGAAGACCCATCCACACTTAATGCACTTTCAAGTGTCCTTTTCACTTTCTGGATTTGCTTTCTCAACTCTTCTGACCTTTCCTTACTCATCACAGACTCTATCTCTCTGCGACTTCCTCTTTGCTAATTGATTCTCCGTCGCACAGATTAATCCCCACTCTCCAATCATCCACCACCAATTTCCTGTTGGTAATTTGATCCGTAAACAGCGGGTAACAAATCATGGGAACACCATACCACACACTCGAGAATCGAGTTCCAGCCGCAATGAGTCAGGAATCCGCCGATGGCCGGATTGCGCAGCACCTCATTCTGGCTGCACCACGGCACCATCAGCCCTCTGCTTCTGGTCCGATCTTCAAATCCTTCTGGAAAAACTCTACCACCACCTGAATCCACCATTCCTGGCCGAAGAACCCACACAAAATTCACATCACTCAGTAAAAGTCCGCCGGCGATTTCGAGGATCACGCTCCTGTCCGTCGTGGCCAGGCTACCGAATGAAACGTACAAAACCGATCCAGGCGGCCTTGAATTTAGCCAATCAGCGGAATCGGCTTCCGGCAAAAGGCTCTTAGCGATGGAATTCCGGGCAAAATCGGCGGGAAAAAGGGGGCCGATAGCATAGAATGGCTGCTTCAGCTGCAGAGCTGATATTGTCTCTCCTTCTAGCTCTTGCACGGTGTTGCAGAGTATGAAATCCGCACTTTTTACTGCATCAAACGCCAGGAAAATGATCTTATGTATCACCGTATTTTCTGTATCTTGCAAATACGACATGAAATCTTTGGTATTGATGGAGCCGATACCAGGCACATAATCCACGATTTCACGGCGACCGTCAACGGGAACGTGTCCCTTTCCCCTCAGAAGTTCCAAGTGATAATACAACGAGAAAACTAACGCCGGCTCCGTCCAGAAAGAGACATTCACCAGACCGTATTTCTTTGCGATTTTCTCCGGCCAAACGCTGAATGTATCAGCAATCAGGAAATAATTAGACGCTGCAGTTGAGGAGTCAGATTCCAATTTTTTCCGAACCAGTTCATCGACTTTATCAGGAAATCCATCGCGGAAATACGTCACCCACTCATCGAAATTAGCGTTGCGGTCAAAATCGAGCGGATAGCCGTCGCTGAAGGTTGTGTAGCGGATGTCGTGGCCGGAGGTAGAGCAGCGGCGAAGATATCGGTTTCTGTGGCGTTGTGTTGAGATTGGGAGATCTGTTGGTGGATGAAGTCGAGGTGGGCGAAGGTGATGGAGAAGCCCTTGGAAGCAAGTCTAATGGCGAGGTTGACGAAGGGGATTATGTGGCCTTGCAGGTGAAAGGATACCATTATTGCGTGTGGTTTATGCTCTTTAATTTTGCTCGCCATATCCTCTTTGTTTCCTGTTAGTATACTGGACAGGACAGCAAGTCTCTTCTGTGTTAAATTAGGAGAACGCGTGGCCTTGTTTGAATAATTAAATTGTCAGGTTAGTCTGCGTCAATTACCACTAAGGTGAGGATTGATACGACTAAAATTTGTTCTTAATTTTTGTTTTTTACATGTTCAAATTTCTTTTCTTTCCATTTATAATATATTCTATTTTCTACTTATTATTTTTAATAATACCTTTTATTTATATATTATTATTCATATTTATTACTTTCAATAACATCATTTATTTACACAGTTTATCACATACAATCATAACTCACCACTGATTAAATTAATACTATTTAATATAAGATTTTTACTTCACTCACAAAATATTTAATAAATTTTATTAAAATTGTATTAAAATTTTCCAAAATATATTTATTTTGGGAATGGAAAGAATATTAGCAAGTATAACTAATATAATTTATAAGACGATACCATTTTTGCTGGCAGATCGTGACTTCCATCATGCACTGCGTTTTCTCTCCAATAAACATTTCAATCATGGCAACTGCCCACATTCAGTTTAATTTTTATGTCCTGATCAGTAATAAGTGACTGCAAACCGATGGATTCTTTCATATTGTGATGTAGGCTAGCCAGATGATCGATCTTAATTTCACAGTGAAATAAACGCGGTAAGAACATATGATTACGCTGCTCGATCTTTAAATCGATCTACGTCCATTGGGCAATAGGGAGATTCGCAGATTGAATGCGTAAGCGATTACAAAGAGGTAGATGATCTATTTCGCCTAATCTAAATTTATTTATACACAATTATTTTGACCCAGATCTTAAACCGGCGCCTTCTAACTAGGATTCGAGATCTTGATATGATCTTAATCCTATCCCTCTCGAATTGGATTCTTTATATACGGCCGAGCTTCTGCTCCATCGGGTTTTAGGGGTCTTCTTGGTCGAACTTGTCCGCGCCGAGCTTGACGTCACTTTACTTGACGCCCGACGCCGGCCCTAGTTCAGCCATATTGTTGGATTTGATACCGAAAGCAGCTTTGGTTGAAGCAGATAATGCTTCCGTTACCACTATTACAATCTCCTATCCGATTTGAATACTTGATTGACATATCCGTGTCCCTTATCTCATATATGTTAGATCACACAAGGTGAAGATCACGTGTCCAGTATGATTGGTCGCCTTAATGAGATATAAAAAGTTTCACACCGAGACGACTTAAGGACGAGTTGTCGGCTTAGTCAGCAGATAGATAAGCAGTGACTCGACTTAGTTGCTTGTCTACGCCAGACGCTCCGACGTATCAAGGATCACAATGAGATGTGTTCTTCTTTCCGACCGTCAGAAGAACCAAGATCTCGTGACTTACGATGATCTAAACCCGATAAGGTATTAGGTAGTATGAGTTGCCACCATCACTTTGACTTGTTATGAGTGAGGTTATATGTTCTAATCCAAGATTCTCCGCATCTCGGGGTGGCAAGGCAGTACGTCATGCTAGTTATCTCAGACGAGTCACCGATCCGCTAGGACGATGACGCCCTCATGAGCTTCAAAGGTTTATTGTACTAAACCCCGCAGTTGAGTTAGCTCAATTACAATAATAAGGTCGAGTGGTACTACTTAAGGAAATGAAGTTATTAATCGCTTTAAGCAATGATTGCTATAAATGATTAACGGACGCTCGATATCTTAAATACGGATTCTGAATGTCTAAGTGCAAGCCCGACTCACTTCGGTAATAAAGGGTAAGTCAAGATTTATTCTCTAGTGGCATGAATAAATGTTTATAAATTAATTTATGTTCCTACCGAACATAAGATAATTAATTTATTCGGCGCCCATCTTTATTCCTCGTGATTGATCCTGGTCGCCCATCCAGTGCCCGTAGTGCAAGAAAATCGGCGCCTCTGTACTCTCAAAGGAAAGATTTTATTCTCTTTATCCCACAAGGATATAATTATATTTAGATATGCATGATCCTTTCCATATAAGATTATGGAAATAATCTCGAGAGTATGAAATAATCCCGAGAGTATGGAAATAATCCAAGATTATGGTAATATTCCATAGATTATGGTAATATTCCATATAGATTATGGTAATATTCCATATGATTAAGGTAGTGCATTATAAATATAAGGTATGAGATAAAGTCTAGGTTAATGCTCACATAATTAACCTAATATTTTCGAGATTTCCATAAGCTCGGAGAGATTTTCGAAAATTGTGTAGAGAAAAGAGGTTATTTTCCAAGCATTCTCCATAGATCGCCCTCACCGACGCCGAGATTGGGCAATCGGATACAGCCCGTAGGTCAAAGCACGAGTCCGATCCGCTCGATCCGCTCATCTCGCTTCATCGACCTCTTCGCATCCAAAGGTAAACACGTGAAAACCCCAACGTGTCATGATTTAATTATATAGACGCATGCTGGTTTATAATCAATGTATGGTGAATTAAACAACCAAGATGGATCTCGGGCCAGGCTAACATATGCTTCCCTACACTGGTATCGAGCTCCGGATCGAATCTTCGCCTGCTGATTAATTCACGCTCGATTATTACGCGCGCTTATTTAATTGTGGATCCGCTGCTCATCGTGGCTCGCTTATTATTTTGTCGGATGTTGTTTTCACCACGAGAAAATCCGTGGTTAGATTAGATTTTATTATGTAAATCTTATCTCGTAAAAGAAGAACGAAGACGAAAGAACGAAGAACGAAACGACGGAAAACAGTATCTCGCGCCCTCGACGGTATTCATGAGCGAGCCTCGCGGTCGCGAGGGCGATCGCGAGGGCGCGCGGGCGACGGGCGGCGCTTGCGACGAGATCCTCGGCGCCACGCGAGCGAGCCGAAGCGATCGCGAGATACGGCCGCGCAAGTTAGCAAAGCGAGCGAGAGCGGGCGACGGGTGTCGCGTCGCTTAGAAACCCGACGCCATGAGCGCATCGCGGTCGCGAAGTTTCGCCATCGGGCGGCGACATCTCTCGCAGATGTTCGGGTTGTCGGGCGGCCGCAAGACACGCAGCCGACGGTCACGGTCGCATTAGCGACCGCGAGGTAGCCCGCGAGTAACACGCCAGGCAGCGGCGACGCAGCGTCGGCGCGCTACCGGGCTTCGCTTCAGCGCTGCCCGAAGACATTGGGCCGACCCGCCTGCACTGCTTTTTCTAGATTTTCCGTCCGCGCCCGCACGCGAGGCCCATTTGTTGAATCCGTCCGTCCGCCCGCACGCGAGGCCCGCCAAGTTTAATTTGCACTTTGTAAATCTATGTAATAGATTAGATTTAAATGCGTGTTTCACGATTGGGCCGCTGGCGAACGCTTTTTTTTTTTTTATCGCTCATACGCATGTCGTGGATGTTTAAATTATGCAAGAGACGTTATGTATGTTTATATTACGCCGACAAACCTTAAGTGTTTTACGAATCGACGCGCATAGTAAGCATGCTAGGTTTATCGCGCTTATCAAGCATATTTTAGAATTTCATGAGCATGTTTTACATGTCGAGTTCTATAGAAAAGCATGCTAGATTACGTGATCTCGCATGGACAAACCTTTGAATAAAAGACTACAAGCAACCCGACAAATTAATTTTTCAAATTAAAATGTCAAGACCTCCACTTTTCGATCTCTAAACAAAGCGAGACGACCGTGAGTAAACGCCCACACGCGTGACTTGCTTGCACTGCTTATCATAAGTTTGTTAGATGAGATTTCTAAATAAAATATTTTAAATCTATCGAGAAGTGGGAGTTTCATGTGTAACGCCCACACGCTGTGGCTTGTATGTGCGATTTTCATAAGTTCTCTGTAGATAGATATAAATGAGATAACAAAAGAATTTGAATCGGAAGCGGTATGGTCCGAGATAGTATACCAATTTAAGAATTCATTTTCTAATGTTAAAATTGTGGTCATCAGCTAGACATCACCTCAAGTACAACTTCCCGCCGAATTCCTTCTCGCGATAGTGACGTGGTCTAGTAAGGTCCAATCATTAATTTCATTCATTACATGATAAGTCGATATGGATTGAAATTAAACCACTAAAAGGTATATTTTAGTCCGTCGGGGGTTCATGTAAACGCCCACACGCGCGGCTCGTATGTGGAATTCTCGGGCGATTGGAGGTTTCAATCAATATTGTTTTATCAAAAGGTTACAATATTATTGTTACGAATTATTTGCGATCGTATGCTTATGTGTTTTACATTATCGCTTCGTATATGTCTCTTACGCCGATTATCAATATGCTCGCACAAAACTGTTATCCGTCCAAATTTTATCGAGTGGAAACGAAACATGGAATATGTTCTTATCATCAAGAACACATGTTTGTCTCACTACTCCTAAACCCGACGCCTTATCGACGATCGACTAACGAGCAGGCGAGAGTCAAGCAGACTTTGGAATAAGTCAAACAATACGGCTAAATGTTATATGATGACCACGATGTCCAAAGGCTTGCGAATGCAAAGATCATCGATGGCGCACGCGATCGATATTTGGTCAAGTCTCGAGAGTGTTTGGGCAATGGATCGACAAATCGCTTCCACACAATGAGAGAAATCTGCATGTAAGATGGAAAAGGAAGTTCGGTCCATGAACATGTATCCCATACGACTCATCTCACGGATAGTCTTGATCACTGGGAGGAGGTATCGACGGCGAAGCCAAGGTCGATATCATCCCTCAACACACCGCCCAAGTCTTTGAGAACTTTCGAATGCAATCATGAGCAAGACCGAGTTTACACTTAGTCGGCTTGCTTAATGATCTCGTTGTCATGAAGGAGTTATGGAAACGAGCACATGCTCTGCTAGCACATCTAAGGGCCCAAAATTTTCATCGCAAAACGGAAATAGAAAAGGGTACCAAAGGTGGTAAAGGCAAGGGAAATAGCGGGAGTAATGGGAAGAAGAACATGGTTACACCGAGGTCAAGCCAAGCGAGAGGCGGCAAGTGCTTACATGTAAGACTGGCATCGGCAAGGCCAAGTGCCCTATGCTCATGCGCGCGTACGCTTGCTTTAGTAACGGAAACATGTTTAGCGACTTGTTCTACCCATTCTCGTAGTAGATACGGGCGAATCGATCATGTTGTTACACCTGCAGGGTTCCCGCGACAAGGAGCCGTTGATGGCGAGATAACGATCTCCAAAGGCAACGCGAAAGTCAAGTCGCTGCAGTTGGAGATGTTTTTATGTTTTGGGACAACAGCTTTAGTTTTGAAAGACGCTTTATATGTACCGGATTTTCTGGAACCTTGTTTCGCTTTCAAATTATTTACTCATCGATATTCTCGTTATTTTTGATAGTGGTGTTTCATCATAAGAAATGACGGTTATCCGTGTCAGCACTTTATATAATTCGCTTATACTATTTCTCGAAACACAATACCTATAACTATGTCAGATCTTCATCAAACCCTAAAAAGAGAAAGTTTTCAGAAGATGACCTACTTTTCTCTCGGTATCTTAGATTAGGTCACATCAATCTAAATAGATCCAAAGACCGCCAAGAACGGAGCATTGGGTAATCTCACTGCTATCTGCCCTCCCCTCCGTGAATCCGTGATAATGTAAGATGTCGACCGCACCCTTCAAAGCGGGCGGTTATAGAGCCAAAGAAATGTCGAGTTAGTCCATTTCGACTGTGGACCGATGTCCACACAAGCTCGCGAGGTACGCAGTATTTTGTCACTTTCATCGACGACACTCAGGTACGGATACATATACCGCTTCACCGAAGTCCCAATGCTTTGAGAAATTCAAAGAGTTTAAGCGCAAGTGGAGCGAAGCCAGTAAAGTATCAAGTCATCAAGGCCCGATCGCTGGCGCATACCCCAAGAACGTAGTTTATGGACTATCTAGTAATGCGGGATTACATCCCAACAAGATTTCACCGGGCACACCACAACAAAACGTGGTCGAGCGAAGAACAGGACTCTTTCGAAATGGTTAGATCTATGACGAGTTATGCTACATCGCCTATTTCGTTTCTGGATATGCCTTAGAGACGGCGGCATACTTGCTAAATCTAAGACCGCCCAAGTCACTTAAAAGACCCTTTCGAGTTGTGGTTTGGGCGAAGCCCGCTTAAGCCACATAAAGATATGGGCGCCCAAAGACACAACTAACAAGAAGGTCGACAAGTTCGAGGCAGATCCGACGCAAGGTCGCTATCGCTATCCTGTAGAACGAAGGTGGTTTATTCTATAGTCCAGGATCAAGGTCATTATTAAGACTAATGCCCGATTCTGAAGAGGATTATATGAAAAATCATAAGTCCAAAGTTGAAATCATTCTTCAAGAATTAGAAGACGATCGTATTCCACCACCGACAGCCAAAGGCATTTAGATGTCGAGTCTAGTGGGAGGATCGACACCGATACTTCAAGAAATTGAAGCTGGTCGAGTTCCACCGGAGATACCGACCGCATGTTGGTACCTACACAAGAAGTTGTGCAAGTTAGAGAACCACAAGTATCTGCACCCACCGCTGCCATCAGGCTCGTAGAACCTCGTCAGAGTTGGAGGGTTGTTCGTCAACCCGAGCGATTTATGTCGTGGGTGAATCTTCTGATTTAGTCCCAAGCAGACTAACATGCAATAATCGACCCATGGACATACAAGCGAGGCGATACAAGATATTGATGCAAGATCGGCACACCGCTATGGACTTAGAAATGGAGTCCATAACGGCTATGGATGTATATGAAAGACACCTCTACCGTACGGCAAGCCATAGGTAGAAGTGGATATACAAGTATAAGAGAGATTCCGATGGAGAGGTTTTCGCTTTAAAGCCGTGCGTGGCGAAAGGGTACACTCAGATTGAGGGCATCGATTTCACGAGACCTTTCACCGTAGCAATGCTCAAGTCCATCGTAATTCTTCTAGCCATAGCGTACCACTCAACCCAGAGGTTTGGCAAACGGATGTTAAAACCGCTTTCTAAACGGTTACCTTGAGGAAGGTAGAGACATCTATATGCAAAGAACTCAAGGTTATGTGGTAAAGGAAGAAAAGATCTAGTATGAAGCTTAAGAAGTCCATTTATGGACTTAAGCAGCCTCCCGATCATGGAACTTACGCTGACGAGGTGGTAAAGTCCCATGGATTTACCCAAATGCCTAGCGAGAGTGTGTGTATCGGTTAGACGTCAACGGTGATGTGGTATTTCGCACTTTATGTAGACGACATCCTTCTAGTCGGGCAACAACGTGAAGTCATATCGACGAAAGAGTTGGCTATCCGATCGCTTTCAAATGAAAGACTTAGGAGATGCGCGATATTCTCGGGATCAAGGTTTACCGAGATCGCAAGAAGAAAATGTTGAGCTTATCTCAGCGCCTTACATCGATATCCGTAATTACTGTTTAGTACGCAGACCGCCAAGAAAGGATTGCTACCTTCGCATACGGCGGCCTTTATTCAAGACACACCACCCATGATCGCAAAAGAGATAGAGGAAATGAGACAAGTTCCTTACGCTCACTGTAGGAAGTCTCATGTACGCAATGCTATGCACGAGGTCCGATATCCGCTATGCGGTAGTATAGTAGCTAGATATCGCCTAACCTCGACAAGCTCATCGATCAAGAAGAAGCATATACCAAGCACCGAAAAGGACTCGAGATTATAAGCTAGTTTACCATGCAGATAGTCTAATGCCTTTCGTTATATGACTGGATTTCCAAGTCGACCGTGATGAGAAAAGTCAACCCTGCCATGTGTTTACCTTGGGAGGTGGAGTCAGATCCTCAAGTGAAGCAAGAAATACGCATTGCGGACTCTACCATGGAAGCCGAATATGTAGCCGCCTTGAGGCTTCTAGCGAGGTCAGATGGTTCAAGAACTACTCATGGATCCGGGCGTGGTACCGGTTCGCCCAAGAGTATCATAGTTTATCGTGATAACTCGTGCAAATGGCAAACCTCGGCGAACCACGACCCACGCGACTAAACATATAGAGAGAAAGTACCATGTCATACGAGAAATCGTTACGAGGTGGACGGTCGATTGAAAAGATTGATACGACGGAAAATCTAGCGTATCCATTCACGAAGAGCTCCGCCGCAAAAGTCTACGATGGACACGTTAGAGGACTTCGATTGCGCTGATGGCACCCACTTAGAAAGGAAACTTTGTATATGTGGGATAAGCAAAGTGATGGTTGTTTGTAATAGCTAGAGAGAGACACATCAGATACTAAAAGTTTGCTTTAGTATGTTGGGAGATTGTCGATTCAGATATCGAAAGCGCTTTGGTCGAGCTTGTATACAATGCTCGCTACCACTATTACAATCTCCTAGTCGATTCAATACTTGATTGCATATATCCGTGTCCCCTTATCTCATATGTTAGATCACACAGGTGTGTAAGATCACGTAAGTCTCGTATGATGGTCGCTTAATGAGATATAAAAAGTTTCACACCGAGACGACTTAAGGACGAGTTGCCTGCTTAGTCGCAGATAGATAAGTGACTCGACTTAGTTGCTTGTCTACGCCGGTACGCCTCCGACGTATCAGGATCACAGTGAGATGTGTTCTTCTTCCGCCGCCGTGAATAACCAAGATCTCGTGACTTACGATGATCTAAACCTCGATAAGGTATTAGGTGAGTATGAGTTGTCACCATCACTGACTTGTTATGAGCGAGGGTTATATGTTCTAATCCAAGATTCTCCGATCTGGGCGGTGGCAAGGTTTCAGATGTCATGCTAGTTATCTCAGACGAGTCACCGTATCCGCTAGGACGATGACGCCCCTTATGAGCTCAAAGGTTTATTGTACTAAACCCCGCAGTTGAGTTAGCTCAAGCACAATAATAAGGTTTAGTGGTACTACTTAAGGAAATGAAGTTATTAATCGCTTTAAGCAATGATTGCTATAAATGATTAATGGACGCTCGATATCTTAAACACGGGATTCAGAATGTCTAAGTGCAAGCCCGACTCAACTTCGGTAATAAAGGGTAAGTCACATTTATTCTCTAGTGGCATGAATAAATGTTTATAAATTAATTTATGTTCAATGAACATAAGATAATTAATTTATTTGAGGCCCATCTTTATTCCTCGATTTGATCCTGGTCGCCCATCCAGTCCGTAGTCGCAAGAAAATCGGCGCCTCTGTACTACTCAAAGGAAAGATTTTATTCTCTTTATCCCACAAGGATATAATTATATTTATGGTATATGCATAGATCCTTTCCATATAAGATTATGGAAATAATCCCGAGAGTATGGAAATAATCCGAGAGTATGGAAATAATCCTAAGATTATGGTAATATTCCATATAGATTATGGTAATATTCCATATAGGATTATGGTAATATTCCATATAGATTAAGGTAGCATTATAAATATAAGGTATGAGATAAAGTCTCAGTTAATGCTCACATAATTAACCTAATATTTTCGAGATTTCCATAAGCTCTGGAGAGATTTTCAAAATTGTGTAGAGAAAAGAGGGTGATTTTCCAAGCATTCTCCATAGATCGCCCTCACCGACGCTGGAGATTGGGCAACGGATACAGGCCCGAAGGTCAAAGCACGAGTCCGATCCGCTCGATCCGCTCATCTCGCTTCATCGACCTCTTCGCATCCAAAGGTAAACACGTGAAAACCCCAACGTGTTGCGATTTAATTATATAGACGCATGCTAGGTTTATAATCAATGTATGATGAATTAAACAACCAAGACGGATCCCATGCCAGTGGTTAACATACGCTTTCCCTACACATATCCTATCACAACCCCTCCCCAAAAAGACGCGGTGTCGGTGGTCGTCGGGTTCGGGGTTGTTTATGTCGAGGCGGGCGCGAACGATCCGACTCGTGTGTCAATGTTTCCGTCATATATCGAACGCCGCGCTTGCAAAGGCATCCGCCGAGGTCGCAGCGCCGTTAGTATCTCTCGCCCGGCATTAAGTCGAGGTTTTCGCTCGCTTCACCGACGGCGGCGCGCCGAGGTCTCCGGCCGACTTATCCCGGGCGAGGCGTTGTCGAGGTCTCGTTCGGCTTCACCGACGAGCGCGCGTCGAGGTCCTCCCGACCGACTTCACCGACGAGGTGTTGTCGAGGTCTCCCGCCCGCTTCACCGACGAGGCGCTAAGTCGAGGTCTTCGACCGCTTCACCGAGGAGGCGCGGTCGAGGCCGAACACGGGATTTTTCTCGCCGCCGAGTACAGACACGTGATACGCATTTAATGCGCATTTAATGTGGCAGCGTCGATTCCCGATAAAGCGCATAACGGGGAATATCTTCTCGATACGCCATTTCATATC
Organism: Salvia rosmarinus; assembly: GCA_036937905.1. NCBI lineage: Eukaryota > Viridiplantae > Streptophyta > Magnoliopsida > Lamiales > Lamiaceae > Salvia > Salvia rosmarinus. The sequence goes on along the minus strand of CM072824.1, from coordinate 30,749,384 downwards.
ACTTTGCTATTTCAAAATTTCGACTTTCAAACTTTTGATATTCTCAAGAAAAACGTAACCGCCGCCATTGTTGTCCTTGAGTTCATCACCATCATCTTCGATAAACCAAAAGTAAGTTACGGCTTCTTCTTCTAGTAAATCTTCCGAAGGTCAGATTGTCAGTGTCATTTATCTCTACCGACTTTTGATGTTCCTTCTCGGATTTTGTAAAGTGTCTTTTTCTTTCTATCTTAACAATCTCGATATAAGCCGAGATTGTCTCCCAATACTATATTTCTTCTCATATGTGTATGTTGCCCCGCCTCCGAGAATGGCTTGTGCCTCCCAGTGGTTTGTCATCGCACGAAGACAAAATCCGGCCGGTCTTCGCCTTCCTTATCCTCGTATATGTCGAACTTCAACAGATGTTCGCATATCACTCGCCCAACTTACGCCAAATTCTTCCCAGATCCGACGGCCTAGGTGTCTATGCCCATCGGCATAATTTTCCTTTCACTGGGGCTTGTTCTCCTTTGCAGAATCGAAGCGGCTCGGGTGGTATTATTTATCACCCCGTCGCAAATTCAAAGCGAAGATAAGTCAAGATCTCGAACCGCGTAAGAAGTTTTTCCGCCGGGTTCGAGGATCCTCGAGTTCATGTGGCGATCTGAGAAGATCGCCGACGTGATTGTCGACGAGATCGACGGGCCCGGAGGAGAATCGGACAAAGTAGGTCTCGTGGACGAGGCCTTAACCGAGGCCGAGCTTGTACCGCGGGCTTAGCCCTTAAGATCCCGCCACCGAGGCTGAGCTGTGATGGGCGAGGCCCTCCTTCCTTTTTTTTTTTATGATTATCCGTGCCTATGCCCGACTTGTCAGATTTGTGAGTGAACTTGTTCTGTGAAAAGAAGAAGAGGGCATCGAGCCCTGTCGAGCCCCGCCTCGACTTTCAGCGATGTTCGTGACATGCTCGAAATGAATGTGGCTTCAAATCCCCTTCACCCAGCCCACTTAAGCCGCCAAGTCAAGCATGCAATTCCCGAGACCCTATTGATGCCGACCGAATGTGTGATCGCTGCCTCAAACGACCGCCTGCACCTTTCCCGAGGTAGCGATCTATTCTTATACTTTGTGAAGTAATATAAAGAATGTGTTCTTCCGACCGACGGGTTTTCAGACAGGGCCGAGGATGTTTCTACCGAGGCCATGGGGCGGCGGCATGTCCGCCGAGACGACCAAGATGTCGATCTTATAACGGCTACTTGAAAGCGCTCACACGCAGCTGACTGGTCGCCTTAAGATGCTCATGGAGACGGAGAGAGAAGAATCTCCTCGTCCAAGATATTTGCGATGCCGAGGCAAAGATCCGGACTTAGTCAAACAGTAGGCCATGCGACGCGGCTACCGCTGAGGGCGAAGGTAGCCGAGGCGGCGGGAGGCGAGACCTGTGGCGGCGAGGCCGAGGTTGTCTCACGAGGCCGAGGTGATGGGAAGCTCGCCGTCGGGAGAACGACGTGGCGAAGCCTCGGCAGCGGAAATGTTTCGCTTTTAATGAGCAGGTCGCTCATGTCTCGGGCTTCTCCGGATGGTCTCCGACGTGGCCGAGGTCTTAAATAAGCCCGCCGCTTCGTATGCCATCGGGAAGTCGCCGAGGATTACCCTGAATGGATAAGTCCAAGTACGGGTACGGAGGAGACAGATAAGATGCTATGCGGGCCTATGTCGAGGTCCTCGCCGCTGTCTCGGGCGAATCGTCTGCGCAGCAGCTCGGCTTGCCCCTCGACTCACGACGGTGAGTCATCTGCGTCGCCTACTGACCGAGATCCCCGACCGATGCTTTAATTGCCGATCTATCTAAGGGGTCGGAAGGCAAAGCAATGAAGCTTTAAAGTGCGCCGAGACCCCTGGAGTTCCCGAGGAGGTCAAGCCAAAGAAGTTCGGGTTAGGGCGGACGAGGTCGAGGCTTCCAAGCCCGTGAGGCACACTGTGGTAGATAGTTCGAGCTTCCTGGAGGGCCAACTGATCCCCTTTTTTTTTTTTTTTTTTTAATGTACATGTACATTGAGTCATCAAGGCATAATAAAATCACAAGTTTATGCGAAGAAACTTATCTTTTATTCGCTTTCCCGAATGCTTGATGCTTCCCGCTGGTTGAACCAAATCAAGACTGTCGCTGGCTCGAATTGAAAGAGGTCGAACTCCTCCATGTAGCAGGACAGCTAGCCATGTGTGCGAGTCGGTATTAAGATGAGCCGCCAGAGCTGTGGACGAGCCCGCATCATTTTGAGTTGTTGGGAGGTTCAAATTGCCATGGCGGCTAAAACAAGAATGGCGAGCATGTCGAGTATCGAAGTCATCCACCGTGGTGGGACGACCATTCCCGAGGTCGGTTAAGGTTGTCGAGGCCGTCACGCCGAGGTACAGTGTGAGTACTGGCAAGAAACTCGGCAGCTCACTTTGAGCAGTCACGTAATTAAAAGTGCTCGGAGGCATATACAAGATCGTCATTGCTCGACAACCACAACAAGAACTCGCTCGACCGGACGCAAGGCCTCTTCTTCCGCTCGGGCTTCTCCGCCGACTATAATAAATGCTCCGAATTTTGACGATCCGGAGCTGGCGAGCTCAGAGAGACGCTGCCATGGCCCAAGAGCGACGTGATCCTCGGGCGAGTCAAGCCGGCCATCGAAGTACCGAGGTCGATCTAGCGGTGGCTGCATCGCATGGGCCGAGGTCGAGCCAAGGTGGCTCATAGCGTAGATCGAGGACGAGGTAGTAGGAGATTAGCATAGATACATTGAATCCCGATTTTGCTAGGGATGGCTGCTTTTCCCGCCTCCCGGACCCTCTTCTACCTCATGATGTATAAAATGTATAATTTGAAAAATTATTTTGCTTTTATGCTAACTCTTCGAGAGCACTTGTCTCACAATTACCGTAACCAATAAGAAGGTAGGTCGCCCTGTTTAGCGAAGATAGCTCGCTCGCCAGAAACCATAGGTAGTTTGTCTTCGCACGGGGTATCCGCCTCTAAATAACGAAGGTATCCATCCTCGCACAAAGCTTCCTCGAAATAAACGAGGGTAGTTCGTCCTCATGGAGGTATCCGCTTTCAAATAAACGAAGGTATCCGCCTCCTCACGAAGCTTTCTAAATAAACGAGGGTAGTTCGTCTCAGATGGGCGTATCCGCCTCAAAATAAACGAGGTATCCTTCCTCGCACGAAGGTACGGGTTCCTCGCCAAGTTTTATCGGGAGGGTGGTCCCCTTACGCTGCCATTAAGTTCGTCAGATAAACGAAGGTAGTATGTCCTCCGTCGAGGGTATTGTTCGCCTCCAAGAGGGTATTTTATAAGAGTTATGTGTATAAGTGACAAATGAAACATGCAAGACAAAAAATAGATAGAGAAAAGAAAGATTTTATTGATAAGAGGAATGGAACAAGACGACAACACTTAACCCACCTAACAGACTCAAAGACTAACAAGACTCAACTTTCGACACTTATGCAAAATATCTCTTCAAATGAACGATGTGCCATGTGTTGGGTATTTGCTCACCTGGACAAACGGGCGAGCTTACAGTCCTTTTCCGAGGACTTCTTCAATCTTGAAGGTCCTTCCCATGTGGTTTCCAGCTTGCCGAGCTTTATGCTTTATCGACTTCATTATTTCGAGCACGAGGTCACCTACCGAACTGTCGGACTCGACACGCCGGTTGTAATACCGAGCTACTTGTTGTTTGTACCGAGCTTCCTCGATGTAGGCGAGGTCTCTTTTCTTCGAGCGCATCTAGATCGTCGAGATTTTCCCATTTGCCGGGCGAGAGTTGAATGCGCGCGGGGCTCGGTATTCGATTTCGGGATCACCGCTCGGGTTCCATATGTCGATCGCAGGGCGTCCGTCACGTCCGAGGTGTTGTCTGCATGACCATAAGACTTGTGGTAAATTTTCCACCCAAAGACCCTTAGCTCTGGCCAAGACGAGTTTTGAGACCCTTCACAATCGCCCCTGGTGACTTCACCGACCATTTGCTTGAGGATGGGCGACGAGGTGAACTTTGTCGATCCAAGCTCGACACCAATTCAATATCTTATCGAATTCAGTCCCATTATCCAAAGCAAGCGATACGAGGGATGCCGAATCAACATACTATGTTCTTCCGCATAAAGTTGAGGGCGTTTGTGATCTTTGCCATGGTTCAGCTTTCACCACTTCGAAGTAGTCAACGCGACAATCGTGAATTCGAGTCGCCTTGCTTGCGTAGCGGCTCACGGCGTCGATCCCCATCGCATAAATGGCCACCGGCTTTGTAACGAGACTAGGTCGGTCCGCGGTAGCCTTCTGGCACGCTTCCGTGAATTGACACTTCTGACATCTTTCACAAGTTGAGCGAGTCTTCGAACATTGTCGCCAATAGTATCCCCATCGCACGACCTTCTTCGAAGGCTCGGGTCCGATGCGACTTCCGCATGATCCTTCGTGCACTTCCCGTAGTATGTAATCACCGGTTCTGACCCAAGCATCTAAGGAGAGGCCGAGGTATGATTTCAGAACTCCCCGCCTAGTACATATCGCAAAGATTTGTTCAGATCCTCCCGCCTCGAGCTTATCATGGGGGCGCGCATTTTCTCCGTATTCTCGAATAGGAGTCATCCACCAGTCTTCGCCGAGACTACGCTGACTTCGGCCCTTCATTAGCATCATCTATGCTTCGATTAACTTCCCCATCAAGCGGGCTTGTCACGACGAGGCCAATTTGCTTAAGATGTCACCGCCTGCTTTGCTCCCTCGATGCGAATTATCCGGAAGGGAGAAAGTTTGTTGTGCTTTTGCTTTCTCAAGGTATTTCTTCATCCCATCGCCTTTTGCCTGCACTTCCCCAACACGTGGCTTACGACCACTGAGAGTCACTATAAACTTTACACTGGTATCCAAGACTTTGAGCTAGCGAAGTCCCGCGATCAAGGCCTCATACTCTACTGCTGTTCAGATTTTGAACGAGAACCGTTGCAGATGTGATCTCGCCATCCGTCCAAGGAGCAGATGCTCGCCCGCTACTCCGCTTTTTCCCGGCCCCGCTAACGAGACTCACAAGAATCCTCCGTGTTTTCTCCATCGGTTCGGCTTCGGCTTTGTCCGACACGGACTGGGACTTCGGTTTCGACGGAAGTGAGGCTCAAGAAGAAAGTCCGCTGGCTCGACCTTGATGGCTCGACGGGCGGCAGATATATCATGTTCGCCAGCCTGATCGCCCACTTCGCAATTCTCCCGAAGCTTCGGGCTTTGTCAACACTTGCCGGGTGGATGGTCAATGAGGACTTGTATGGGATGTGTATGGAAGTATGGACGTAGTCTCCTCAAAGATTTACTAATGCTAGTATGCGTAGCTTCTCCAAAGGTCGATACCTTGTTTCGGCCTTCAATGCTCGGTCGATGAAGCATACCGAGTCGACGCCCTTCTTCTCGCACTCAAGATCAAGACTTATTGTTTCCGTCCGCGGCGAGGTATAGAAAGGACCTCCTTCTTTCTAACGGACATAGTAGGAAGTTTGGCGAGGTAGTTTTTAGATCTTCAAAGTCGGACTTATGATATCATTCCAGAGAACCCGAGCCTTTTGAGTACCCTCAAGCTGTAGTCGCTGTCCGCGCCTTTGAAAGAAAGCGGCTTAGTGCGGCTATGCAACCTACCGTTTGTGTACGCCGTGAACGGTCTTCGGCATCTTCATTTCTAGAACGGTTCAACCTGGACGGTCAGCTTTTAACCCTTCTCAAACCCAAAGATCCTAAGAACTTTCCTGACCGAACCGCAAACGCAGCATTTCGGGGTTCGCTTTGAGGTCGACTTTTCGTAGTAAGTCGAGGACCATCCCAGATCGCGACATGCGGCTTCTTCCATGCTTTTACTACGATGTCATCGACGACACCTCACATTCCGACCCATGTAGGGTGGAATATTTTGTCTACCATTCTTTGATAGGTAGCTCCTGATTCTTAAGTCCAAATGGCATTTTCCTCATGATAAGACCAAGTCTCAGAATGAAGGCCGCTCGTCAGATCTTCGCCATCCATCAAGCACTTGATGATACCCTTTATATAGGTCCAGTGAAATCAAGACTTCGAACCCGACCAATGCGCCGACCTTCTTATCGATGTTGGGAAGGGATAGCAATCCTTTGGGCAATGTTTATTGAGGTCACAGTAGTCAACGCACATTCGCCATCCTCCTCCTTTCTTCACCATCACCGGTCGCTATCCATGTCGGATATTTAACTTCAACAATATGCAAGCTTTTAGTAATTGATTTACCTCGCCCGGATGACTTGGTTCCGCTCACCGCAAAATTCGCCGTTTCACCGAACCGGTTTTGTTTCGGTCGATGTTGCTTATAGTGATGATACCCGTGGCACCCTGGCCATGTCGAGGCGACCAAGCAAATACGCCTCTAATTCCCTCGTGAGTCGATAACCCTGCTCTCTCAATTCAGATGCCCTCGGAAGCCAATCTTGACGACCTTGAGTGGCTCGCTCAGATAGTACGACCTCTTCCATCGGTCGCCAAAGATAGGCGCTGTCTCTTTTCTTCCAACTCCTCGGTTTCTTTAGTCATATGCCGTGGTGCCGGGTCGGAGCCCCGCCTCGTAGGCAACCTCGTAAGCATTCCTCGCCTCGCTCGATCCCCTGATCACGGCCACACCCCTTTTGGGGATCTTCATCGTCAGTGGTATGTCGAGCATATCGCTTTACAAATGCTCACCAATCTCGCCCAAAGATGATGTTATACGGCGAGCAGCCTTCACTACGAAGAAATGTACCACCTGTGGAGCTTGCCTGAGCTTCCCACCGCGATGTGTAGCTCGATTATCCCTTCCTGCGTGTTTCCTCCCGAACTAAGCTCGGAGTGGCAATGGTGCCGCGCCGAGGCGCGCCTCCACTCCTAACTTATCAAGCATTTCAAAAAGATGCTCACCGATGCGCCATCGCCGATGTATACGCTTCACCAACTTGTTCATGACCATCGCCGGATTACCAACAAGATCCCGCGGGCACTATCGCAGTAACGGGTCGCCTTCGAGAAGTGTGATCGCCTCGTCCTTCCGAGTTTCTTATCGACCGCTCACCTGCATGTGGACTTCGGCTTCGGCCAGCGAGACTCGTGACTGCTGTGAGCCCAGACGGTGGAGACGACCATATTGCGTTCGCCTGCCCTTCTTCGCCTTCATCGCGCCGCCTTCGTTAGGGGCACACCCCCATTCTCGCCTCGCTTCTCCTTTTCCGCTTCGCTGAGGGCCTCGCATCGTCCACTGCCTGGTCACGACCTTTGTATTTTCTCAGACCCCGCCCCGCATTAACACTCGATATCCTCCATGAGGTCTCACACCTCCGTCGTCGTGCCTGTAGTCTTCATGGAAGGAGCAGATTTGTCCTTTGTTCGGCGGCCACCCACCGTCATTGGTCGAGGTTTCAACTTATCCATGTGGAGTTCAGATTTACCTCGCTCGCCAAAGGAAAGGTACCGAGGTCGCTCGCAGGTGTTGCGCGTCCGAGCCCGGACTCTATGGGCGGCGATTCTTTCCAATGCGATTCGTCGTCCCTGCTACGATCTCCTCGCCCTTCTTCTTCTTCCTTTTCGTGAGGATCCGCCTTTTTCGCCTCGCTCATTCTATCACCGTCCGCCTGGCGAACCGATCGCTACGCGCCATAGTTCCGTGGCAAGACGGGTTAGTACTGACTATCTCTTTATATAAGTGCCCGGCCGATGCCGCTCGAAGGTCGATGACGAGGAGGTCGCGACGCTCATGACCTTCGTGCTTTCTTTATCAACCCGTCATAAAGTCGCCGATGGACTCGCTTCGGTCTTTCCTCAAAGTGAGGAGGTGTCAAGTCATTTTTTGACGCCTCCGAAGAACCTTCGATGGAAGGCCTTCATCGATCGCGGTAGAACCAATGCCTCAGAGGAAGATCGTCAACCACCGCGGGCGTTGTCCACTAGTAATTCCGGAAGAGCTTGCACATGTGAATTGTGCCGAGGCGCTGGTTGATCATATTCAGATCGAACTCGAGAGAAAGTTCTCGGGTCCCTCATCCATTAGGGGGGTGATGCTCGCACTGATATTTATCTCGCGTGGGGTGTCGAGTATTTCGCTTGAGAACGGGTAACTATCCTCCCGCACTGCCAAACCGCCTCCGAGCGAGGCGGGTTCGCCGATCGAACTCCTCGTAGTAGTGGCTGGCCTCGCGGCGGTCACGACGCCCTTTCCGCATTGCTCGTCCCTCCCGCGGGTCGGTTTGAGCCCCAACTTCAGTGAGGTTTTAGTGCCCATGATTCGATGCCGGGGATCCACCTGTCGCGGGTGCCTCGTGTTTAGACGAGGCTCGCCTTTTTCGGACGCGGCCGACCCCGTGCTCGCCGAGGTATCGAGGAACTCTCCTTGTTTTCTCGAAACCCTCGACGCGCCGCCAAGGTTTATCCGGAGGAGCCGGAGGTTCTCCTCGTTGCCGCCGCGATCTCCTCGCCCAGTATCCCGCCTTCATGCAGATGGGATTCCCTTGTTCGTCGAGGTCGTGGACATGCCTTCGTGGGTCGATTCCGTGATCGGGCTTTTTCCAAGTCGAGCTCTGCGTGTTCGACCGCCGTTGTTGCCGCTTGTTGCCGACGACTCGACGTGTGACTTCATACATCGCCGTGATTAATTCCTCAGAATGAAAGTTGATCGAAAACACACAATTTTCGCTCCCCACGCATTTCGCCATGATCGATCTTAATTTCGTTAGGAAATAAACGCGAGAAGAACACAGGATTTACGTGGTTCGATCTTTAAATCGATCTACGTCCACGGGCAAGAGAGAGTATTCGTATCAATGTAAAGGTTTATTACAAATAGTGTGGACGATCTATTTCGCCTAATCTAAATTCTATTTATACACAATTATTTCGACCTGATCTTAAATCCGAGGTCTTCTAACTAGATTCGAGATCTTGATAGATCTTAATCCTATCCCTTCTCGAATTAGGATTCTTTTAGATATTACCGAGCCTTCTCGCTCCCACCGGTTTGGGGTCTTCTGGCCGAACTTGTCTGCGCCGAGCTTGATGTCGCCTTTACTCAGACGCCACGCCGCCCCAGAATAGCCATATCCTATCACTAGACAAATAGAAAAATTAATTTAATCGAAATAAATTAAATAAATCCAATATCGCAATCTGAATTCTTTTATAGATGATGCTTATGAAAATTTTATAAAGTCAAGTTATAAGTTCGATCGGTTTCTGTTGAGAAAATAAACAATTAATAAATCCAATCCGAACCAATAATATACTCTCTCAGTTATTTTTTTAATATCTTATTAGTATTTTTTTCTTATTTTTAATAAGTGTAATAGTTTGTAACTTGAGAATAGAATATTATGATATATTTCTTATTTAGTCTTATTTAATATTCTTGAAATTTGATAATTAGTTTTATAGATGTATTTATTATGATAATTAATAAAGTTATAAATATAAATTTATATATTTTCTTGGTTCGTGTAATTTGATGAAATGAGATATCTAAAAAAGAAGGGAAGTGATATTGATTATGGGGTGAATAAAAAAGAAAACGATAAGTCAAGAAAATTCAGCCATGGGAAGCAGACTCAGCCTTAGCCCACAAATCATTGAGAAATTGATGAAAACTCGTCTGAGTGGACCCTTCTTCATCCAGTGCATTGTGCATCGCCGCCCTCATTTTCTTCATCTCATCCCTCAGCCCATTTGAAGTTTCTTCACTCATCACATGCTTAATCTTATCTGCAACTTCCTTCCGATCAACTGACGTTCCGTCGCAAAGATTAATCCCCACCTTCCAATCATCAACTACTAGTTTCCTGTTAGTTGGTTGATCAGCAAAAAAGGGATAGCAGATCATCGGCACGCCGCACCACATCGTTTCCAGAATCGAGTTCCACCCACAGTGCGTCAGGAATCCTCCAGTTGCAGGATTCGAGAGCACCGCATTCTGATTGCACCACGAAACGATCAGCCCTCGCTCCCTACTGTCTTTCTCAAACCCATCTGGCAAAACGTCTGCGCCCCCGCGAATCACCCAAACAAAGTGAACTCCACTGAGGAGAAGCCCATTAGCTATCTCCTCAGCAAGTTGCTGGTTGTTCTGAGCAAGACTGCCGAATGAAATATACAAAACAGAGCCAGGAGGCTTCGAATCGAGCCATCCGTGCAATCTGTTTCGGTCCATAGGCTCTTTGGAACAACAGATTTGGTGAAATCGGTAGTGAAGTTTAAGGGCCGATTGCGTAAGTTGGCTGGTATTGGTTTATAGCTGTAACGGATTCGTGTTCGAGTTCGTGTACTGTGTTGATCAGGATGAAATTTGCAAACTTCACCTGCTCAAATGCATCCACCGTAATCTTTTTGGTGGTGCTTGTTTCGTCCAAATCGTGAAAATTGGACATCAAGTCTTTGGTCTTAATGGGCTGAATTCTGGTATAAGATCTATGATCACATCTTCCTGATCACCTGCTGATCAAGCAAATATCCAACACGTTAAAGATCTTAAACACGAAATAATTCCAATGAACTAAAATATATATGTGAAAAAACAAATTTAAGTGAACATACCTTTTATTGAGAAATAGCCATTATCTCTTAAAAGATCCAAGTGATAGTCTATGGCAAATACAAGAGCCGGCTGTGTCCAAAAGGAAACGTTCAAGATGTTATATTTCTGAGCAATAGTTGCCGGCCAAGAATAGAAAGTATCAGCAACAAGGAAATGCGCAAGAGGCGGCGAAGCCTCCTCATCGGAGTGGATTATGTTTCCGATTAACTCATCCACGCGTGCGGGGAAATGGCAAAAAATAGCATCCCAATGCTGCTTGAAGTTGAGGATCCTGTCGAAATCCGGCGGGAACCCATCGCTGATGGTGGCGTAACGTATGTCGAGACCCGACCGGCGAGCTCCGAGGAAGGGATCGGCCTCCGCGATGCTAACGCCGTCAGCTTTGGATAGCAGGTGGTGAACGAACTCGGTGTGGACAAACGTGACGGCACATCCATTTGAAGCAAGCTTGATAGCCAGATTGATGAATGGGGTGATATGGCCTTGGTAGCAGAAAGCAATCATAATGGCATGTAACTTTTTCTTCCCCATTTTTTTTTGCTAATTTAAAAATGTGACTATAGATTCTCGATCTGGTATGTATATTGGTGATAGTGGTGCAATATTGTTGTTTTATGCATAGCAAATCGAAGACGGCATCGGCATCATTTGATTCCTTTCGAAAGTTGTGATACAAACAGAAAGAAGAGACGACTGAAACCGAACATAAATCATGGAAACGATGTTAGGTTTGAATAACATCATAAATTTACATATGTATCAGAGAAATGAAATGAGAACCGCAAACATAATATGTTAATCAATAAACGCTTCGACCTATAAGCGAATTTAAATATTTCAACCTAAAAGCCAAAGCTACTATTTACACAGTTACCCTGTTCATTTCAATAAAAGATAAAAAGTTTAATTTCTTTTCTACATCATTTCAATCATACAAGAAAAAAAACTGAATCAACCGCCTAATTCAGGCCATTAGTTTATATTACTAGACAAGCTACAAATTGTTTGCTCACAAAGATTTACTGCTGGGGGAGCCCAAACATGACCTCTGCTTTGGTCTTGCACATCAAAGGCCACCCCTGCTTTTTTCTTGATTTGGACCTTTATCTCTTCAATAAACACCCTAAAATTCCTCTCTGAAGAGCCATCATTCGTCAATGCATTCTCCAATTTCCTACTCACCTCCTTGATTGCACTCCTCAACTCCTCCGAAGACTTCCCGCTCATCAAATACTTGATCTTCTCCTCAACTTCATCCCGGGTGATCGAGGCCCGATCACAAAGATTAATCCCGATCTTCCAGTCGTTAACAACTAATTTCCTATTAGTAAATTGATCTGTGAACAAAGGAAAGCATATTAGCGGGACCCTACTCCATATGCTCTCCAACACCGAGTTCCATCCACAGTGCGATAAAAACCCTCCAATCGCGGGATGTGAAATGACCTTAATCTGGCTGCACCACTGCACGATCAGCCCTCTGCCCTTCATGCCGTTCTCAAATCCAGCTGGCAAAAAATTAGCCTCGTCCGAGTTCACAATGTCGGGCCGGATCACCCACACGAAGCTCACGCCACTGATCAAGAGCCCTCGGGCTATCTCCCAAATGTCTTGCTTGCTAGTGGTGTGAGCGTGGCTCCCAAAGGACACGTACAGAACGGACCCGTTGGGCTTGCTGTCGAGCCACGGGGTGCAGTCTGATTCGGACCACAGGCTCGTGGCCACCGTCTGATTGGTGAAGCCCGAGACTATGGGGCCGATGGCATAAGTGGGCTGCTTCCGGTGAAGGGCTGAGAGCGTGTTGAGTTCGAGTTCTTCAACAGTGTTGCAGATGATTACGTCAGCCCTTTTAACATCCTCGAAAGCTCTGTAGATCACACGGTGCACCACCGTCCATGTATCATCGGCTTGGAGGTAAGACATGAGGTCTGTTGGCTTCATTGCTCCAACGCCAGGGATGTAATCAATCATGTCTTTGCGTCTGGCTGAGAGAAATTGCAAATGCATTTGCGTTCTTGTTTAGTTCCAGATGCAGTAATTCTTACACTAAACAAACATTTAGTCATATCCTGCATATGCAAAGTACTAAAAATAAACTATTCGAAACTATCTAACTGTCATAAAACATAATGATTTCCCCTGCCATGATCATGACTCATGTTAGTTTCAACTTCACCAATCCATTCCAACGATTAAGTTTGTGAGATTAACCTTCCAAATTGAAGGATCGTGTTTTTCTACTTACAATTCAAACTAATGAATTACACTGTAATTCCAACAATAACATGGCCAGTTATATGTCAAAAGGTGAAAAGCGAGATTTAGGGGTGAAGTGATCGGATAATGCTATTCCGCCTTAACCTGGAAAGCTAATTAAATTGAGTAAAAATAGAAAATTACCTTGGGATCCGAAGTGGCCATTTTGCTTGAGGAGATCTAGGTGGTAATACAGCGACAAAACGAGCGCCGGTTCCGTCCAAAACGAGACGCAGACTAAATTATACTTGCGCGCAATATCCGACGCCCAAACGTAGAACGTGTCGGCTATCAAGCACGTGACCGGCGGGTCAGAGTCGACCAGATTCCTCAGCAGCTCGTCGACGTGCGGAGAAGACGTGGATTAGCCCTCGACGAACTGGTCGTGGTTGAGTGAGCGGTCGAAGCCGAGGGGGAAGCCGTCGGAGACGGTGGCGTAGCGAATGTCGAGACCTGAATCGCGCGCGACGGAGAAAATGTCGGCGCGGCTGGCGCCAGTCTGGGCGCGGGAAATGCGGCGGTGGACGGATTGGGTGTTGATGAAGGTGATTGTGAAGCCGTGGGAGGCGAGCTTGACGGCAAGGGAGACGAAAGGGTTGATGTGGCCTTGGTAGGGGTAGGGAATCATGATGGCGTGAGGCCGCCGCGCCTGATTGCCCGCCATTGTTGTGCGTGTGTGTTCCGGGCAGTCGGCGGAAAATGTTGGATTTTGTGGTGAAAGGGAGAGAGAAAGGGAAAAAGGTAAGAGGGAGAGGTCTGCGGCCCACATGCACTAGGGGGAAGAGGATGAAAAATAAGGTCGATAAATAATAAATTATTATTGGTTACTTTTTTCAGTCTAATTTCCAACCTCCACTTCTATACATATTCTTGACCAATCCTATGCCATATAATTATGTCCTGTAAATATAACAATTTACAGCATTCTAACTTTAATGGTCAATGGGAGTTCAAATTGGTCTTCCTTCGTCCATAAAATTTGTTGACAATATTATACTGATGAAAGGTGGAAGGAGTAAAACAAACCCTAGCATTTATATTAAGAGGTGGTCCCTTAAAAAATTGATAGGTTAATATTTTTTTGTTTATGGAATCAATGACAGGTTTTATTTATTTAATACATTTTCTTTATAATTCTTTTAGTTCATAGGAATCCTATCGTCACTATTTTCGCACAAAATAGATAAACCAAATTTGAAAATTATATATGATAGATTAAAACAAAATGTGTTGGTAGAATTAAAATTTAAGATATTTAATCTCAAAACACCTACCTTACGGTCCTTACCACCAAATCATTGATGAAAAAAAATGTATTTTTTGTGTGAACAAATCCAACGAATCCCAAAAGTGGTACGTGGGTCACCACGAGAAGTTTGTTCTTTTTCCTTTTTGAGGGGTTACCACGAGACAAAAAAAAAATTAAAGGGCAGAGGCAAAGCTCGAGAGGTATTACCACTTGCGAAAAAGATGATGGTGTAACTTTTTACGAAGCATAGTTGGGGTATTTTTATCACTTCTATGACACATATTCTTCTCTATCTGAGTGCAAAGGTTTCAACTAAACAACTCTCAACATGATATACACTACCACATGTGAATAAACGAACATGAACAAAATTGAATCAAGTTGACTAATATCTGGCATTTAAATTTGATTAAACTTTTTTGTTTAAGTTAAATTCAATGGGAAAAAACATCAAGCTCAAATCCTTTCAATATAAATTGAATCATTTGGTCTCAAACATTCTATTTTCTTGTTCATTCATCAACTTGAATCATACTTTAGGTTTGTTGAGTAAAAAGAATCTTAGAACATTGTTTATTCTTATTGGAATGGAGAGCTTTTATTAACAAATTAGTGTGGGCCTAAATGCAATTTCTTTAAATGACAAAAAAAATAACAAGATTTTGAATTCTAAACCTCGTTATTTATCAATGAAAATCACATTGTTTAATAAATCTAATATTCGAATAATAATTATTGAACTTTATTAGAACAAATATGCAACAATGGAAGGTTATTCGCTCAAGAGAAATACTAAAGGACAGGATATAGAGAAGAATATTCCTTTATTATATTTTGAGGAAAAATAGTTAGAAGAAAATTTGAGAAGGGCCATAATGGCCATGAATTGGGACAGAAGCGTTCTCCAAAATTGGAAAGATAAAAAAAATATTGTGCATATTTTATGAGTGAGAGTGACTAATGAAGGAGGGTGTTGGTTGGACATAATGGGCCCACCTCGGAAAGTGAGATGTATACAATATTGTTATCAGCGGAGACCGACACACCTACCACTCACAAGGGCACTTAGAGGGTGTTCGTATGGGTGAGCAAAATACCCGAATTGAATATCCGATTCGAACCAAATCGAAATTTAAAATTGGCCTCGGACGGATTGACATTTTTAAAATTTTGGATTTTCGGACGGACGGACGATTTTTTAATCCAAAATCCGAATTATATATAATTTATATATAATAATAATATTTTATTTAAATATTTTAAATCTAATACAAATATATATAAGAATTAACAAAATTAGTTTCGGTTTTCGGATTTTCATAATTTCGGATTTTCGGTTCGGTTCGGATATTTTATAGAATTTTGATTTTGGATTTTGATTTTCGATTCGGACCGGATTGTTTTTCTCTCAAAATCACAATTTTCGGATCGATTCGGATTAAGAAAATCCGAACCGAAATCCGAACGTCACCCCTAGATGTTTGACTGAGTTTATAAATCTCCTCAAAACAACTTATGTTTATATATAATCTATTTTGTTTATAGGTCAACCAAACACCCTCTTAGTTGGATGTAATGGGCCACTCTCTGTCTTTGGGAAGCTGTGCTCGTTTTTTTGTTTTTTTATAACTAAAAACTAAGACAACCACTTTAAAGTTTATCCTTTTCTTTTGTTTTTTTTGTCACAAGAATCACACTTTAGGGACTCTATATTGTTCCTACGTACAGTTATTAATGTTTTTAAGGGTAATCTAATTGTTAAGAGTTGCAATTTTGCAATTAAAATTTAACGAGATTTAATGAAGCCATTACTCCGGATCTGTTTTGATGACTAGTGATAGCATTGGCGAGCTCAAGAGCAAACCTTCTTTGATATCTGGATTCTCGCGTGTTTTATCGGTTCGGAGGCTTTCTTTGCTTTGAGGAAAGTTCTCCATTTTAGCTCTTTTGGAGCTCACTTCCTGGAGGGTTAGGAGGGTCGATCTTCTTCCTTTCCAAGTATTTATAAAAAAAATACAAGATTTTTAAGTAATGATTTTCATTAAAAATATTTTAAGACCGTGACAATAAATTTATAGATATAATATAGCTAATGAGGCTTATATTGTACCATACTTTATTTGATTTTTTTTAAATTGTAGAAACAATATGTTGATTATAATTTTAGTTCTATCAAAAATAATATTTTATGTGATAAAATGAGACATGAAATATTTTCTTTACAATAGAAATGATGTTAACAAATAATCTCACCAATCCAAAACCTTAATCTCATCTTTAGTAAAAAAATCAAGATGTATTATCATTGTAAATTTATGAGATTATGTAATGTCTCTTCACAAAGCTTTGAATAAATAGGCAAAATCATCCAAATTCTACATCTACAAAATGGATACGATATAAAATATAAAGATAACATTCAATGACATCAACCTTAATTATGTAAATAAGAAATCTCATATGCAATCGCATGTTCATCAATAATTACCAAAAAAATACCAAATGTGTTCATGTTTACTATCTTCTCATCAAGTTCGTCATCTAATGGTCATCAAGTAATAGCCATAATAAAACAACAACATCATATATATTTGTATTTACAAAAAAAGATGACTAAACAGAGCCATCATAAGCTTCTTTAAATTATTTTGGTAGAAACGACGTCTTTTTGTCACATGGTAATCCCAGACAGCATTCCGTAAACCATAAATAATAGTGTAGATATTTTTTTGAAACAATGTTAATATTTTAAATCTTTTATTGATATTATTGAAAGTTCAAGATATTTTTTATACAAATCAAATAATTTAAAATTTAATCCAACAATTACCCAATTCTATATAATCCCCGACCATTACTCACATGCCTGCATGAAAACTTTTTTTTTTTTTCAAAATATCTTAGGTAATAAAATAAACCCAACATGCTAATTATATAATAAAACCCATATTCCTTATATTAAATTAAAGCCCAACCATTAAATTAAAAAAAGTTTAAGATTATGTTTGGTTGAGTTTATAAGCTTCTTCAAAGTGTTTGGCAAAATAAGTTCATAAACAACTTATAAACTATAAAAATAAGTTTCAAAAGCTTATAAACTCTCCAAAAAATAAGTTCATCAACTTCAACTTATTTTTTCATAAGCTTATAAGTAATAGTGATTTTACCAAATAACTTTACTATAGTTCATTATTTCCTTCATATATCACATCAACTTCATATCTCGTCAATTTTTTTTTTCTAACTATGATTTTCTATTTCTAACTCACGATTCTCTAACTATGATTTTCTCTTTCTAACTCACGATTCTTTCTCTAGCTTATAAGCTCTGATAATCCATAGGGGTACGTACTGATATATTGGGGTTTTTCAGGGGAATACACCAGTTAGGTAAAATATAAAAGTTTTCTTTTCATAAGATCGGATCGCTACTTTGGCAAGAGTCGCCGATTAATTGATAACGCTCAAGACTAAAGTCATTACTATTTATCAGTTCAGATAAGAGGAGTCTTGTTTAAAGTGATATCAGTTAACAAACCTACTGACTGCAAACACAACTGGTCAATTGGACTGATAATTTATGTGCTTACGGAATGTGGTGGTTACGTTTTTATCTTTACTGAAAATATGAGCTGACGTAAAATACTTAGTCAAATATTCTCTTAGTCATTTTTCAATTTATCTTTTCAATATCAAACTGATACTGATAGAGTGTTTTAAAACAATGCAGTGTTACGTATGTTGATGATGTTCAGTTCAATAACATGCAATGTAAATACGATACTGAAAGTAAAGAACTTAAAGTAAACAACACTTGATTTTTACGTGGTTTGGAGATATAAGCTTCTACATCCATGGATTGATTGCTAAGTCAATCCACTAATTGGGATTTGATCTTATTTACGAGTACAAGATATAAACCTAGATACAGACTTTAACCTTTTATGTATCTTATCGAACTGAGCGTTCCTCCTACAATTACTGGTGCTAGGAAACATCTGACTGCTTACGGGTGCCGTCGACCTAACCTCTTGCTTACAGGTGCAAGATAACCAAGCTTTCAACAACTAATACTTCGTTGCCTACTTGTCATAACTTCTACTTAAACTGGAGGATTTTTAGTAGAGGGGTTTCCAACTGAAAGATGAGTTGTCACAGACGACAAACTAAAGATGTCTAGGCTTGAGGTATACAAGATAGTATCATATACTTAAAGGAGTGTATGCTGAAACCTTTAGTTGATAGATATATTTAAGCTCTGAAGGTTTACTGATAACTCTGTAATCTAATTTCTTCGAAATCGTTGTGTATAAGTTCTTGAGATCTGAGCTTTGAGTGATTTAGACAATTTGAATATGTAACATTTCGGTGACCTTCAAAGGTTGGCTTCTGTAGGTATATATAGAGAGGACGATGAATAGTGTCACTAGATGGAGCATCAATCATATCCATTCTAATTGTAATTTAAATTCTTCCCTTTGAATCTTTGTATGTCGCTGTTAGGGTCTACATCATCGTACACTATAACTCTACAACTCTGAAAATGTGATCTGGCATGTCAGGATCTTCTAAAGATACGCTACAACACGTGGCGAGTAGAACACTCAAGGCTTAAATAACTTCGTGTTTCTTCATGAGTTGACTCAATGTTTTATCAGTATGCTGACTTCATGCTGGATTATTCGAGACTGTTTCGTCTTTTATCATCAGGCTGGACTCCATCTTTTATCAGTTTGGAAACTTGAATCAGTCTGACGCATCATCTTTGACATAGATATAGTCAGCTTTGACTTTTCATCAACTTTGACTTTTGATAGCTAACTTTGACTTCTCAGCTGCTGGTATGACACTTAGTCATATTTTGACTTCTTTACTTTCATCAACGTCGAGTCTTCTGTCTCCGATCTTCACTCTTCAATCTTCTGACTTCAGTCTCCAGTCTTCGACTTAACTCTCCAATAGCAATGTTCATCAACATTGTTGTACTTCAGCCTTTAGTCTTCAATCTGCCTGACTTCAGTCTTTAGTACGTGATCTTCAATTAGTACTTCTCTTCAGTTGCACTGGTATTAATATCCCTATCAATATGATTGACTTTAGTACTGCTTGAACCCTATTAGTCTTGGCCCTGCCCAAACTAGTAGTTCTTCTACTGAAACTTATAACCAAAAAGGTTAACTCTCTAACATGTTAGCAATACTGTGTTACATCAGTAGGGCAGTCATCAAAGGATTTTGGAATCTAATAAAACATAGTTAGAACATAATATTCTCAACAGTTTACATAATTTTTCCAAACAAGCTCAATTATATAAACACTTTGACAATTTATAAGCTCTTGAAATATCTTATAAGTTGTTCAAGCTTATAAGCTCTCTAGAATAAGTTTAGCCAAACACCCTCTAAATTAAAGAATCTAAAATCCCTCTTATCCCATCTCATTCTCATCTCTTGCTTCTCTCTTTCTTTCCCTTTCTCTGCAAATCATCCTATTCTCCATAAGTCCCTATTCTCAAATTTCTTCTCCTCGTCTTCTTCTTTTCTCAAAATCCGACGAAGACTTGCCGCTCTACTACTACAACCGCCGTCATCAACTCTGCTTCAGCCCCTTTCTCAAACCAAAGCATATCTATACTATTTATTATTAATGTATATTAATAAAACACAAAACTCCTGTGTATCCGTCCGATCGCACGGGTGGATAAAAATATCATTTGTTATTAACAAAAATATCATTTACATTTAAAAAAAAGATTGTCTAAATATCATTTATATTGAAGAAAATCATCAAATATAATTTACATTGAAGAAAAATATCAAAATCCACATATACGAACGTAAGTACGTAAGATTCCCTCTTACTAAAATATCATCATATAAGAGGAGATGTAATATCCCCTATATATTCTATAGAATTTCTCATGTTTAGGATATATAAATCGGTTAATATGTATTAATACATTGTTTTTATCATAATACTATGTATGTATGTATGTATGTATGTATGTATGTATGTATGTATGTAAATCTAATAAGTTATGAAACTATTAAACCTCTTTCCACATAACTAATAAAAAGTAAAGTTAATTTCAAATCAAATCGGATATACAATAACATGTTTTTAGTTCTATATCAAGATTTGGGTGTTATTTAGTTAAGCAAACTATTAGACCACAAACCGTTATTGTTCTGTGCCAGTTCTATGATTTAGGTAGAAATGTTATTAATAGACACAATATATATATTTTATCCGTATTTAATTTATAATGTTTATGTACAAAATTGAACTTTTAATGTCCAAGTAATATATATTATGGCTTAAAAATTATATATCCAGTGATACATATTAATTATATTTATATATAAATTTTGAATTTATATAGTTTGATCAGAATATGATATTAAATAATACTTTTGAAAATGGACAGCATAATTTCCCACTCAATATATTATATATTGTCATTCATGTATATTTACATTAGATGTGATGTGGTTGTTTTAAGCTCATGACAACACAAAATAAATATCAACTTTTTTGAATTTGCAATTTTTAATTCGAGAAATTATATTAAAATATAATTTGAATGGTTGTTGCAATTCTTTTATATACATGCATGTCATAAAAAATTACATAACATACATAAACTTTGTTGCGACACAATTGAAGAGCACCATAGTAAGTGGATCTTTAGATATGTAATGCCAATTCCTAGCTATTTTTCAACAACCTCGACCCAAAAGTGCAAATAATAGAAAATTGTAAACATGTAAAATAATATAAAATTTGCACTACCAGATCGCAATATTTTCTAAGTGCTGAATGAATATATATTTAATGTATTTTTATTATGGACATTCATTTGAAATGAATCAAATGAATGACGACCTCTTTCATTCTTCATCTGCAGATCAACATATTCAACCTTGACTTTAACATTTGCTCAGATTTAAAATATATATACATATTGAACTAGAAGGTAACATTAACAAACAAAATATGTCATTCAAATTGATAATGATTATTAAGAGTTAAAAGCATTAAAAAGAAACATATATGAGAAAAACTTCTGTAAAATACGGAAGCAACTTTAATCTTGGATGAAGAAATAAATCTAAATCTATTCGGCTCCATCTTAAAATAATGAAATGCATTTATGTTACCTAAAACAAATTTTACTCATTTGATCATCTTGTGTATGTGATTGCCACTGCGATCATAACATACTGATTCAGTTTCAGTGGATGAATCTTGATTTGTATTTCCTATACACGAATTGTGTATGCACAGACTACACAAAGTTTAGACATCAAATCTACTTGGATTCGTTGATTTCTTGAATATGGTTTATCAAATTGAAGAATGAGTTGCTAAAATGAATTTAATAAAATATACTTATAGTACATATAATAAATTTGATGTAAAATGTTCGATCAAGATTTGAGTCAGAGAAAATTCCCTTGGCGATCTCCATTTTTACAGATTTCTAATTTTAGTTTCTCGCCCCTAAATTATATTATTCCACTAATTATGCAACTGTTACATATCTTTCCATAGAATTAAGGATGAATTCAAATCAACAGTACAATACTAACACTTGTCTATGGAATAAATGTATATAAATTGATATCGACAAATCAATGGAGTTGCTATAATTATGCAACTATACGCAAAAAGCAGCAGTAGTGGTCGCCTCGAGGCGCGCATCAAGTTGAGGAGGCCGGAAAATGCCCCGACTCGGCTGCCTCTGTCTGTAGGAATCGCGCGTACACCTCTCCGAACTGAGGCAGTCGACTCGAGATGGCGAGACAGTACTGAGGCACACAGACGTGAATTAGGTTTAATTTGTTGTTTTGGACCCAAACATATTTAAACCATAACCCAACCCAATACAATTAAACCCTAAGCCAATAAAATTAAACTTTTAAATTAAATTCTAACTACTAGAATTAAAAAAGGAAAAGACAGAAATGAAAAGGAGAAGGAGAAGAAAAGAAATCAGCGCAGCGATCGCACTGCACTTCTTTTAGATAAACTGAAACTTACTAAAAATGATAACTCATATCTATTTTTATATATTATATAGTCTAGTGTGTAATCCGTCAAATCTCGACGGAAAATTATTTGACATTTTAGTTTATAAGTTGAAATTTTAAGAAGTTATTTAATATTTTATTACATCTCCTAAATAAACAATGTCAATAGTATAAAAAAGATTGTACAAATTGTATCTAGAACAATTATATTTTTACTGCACCTTTCTAAAATAACAAACCCCAATACGTAGAAAATATGAATACAGTGTAAGGAAAAGCACAACATCTCATTTTCTAGAAATATATTAAAGTTTAGAAACTAACTTAGCATAACATTTTAAGTATGGGTACTCTACCAAAAGTTTAAGTAGTTTTTCTTTGTAAATGAATGTAAGGATTGATCGTATCATTGGGTGCAGAAATAGAATTTCAGAGGCATAGCAGCAAAAGTAAAAATCATAGTTCGCATAATTTAACTATACAAATCAGCCTCATCAGCTCTGCTAGTGATGATGCAAACGGTTGATGCAGCTAGAGCCGGCAAAATTAGCCCGACTTGAAAAGCCCGCCCGGGGTACCCGAGTATGGACTCAAAAATTAAAGGTCCGAAACAAATCGGGCCTAAAAGCCGCCTAAAACCCCTACCTCACTGGGCTTTAAATAAAAGTCCACTTAATATTCTATTAAATATACATATTTATAATATCATTTAATATACATATCTATAATTTTTTAATAATATTAATTATATTTTATATAATTATTTATTTTTTATAGTAATAATTTTTACTAATTCACATATTGGTCAGGAGAATATTTTTTTTTAATTGCAACACGTAAAAAATCTAAAAAAAATAATAGCCTCATAAATCATTCAAAAATAATTCCTAAGAGAAATGATCTCCAAAAAATATATAGGCTGATGATTAATAACTTTATAGTATGTAAAAATTATTTTGAATCCTTGATCTTAAATATATACTATATAATTAAATTTTTATTATTATTTTAGGCGTATAAGTGGGATTGACGTTTAATAATATATTTTATCTTTAATTTGTAATTACTAATTTTTTTCTTCTTAAATTAAAGAATTAAAATTATACTGCATTACAACATCATTGGATGAATACATAAATATGTCAAGATGTGCAAGAAACATTATCATAAGAATAAGTAAGTTCAATATGTTATTATCATTGATTCTTTGTTTAAGTTGATGAAAATGTTAATTTTAACTATGTATTTAATTTATTATTTTTTCAAAATTCAAAATATTTAAAAAATTAGAAAATGATCTTAAAAAACCCACCCGCCCGGGGTTAGTTTGGGCTTCATATTTTTAGGCTCGAAAAATTTCGAACGGACCCGACCAGGCCCGAAAAAATGTAGAAGCCCGTCGGGCCGAGCCGGGCCGGTCCGCTACTTTGCCAGGTATAGATGCAGCAACCCTAGCTGGTTGTTAAGCAAAATCCAAATCCACACGACTGCTGCAACGTCTGAGCAGCTGTTTGGTATTTTTGTATGTCAGCATGGCTCACACTTGTTCGAGCATATTTCATGGACTCATCTGAATGTGAAGGCAAAATTTCTTATACTTCTTTAATGTCCTCATCCACTGAATCAAGATTTGCCCCTCTTCTCATCTTTCTCTATATGTCATGAAAATCACATATTGTCAATAATCTCACTCATATGCATAATGTTAGTACGCTACAATCTGACTGAACTCACAAAATACAAAAGATGAAAATACTAATCATAAATGATCAACATCAACACAAAATTATTTAATCAATTTATAGATACAAAAAACACCAAGAAATATACATTATTATCATTTGTTAGATAACTAATAATTGTTATGCTTATAATAGAAATAAACATTTTGTCAAGGTAATAAAGATTAGATGTTGTAAATAAATTATTTAGAATTGAAAGTGCAAGAAGTTCATTAAAATTATAGATGCTATCCCCGAATAATATTGATATGAATCAAGTACCCCTACATTATTATAAAAAAAATCAACTTAACGATTATAATAAATCGCTTTAATAAGCACTTCATAAAATACACAGAAAAAAATGATAAGGATCTAAAATGCCTAACGGAATAAAGATTTGTTAATAAGATAATCAAAACATAACAAATATTTAATCATATTAGTGTATTTAAAAGTGAAGCTTCATCACTATCATCAAGTAGCTAGGTTTAAGATTAATCTACATATTAGTTACAGTTGCAACTCATCACCAACAATAATGACTATATATGTAATATATGCAATTCATGTTTGTCACACCCCGCTTCCTGAATATAAACTAAGCTCAGAATCGAGCGCGACGAATAAAAAATAATAGAAAATGTGAAGTAAATGAGTTGACTCAATGATCGAGACAATAAACCCTTAGAATTTGGGAATAGCTTCCTAAATGAAAATGGAAGACATCAAGGATGTAATCCAATCAAAACAATATTTATCCTCGTGATCACAAGTTTAGTTTCGCTTCTAATAGCCAAATGCGCCGAATGCTAAACATCAAAGATTCGTAGTCTAAGCTCATCAAAAGGTACAATTCAAGTCATAGACAAGAAGAGAAAATAAAATTAGAGTTAATTCATCACGGAAGTCTAAATACGGAATAATCCACAAAATACTTGAGTGAACTCAAATCTCACCGCCGTCACCATTGATCAACCCGAAACATTTGAAAATATTTGGGCTAAGTACTAATGTACCAAGTGGGCATGCATTTTCATAAACATTTCATAACCAGAAATCGCTTTATCCAATCATGATAACATAACTTAGAAGGTTTTTTTTAAAAGAGAAACCACTTCTAAGCATGCAAAAATATTTCATTCATTTGGGCCCATCAGGACGACTCTTCATACTCGCTTTGATCCCGGACCTCTAGCCACCGTCGGATCACATTCTCCCATTATTGTCATCGGGACGAACCCGGACAATCCATGATGTACTTCGGAACGATCCGCACAAGCACCATAATAACACGACGCATCTCTAACACATCCGCATAAGCACCCTTATAACGCCTCATTACTTGGTTAGTGCCCATGGAGATCAACCCACCGAAACAACTAATGTACACAATTCTCAATTAACGTGTTAGTTTAAAGAGAATCTCGATCGATACATTTACGAGCCTTAAATGTAGTAGTAGAGCGACAAAAACATTTTATCGATAAACAACAGATTTCATGAAATATCGTAGCATATAACTCAAGTATACTTTTGTAAAGTAAGCCCACCTTGATAGGACAAAGCTCAAGAATTCACTATAAGACGCTACTGAAAGCAACGCTAATCCCTCGATCGTCAAAACCTACAAGAAGCACTAATCTTAATAGGTCTCAAAAGCTAACCTTAAGTTCAAGTAAATGAGGATACTAGCTTATGATTCGTTAAGCCCTAGTTTTCAAAATATAATTAAATTTGAAAACTAATTTATATCGCTAAGGCACCAACAATACCCTTGCTCGACTTTTCGCTTAAAAAGAAATTAATTTCATAATCTTCTTTGTTAAATACTTTTACAAAAGTATAACATACTTGAAATACGTACTAAGTTCAGATATATTAAGGAATCTCGCTTAATATAACACATAATATAATTATCAAATTATGCACTTGTCTCAACATAATTTAATTTATTTAATCATCATAACTTAATTAATTTCATTAAAAGAAATTAATTACATTAATTAAGTAAGTCATAATCATAAATTAAAGATAATTTAAACTTGAACTTAACCTTAACTTAATCAATTAATTAATTAAACTTAATAGTAATTAATTAATTAATTAATTATCTTACCATAATTAAATAATTTAAACTTATATTTAAGTTTAAGTTAATTATTTAATTAATAAGACTTAATATAATTTAATTAATTAAGTCTTAAGGTTAAATCATATTTATTTAATTAATTGAGCCCAAAGATTTAAATTAATTAAGGTCCAACTACAAATAAATTTTCTGGAGCCCAATCTATAAATTTTCTACCACAACAAGAAATTCCATTAGCATTTAAATAATCAAATAAGTCCAGCCCAATTATTTAAATAAATTCAGCCCATCCCATTTAATAAAAATGGAAGAAGCCCATATATATTAAAAGTGGCCCAATATCTTTTGGCCCAAAAAAAATTTAAAAAGAAATTAACCTAAATTTCTACTCTAGCCGCCCCCCCTACTCACGTCTCTCTCTCTCTCTACACCCATTCAACACACACACATATACGGACACACACACACACACTGCACGACGCGCACTTATTTTCGCCGGCCACGTCGCCGGTCCACGAGCTACCACCACCGCCTTCTCTCTCTTCTATTTCCTCTCGGCCTCTCCGCCACCACCACGCACTCACACATGCACGCACACACGACGCCGCCGCCGTCACGCTGCCGGTGATCGCGCCGCCGCCGCCACCGCCGCGACCTCATCTCCTCGTCTGCCTCGCCTCCCTCCGTCATTCTCATCCTCGCACTCAAACAACACACACACACGCGGAGACAACACACACACACGCGCAGCCGCACAAGACCGCCACGCCGCTCGCCGCGCTTGGCCGCCACGCCGCCGGTCACCGCTGCCGCCTCTCTCCCACTCTCGTCCATCACCCTCTCGCCTGTCTCTCTCAACACCCACACACACATATACACGACACACACTCACGACGTATACACACACGACGTGACGGAGACACACCCAACGGCGAGCCACCTTCATCCTCGCCGCCTCGCCTCCTCTCTTCGCCGGACGCTGGCCGGAGCCACCACGCCGCCGCCGCCGTCTCTGTCTCTCCCTCTCTCCTACTGCCACACTCACAATCACAAACTCACGCACACACATATACACAAACTCACGCACACACATATACACATGAAACATATACATTTTTGCATATAAACACTAAATGAATTGAGAGGAAAATTCAACCTTTGTAGATCCCTCTTGCAAGAATGAGTGAAAATCTGAAAATGGGGGCTAGGGTTCAAGAATGAGAAGAGAGTGAGTTTATATAGTAGGTTTGGTCAGGTTTGGGCTTTACTTTGGGCTTTGTAGACTAAAGTCCATTAAACGATTTATTCTCACGGGCTTCAATTTCGATCCTAAAGACGATGAATTAATAATTTAAACGTTGACCTGATATTATTGATATAATGATTTATATATAAATATATATATACATATAAATCGTACTCGATTATTATATTATATATAATAATTCTCATTATCACTTTATAAAATTCAATGAAATAAATCTTTGTCGAATTTAAAATTTTCTTCATCTGATATTAATCATCTTATAATTCTAAGTTCGAAAGTCCTTCTAATCTTATTAAGAAAGACGGATATGACATCCTCCATCCTTATAAAAATTTCGCCCTCAAATTACATACCTTGGTAATCTAGATCGATACTTAGATTTCATTTTGTCCTCAAGTTCCCATGTGGCCTCCTCCATTCCGTGATGGTTCCACTTCACTTTAACGAGAACAATTTGTTTGTTCCAAAACTGGACTTTTCTATCCAAAATTTGGACAGTCTTTCTTCATAACTTAAGTCCCGGCTAAGACTACTTCATCAGATTTAATTACGTGTTTCGGGTCAAACACGCATTTTCTTAATTGCAGACATGAAACACATTGTGCACGCTCCAATGCTTGGTGGCAAAGCCAACCTATAAGCTACAAGACCTATTCTGCTCAGATCTCAAGGGTCCTATATAACGGGTCGAATTTCTCTCTTTCCAAAACGTATAACCCCTTTCAAGGAGATACCTTAAGAAAACTCGATCCCGACATCGAATTCTAAGTTGGATCGGCGTTTGTCTGTAAGACTTTTGTCTATCCCGAGCTTCTTCGATTCTTTGTTTAATGTGATCGACTTTCTCGACCATCTCACTGTACTAGGTCGGACCTAACAGCTTCCTTTCTCCCACCTCGTCCCAATAAAGAGTGATCTACATTTTCACCATACAATGCCTCATATGGGGCCATCCCAATCGTCACCGTAACTATTGTTATAGCAATTCCACTAGCGGAGTAAGTCTTCCCAACTTCCACCCTTGTCGAGACTAGAGTTCGTAACATATCTTCTAAAATTTGAATCGCTCTTTCCGATGGCCATCGGTCCGAGGATGAAAAGTCAGCAATCGAATTCACCGGGTTCCCATGGCTCCTTGCAAACTCTTCCAAAACGCGATGTGAATCTTGAATCTCGATCGACGTAATAGATACATGTGTACTCCATGAAGGCGCATTATCTCCTTAACGATAATTTTGCAAGCTTCTCCAAACCAAACGTCATCCGGATCGGTAGGAAATGCACCGACTTTGATAGACGGTCCACTATGACCCAAATGGCAAGATTCCGCGAATCGACTTTGGTAGCTTACCACAAAGTCCATGTTGATATGTTCCCACTCCATTCTCGCACAGTAGGGTTGTAACATCCCATACGGTCTCTCGTGCATGTACTTAACTTGTCGACAAGCCAAACATCGCTCAACAAAAGAGGCTACATCTCTTTTCATTCCCTTCCACCGTAACATTTTCTTCAAATCTTGGTACATTTTGTACTTCCCGGACGCGAAGATATGGAGTATCATGAGCTTCGCCATGATCTCGCTTCGAGTTCTTCCTCAGACGCACACACGCCTTTCACCAAACATCAAAGCATTGTCTTTGCTTCCGTGAACTTTTGTTTTGTTCGCTCGCGCAGACGATCTTTCCAGAACCAATCTCCTCTTTGTGCATCAATGATCCTTCCTCGTAGGTCGTGTGGTCGTGAGACTAGCTATACAAGTCGACATCGCTTTGGAGGATGAACTATTTCTAAACCGAGCGTATAAGTCATGAATCGCTTCTCTCTGGGTAATTAAATACCCTAGCTTTGCCTTAGTCTTTCGATCGAGGGCATCCGCCACAACGCTCGCTTTTCCGTGATGGTAGCCGATAGTACAACAGAATCCTTTACTAATTCGAGCCATCTTCGCTGCCTCATATTCGCATCCTTCGTCGAAAAGTACTTCAAACTCTTATGATCCGTGAAGATTTCACACTTAACTCCATAAAGGTGGTGTTCCAAATCTTCAAAGCATGCACGATCGCAGTTTAACTCTAAGTCATGAGTCGGATAATTCAACTCATGTGGCTTCAATCGACGAGACGCGATGCTATCACCTTCCGGTTTTGCATTAGTACACAACCCAATCCCAACTTTGAGGCATCCGTAAACAACGAATCCTTCATTCTCCTTCGATTGCTAACACCGAGCAAAGGGTTAGCTTGGTCTTGAGCTCTTGAAAACTCTTTTCACAATCTTCGTCCAAGTATACTTGGTCCCTTTTCTTAAAGTTGTGTCATCGGCTCAGCCAATTTTGAGAACCCTTCAATGAATCGTCTGTAGTATCCCGCCAAACCGAGAAAACTTCCGATCTCATCGCTTGATGGTGTCCTCCATCCTTCGACGGCTTCCACCTTAGCAGATCTACTTTGATTCCCTACCGACACGATGTGTCCGAGGAACATCACTTCCTTTAACCAAAATTCACACTTGCTGAATTTGGCGATAATTTTCGCTTCGCAAAATCTCGAGTACAACACGCAAGTGCTCTTCATGTTGTTCATCGGTCTTAGAGTAGACGAGAATATCATCGATAAACACTAAGACAAAACTATCGAGATATCGATGGAATACTCTATTCATCGATCCATAAAACAATGGGCGCTTGTCAACCCAAACGGCATTACCGTGAACTCGTAATGTCCGTAACGTGTTCTAAACGCTTTTAGGAATATCTTCCTTCTCATTTCGAGTGATGGTATCCGCACCTTAGGTCTATCTTGAAAATACTCCAGCTCCTTTCGCTTGGTCGAACAAGTCGCTCATCCCGGGAGAGGATATCTATTCTTAATAGTGAGCTTGTTCAATTCTCCGTAATCGATACACATCCTTAATGTTCCGCCTTCTTCTTCGACGTATCAGACCGGTTCCCCATGGCGATACACTAGGTTGTATGAAACCTAGGTCCAACAGCTCCTCGCAATCAATCTTTAGTTCTTGTAATTCAAGGGCCATCCTATACGGTGCTTTCGACATCGGAGTCGCTCCGGTTCTAAGTCGACAGAATTTAATTGCCGATCCGTGGCATACCCGACAATTCTTCCGAAAACATCTTCGCACTCTCGAACCACCGGAACTTCTCCAACTGTCTTTCCACCTCCGGTTTTGTTTGTTGTCGACGAGAATTGCATAGCAACCCCTTTCTTCATAATCTTGGTGGCTTTCATGGCGTATATCATCGATACTCCTTTTCCCATTCTTATCCCATGAAAATTGGCCCTTCCTTTCCAAGTGGTCCGAAGGAGATCTTTCTTCGTTACACAAGATTGTGGCATTGACTTTGGTAGCCAATCCATTCCTAAGATGATGTCAAATTCTATCATAGAGATGACATATAAGTTCGCTTCTAAATTCTTCAAGACCTATGTTCAATTCTAAGTTCGAAACAATATATTCAGCAGACATTCTTTCTCCACCTGGTGTGCTAATCACTAAAGCTTCACTAGATGGTTCAGGAGTTAAGTCTAAAGCCTTACAAGCAACATGTGAAATGAAAGAGTGTGATGCCCTCAGATCAAACAAAGCTATAACAGTATACCACCACGCTGACCATACCGCCGTTTTCGTGCTCGAACAAATTGCTTCGGTTTAAAGCGTAGGCCCTCGCTTGGTGGTTGTCCTGGTTTCTCCTGGGCTGTGGATTTGCCTTTGTTGATTTCCAGGGTTTGGCTGTTGGGGTGCTTTCCCATTTTTCTTTGGACATGCTGGAGCAAAATGTCCAATTTCTCCGCAGTTATAACAAGCATTTGCCCCCTTCAGACATTTGCCTAGGTGGAATTTCTGGCATTCCGGGCAAGGTGTTCGGCCCATCATTGGAGGTGGATTTTGATTCTGATTCCAGGGTTTCTTCCCATTTCCCAAGTTTCCCCCATTACCCTCATTCCATTTTCTTTTCCCCGCCATTGTCTTGAAACGGCGCATGCACACCAGAGGAGCTTTTCCTTTCTCTCTCTCAAGTGACTGATGGTAAGAGCCCCGCCTGTCTCGTGCATATGTAAGATCACCTGACTTGCTAGGGAAATCGCTATCTCGTGACGTAATCCGCTTTCAACTTCTCTCGCTTTTGCATCGTTGTCCACCGATGTGGAGCATACCGACAGCTGGTCGAAAGCTCATATTCAAAGGACTGCTCCAATTCGCTTCTGATTCCGTAACTGCTCGCTTCTTCCGACGGTAGCATCCCGGTATGTACTTCTCATATAATTCAGCCTTGAATTCTTCCCATGTGAGGTCATCGAGTTCCTCTTCAACATGGTGCGCCTCACCGACTCCCACCGTGTCGCCTTCTTCCACGAGCCAGTAGGTGGCGACTTCACTTTTTCCCTATCTTCACATCGGATATAGTTGAAAATCCGCTCCACACTCGTATCCATTTCTCAAGATCCATCGGATCACCTAGTCCATCGAACGCCTGAGGTTTCTCTTTATGAACTTTTCTTCAACAGACGGTCCTGCTACTTGTGGATTAGGTTCTGATGAACAAAACCTCTTCCTTGTACACGACCACGCCCTCGCCCCTCGCCCTCGCCCTCGCCCCTCGCCCCCGACCCCTACCATTCCCTTCTCGTGTGCCTCTCATGCCATCTCCTATTGGTGCGCCTTCCATTCGAAAAGATAACACCTATATGAGAAACTAATCATAACCATAATGGTATAACTCAAGTGAATCCTCAATCTTTCCATGTTACTTCTATGTTCAAGCGCTTCTATGTGAAACCGTGAACTAGTTCTTTCTAAGTTGTTATAGCGAGGCTATCACGACTTACGCTTTCATAACAATCCTTGAGTACACAAACAGTTCGTGAGAGAACCCATAACTTATTCCGATCATTTTAGACATGAATCCAAAATATCGTCATCAAACATTTTCCTTTTGTGAAACCTATTGTCATGTAAGTTCCAAAGTCTCATGCATGATCGAAAAGATTTGAAAATCCAATTCGACAATCAATTTCATTTGGGTCGTTATGGTTCGGGTTGTCCCTAACACGACATCAACGTAGCTATCTCGAGTACAATGACTCACAATAACAATGTGAAAGCAATTAGACAATTCACAAATCATCACATGAAAATAACTTGTAATCCACATGGAAACATTCATCAATGACGTATATACTTTCATAATCTCACTTGAAACATTTAAATCATACCTTTATTGATCAACATGGACGTGAGTGAGAGTCACCGAGATTACAAGAAATCTAGAGGTACTATTCTAGACTCGACATGAAAAGATTTTGGATGGTCGAGACACGAAGAAAACTTATGCTCGATACCACTGTCACACCCCGCTTCCTCGAATATAAACTAAGCTCGTAAATCGAGGCGCCGACGAATAAAAATAATAGAAAATGTGAAGTAAATGAGTCGACTCGAATGATCGAGACAATAAACCCTTAGAATTTGGGAATAGCTTCCAAATGAAAATGGAAGACATCAAGGATGTAATCCAATCAAAACAATATTTATCCTCGGGATCACAAGTTTAGTTTTTCGCTTCTAATAGCCAAAATGCGCGAATGCTAAACATCAAAGATTCGTAGTCTAAGCTCATCAAAAGGTACAATTCAAGTCATAGACAAGAAGAGAAAATAAAATTAGAGTTAATTCATCATGAAGTCTAAATACGGAATAATCCACAAAATACGGAGTGAACTCAAATCTCACCGCCTCGTCACCATTGATCAACCCGAAACATTTGAAAATATTTGGGCTAAGTACTAATGTACTCTGGGCATGCATTTTCATAAACATTTCATAAACCAGAAATCGCTTTATCCAATCATGATAACATAACTTAGAAGGTTTTTTTAAAAGAGAAACCACTTCTAAGCATGCAAAAATATTTCATTCATTTGGGCCCATTGGACGACTCTTCGTTACTCGCTTTGATCCCGGACCTCTAGCCACCGTCGGATCACATTCTCCCATTATTGTCATCGGGACGAACCCTGACAATCCATGATGTACTTTGAACGATCCGCATAAGCACCATAATAATACGACGCATCTCGAACACATCCGCACAAGCACCCTTATAACGCCTCATTACTTGGTTAGTGCCCGATGGAGATCAACCCACCAAACAACTAACAAAGGTACACAATTCTCAATTAATGTATTAGTTTAAAGAGAATCTCGATCGATACATTTACGAGCCTTAAACAGAGTAGAGCGCACAAAAACATTTTATGGATAAACAACAGATTTCATGAAATATCGTATATATAACTCAAATATACTTTTGTAAAGTAAGCCCACCTTGATAGGACAAAGCCTCAAGAATTACACTATAGTACGCTACGGAAAGCAACGCTAATCCCTTGATCGTCAAAACCTACAAGAAGCACTAATCTTAATAGGTCTCAAAAGCTAACCTTAAGTTCAAGTAAATGAGGATACTAGCTTATGATTCGTTAAGCTTAGTTTTCAAAATATAATTAAATTTGAAAACTAATTTATATCGGCTAAGGCACCAACAATACCCTTGCTCGACTTTTCGCTTAAAAAGAAATTAATTTCATAATCTTCTTTTGTTAAATACTTTTACAAAAAGTATAACATACTTGAAATACGTACTAAGTTCAGATATATTAAGGAATCTCGCTTAATATAACACATAATATAATTATCAAATTATGCACTTGCTCAACATAATTTAATTTATTTAATCATCATAACTTAATTAATTTCATTAAAAGAAATTAATTACATTAATTAAGTAAGTCATAATCATAAATTAAAGATAATTTAAACTTGAACTTAACCTTAACTTAATCAATTAATTAATTAAACTTAATAGTAATTAATTAATTAATTAATTATCTTACCATAATTAAATAATTTAAACTTATATTTAAGTTTAAGTTAATTATTTAATTAATAAGACTTAATATAATTTAATTAATTAAGTCTTAAGGTTAAATCATATTTATTTAATTAATTGAGCCCAAAGATTTAAATTAATTAAGGTCCAACTACAAATAAATTTTCCGAGCCCAATCTATAAATTTTCTACCACAACAAGATTTCCATTAGCATTTAAATAATCAAATAAGTCCAGCCCAATTATTTAAATAAATTCAGCCCATCCCATTTAATAAAAATGGAAGAAGCCCATATATATTAAAAGTGGCCCAATATCTTTAAACAAAAATGCCCAAAAATTTAAAAGAAATTAACCTAAATTTCTACTCTAGCCGCCCCCTACTCACGCCTCTCTCTCTACACCCATTCAACACACACACATATACGGACACACACACACACCGCACGACGCATTTATTTTCGGCCACGTCACGGTCGGCGAGCTACCACCACCGCCTTCTCTCCTCTCTTCTATTTCCTCTCGGCCTCTCTCGCCACCACATACGCACACACATGCACGCACACACATCGACGCTGCCGCCGGTCACGCTGCCGGTGATCGCACGCCGCCGCCACCGCCGCGACCTCATCTCCTCGTCCGCCTCCTCGCCTCCTCTCCGTCATTCTCATCCCTCGCACTCAAACAACACACACACACGCGGAGACAACACACACACACGCACGCAGCGCGCGGCCAAGACCGCCGCTGCCGTCGTCGCGCTTGGCCGGCCACGTCGCCGGTCACCGCTGCCCCTCTCTCCCACTCGCCCATCACCTCTCGCTGCTCTCTCAACACCCACACACACATATACACGACACACACTCACGACGTATACACACACGACGCGACGGAGACACACCCAACGGCGAGCCACCTTCATCCTCGCCGCCTCGCTCCTCCTCTTCGCCGGACGCGGCGGCCGGAGCCACCACGCCGCCGCCTCTCGCCTCTCCCTCTCTCTCCATCGCCACACTCACAATCACAAACTCACGCACACACATATACACAAACTCACGCACACACATATACACATGAAACATATACATTTTTGCATATAAACACTAAATGAATTGAGAGGAAAATTCAACCTTTGTAGATCCCTCTTGCAAGAATGAGTGAAAATCTGAAAATGGGGGCTAGGGTTCAAGAATGAGAAGAGAGTGAGTTTATATAGTAGGGTTTGGTTTGTGTTTGGGCTTTACCTTTGGGCTTTGTAGACTAAAGTCCATTAAACGATTTATTCTCACGGGCTTCAATTTCGATCCTAAAGACGATGAATTAATAATTTAAACGTTGACCTGATATTATTGATATAATGATTTATATATAAATATATATACATATAAATCGTACTCGATTATTATATTATATATAATAATTCTCATTATCACTTTATAAAATTCAATGAAATAAATCTTTGTTGAATTTAAAATTTTCTTCATCGGACATGAATCATCTTATAATTCTAAGTTCGAAAGTCCTTCTAATCTTATTAAGAAAGACGGATATGACAATGTTTGCATGTACTATACATATAGTTACCAAACAACTATTAGGTGATAAAAAGGGAAAATGTAAAAGTTGATAAAATAAAGGAAAGAGATAGAAATGTCAAATAAAAATATAAATTTTATTATCGGTATAATTTACCTCCTCCTTGGTATTGTCCTCAATAGCATTTATAGTGCCCTTATACTTGAAGGCTATCTATTGGAATTTTGGCAATGTAACATGTATTGTCATTAGTATAGAACATTACAAAGTAAATATCAATAATAAATAGCATAAATAACAAATAAATAAAAATGGTAAAATCTCATGTATGTTTTAGATTAATGATTTCACCCGTTTAGAATTTATATATGCATACGCCCAAAACCTAATATAAAAGTGATTTTATTACTTGTGTCTATCCCAAACCCGTGTAATAATGATTGCTAATTAACACATGCTCGTTTAAATTTATAATTATAAGTTGTTACAATTAGTGGTTATCCGTCTCAATAATAATTTGAATATTACAAAGTAAACATTGATAATAAATAATATAGCTTACAAAAAGATAATAAAATAAAAAAATATTCATGTAGATATGTTGATAAAGGTTCGGACATGTTTATAATTTATATACATGTACCTACCCTAAATTCGATTAAAAGTGATTTTAATACATGTTTCATCTCAATCCCATAGAGATCATTTCCTATTTTTTAATAATTTTTTTTATTTCATTCATATATTTATTTATTTTGAAAACAATACATAATAAGACATTAAGAAAATAAAACATTGGATTCCAAGTATAATTTTTTTTCCCTTTTAAAATAATCTGAAGTTGTAGAATCAAGTTTTCCATAGAAAAGAAGAGATGAATCCTCAAAATCCGAAATGAAGACTTTACCATATTATCTTTCTTATCTTGCTATATATATAGTTGCATTGTTTACGCAATATCTTTCCACTACTTGTCCTTGAAAGAAAATACACCACACCAAACTATTTTGTTCACGACATAAAATGTATCACACCCAAATATTGTGACAAATACATATATAATGTTGAAATATAATTAGAAACTTACCACCTAATAAATTCAAAATAAATGAATTCATCCACATACCTTATATATGCAATACGTCGAATTATTAAACTATTACAATTATCTTGCTTCAATCATAATTACATCTCCTTTAAACTCATCTTAATTCATAATTCAAATTATATCTATTAAAATATTATTAAGAATAATACCATATGTTTTAGTGGAGAAAACATTCAAATATCCATATATATGCACGATTTATAACATGACGTTAGCTCGCTTTTGGAATCATCAAAAACTTATTTGTCATTGTCAAAACTAGAGGCTAAATAGTTACATTATTTATCATGCAGAATAATAAAGTACACATTACATAAAATACACATATATGAATCATAATTCTTTTTTTTTACAAAAAAATAAAAACCACTTCATAAGAGTTCGAAATTTACACATTGAGTATCCCCTCCCCCCTAACTATTATCTAATGCAATTTAAGTTATAGAGAAAGCACCAATTCCATTGCCAGAGGCCCAAAGCTATCTTTACATTGTTTTCCCGCGGGCTTAAATTTGTTTAATTCAGGGGGTTGTGCCCAAGCAATTATCCTCTCATTACTCGAGGTTATGCCAAGCAATTTTTCTAAATATGGTCAAACAAACCAAACCGCCGTGAACTACTTCCGGAGCTCGCTCAAAAAGCTCGCTCGAAATTGATTGTTTTGTAAACGAGTGAACTCGAGCCTCGAATCGAACTCGATAAGTTTATCGAGCCGAACTCGAGCTTAGAGATGTTCGGCTCATAAGCTCATGAACATGTTTGGCTCGAACTCAAACGAGCCATCATGAACCCCGATTCGAACATGTTCGTGAACCTTAATTCAACATGTTCATAACATATACAATAATAATTTATATATTTAAATAATTAAAATAAATTATAAAATATATGTTAATTATAATTATTTAACAACAAATAAGCATATAGATGGAGCTTTGATAATAAATTGTTTATATATTTAAATAATTAAAATAAATAATAAATTACAAAATATATGTTTTAATATAAATTTCATCTAACTTATATAACTAATTAACTAATTATCAAATTTATACTCATACAATATTTTTGAAAAGTAAATGCAATTGAAAGTATTGAATATAATATTTAGTTTATTTTTAATTATTATATATGTAATTTTATTTTAATCAAACCTTAATATAAATGTTCATGTGTAATCATTAAATAAACAATTAATTAATATAATGAGATACCGATTTGAAAAACTAAAAAATAATAACATGATCTATTAAGTTACCTTATGGACAATAAAATTAATTTAGATAATTATAATGTATAAGTATACAAGTACATATGAGTTACATAGTTATATTTATAACTCTACAATTATAATTCTAAAAATCAATTACAAATAACTTACATAACTAATTGACTATAAGATAAATATAATAATAACTCATAATTCTAATATAAAGTTCATCTAACTTATATAACTAATCAACTGTGAGATAAAATAATTATAATTTATAACTCATAAGTAGATTTTGAAAAGTAAATATAATCGAATGATATTGAATATATTTATTTTATATATTATATAGTCTATATTATTAGCTCATAATACCAAATACTTATGTTTCACATATACTTTAAACTTTTGACAATTATGTATGTATTTTTGTTTTAATCATACTTTAATAAATATATTTTCATGTGCATTATAAAATAAAATCATTAAATTAACAATTGATTAATCAAATGAAATATTGAGTTGGAAAACTAGAAAAATAACATGATCTAATAAGTTATCTTGTGAACAAAAATATCAATATAGATCATTATAAGGTATAAATAGACAAGTATGAGTTAAATAGTTATATTTATATCTCTATAATTATAATTCTAAAATAAATAACATCTAATTTACATAACTAATTTACTATGAAATAAATATAATGATAATAATTGTAAGTAGATGAATGAAGTAGATATATTCGAATGATATTAAATAGTATATTAATTTTATATATTGTTTTGTCTATATCAAAAATATTTATATTTGTTTATTCATTTTCAATTATAGCACTTCATCCGTAAACATAAAATGCATCAAATAGTTCTCTTAATTCTCTTAATATATGTTTCATGTATATTATTATATAAAATCATAAAATGATCAATTTATGTAATGAGATTTAAAACACACACACACACACACACACACATATATATATATATATATATATATATATATATATATATATATATATATATATATATATATATATATATATATATATATATATATCGAATAAAAATCTAAAGTAATTTTGTAATATAATCATCAATTCAATATTATTAAACCCATACTAAACATGATTAAATATACTTTCTTAAGATATCAAATTAAAAAAAGAGGAGAAAATGAAAATTAAATATAATTGCAACTATATTCCATAATAACTAAACTGTACAATGTAATTACTAAAAAATATATCTTTGTAACTATTAGCAACACTATGAATATCTTCTATAATTTCTTGTATAGTTGTATACATAGTACAATGAAATGTTCATATGATAAGTATAAATACAAAGAGTACTGATATTAGGAGATAAATATCACAAAATATAAAATATAAACAAGACTGTGAACATAAGTTATGATAATAATAATATTTCATAATTATAATATAAAGTTCATCTAACTTATATGACTAGTTAACTATGAGATAAAATAATTATAATTTATAACTCATAAGTAGAATTTGAAAAGTATATTACATTTAACTTGCATAACTAATTAACTAAATTGTAAATTGTAAATAATAACAATAATTAACTATATTAGAACATCAATATAGTGAACTATAAATTATAATAGATTGATAAATAAGTATGAGTTACATAGTTATATTTATATGTCTATACTTACGACTTACACATACATTTCATAAATATAAATAAATAATTATGAGATAAATTATTTATAAATTTTATGATGAATTAATTTCAAGTTATATATGAATTACAACATCGTAATAGTTGATGATATCAACAACGAACAATATATAGAAATTAAGCAAGTTTATAATGAGTCAATAAATAAGTTGAATCCAAGAATTACAATTATTTGAAAATCAAATATCTAGTAGGAGTTATTTGTATAGAATATAAATATATCAAATAATATTCACACATATTATTTATAGTTATAATACATATTATTAGATATTATACATATAACCATATCGCTTCATCATTTAGTCATATCATATGTATGTTTAGAATAAACCTGAATGTGAATAGAAAATTTATAGAAAATATCACACAAATATCTATTAAGAGTTATTTGTATTTCATTCCATTGTAAAATTATTTATTTTAAAAAATATCACACACACACACACACATACATATATATATATATATATATATATATATATATATATATATATATATATATATATATATATATATATATATATATATATATTATGGTTTGACACTGGGTTTGGCTTGTTCGGTCTGCTTCCATCAATTATAGTAAAATGATCTACTAATTTAATAAAAAATATATCAATATATATTTAGATAATTATAATAAATAAAATATACAAGTATTTATTACATGACTTCTTAACCACTTGAACTATAATAATTAAATATACAGAAAACAGTTTTCACATAAAAAAAATTAGTAATTAATTATCATATTATCAAACATTCGATATTATATAAATTACATAGTAATATGAAACATTCATATACGCTTAATTCATTTTCATTTCTAGCACATAATCAAATCAATTAAAATGATATAAAATTCAATAATATATACTATATTGAAATAATATCAAAATACAAGAAAATATATAATATAAAATATATTAAATAATATCCATAAATATTCTTATGATGAATTAATTTTTTAATTATATGAATGAATTATCACTTGAAAGGAAGGGGCCCACAAATGCTTTCTCTGGCATCCATTTTCCAACTTTTGAAAAGCTGTTCCCCATCCCAATTCCCAACCCAACCCAACCCAACCCAACCCACCCTTCTTATCACGTGACTCACGCCTCCCATCCTCTATCTTCCTCTCTCGCATTATCAGCTTCCTCCCTCTCCCTTTCTCTCGTAATATTTATCTCCATCCCCCGCATCTCGCACCTCTCTCGTAATTTTCTTTCCACCCCCACGCATCTCGATTTGTTTGTTCCCTACTCCTCTCTCTAATTTTTCAATCGCCGATCCGAACACCTCTTCCTCCCTCCATCTCTTAAATTAACAATTGATTAATCAAATGAAATATTGAGTTGGAAAACTAGAAAATAACATGATCTAATAAGTTATCTTGTGAACAAAAATATCAATATAGATCATTATAAGGTATAAATAGACAAGTATGAGTTAAATAGTTATATTTATATCTCTATAATTATAATTCTAAAATAAATAACATCTAATTTACATAACTAATTTACTATGAAATAAATATAATGATAATAATTGTAAGTAGATGAATGAAGTAGATATATTCGAATGATATTAAATAGTATATTAATTTTATATATTGTTTTGTCTATATCAAAAAATATTTATATTTGTTTATTCATTTTCAATTATAGCACTTCATCCTAGAAACATAAAATGCATCAAATAGTTCTCTTAATTCTCTTAATATATGTTTCATGTATATTATTATATAAAATCATAAAATGATCAATTTATGTAATGAGATTTAAAACACACACACACACACACACACACATATATATATATATATATATATATATATATATATATATATATATATCGAATAAAAATCTAAAGTAATTTTGTAATATAATCATCAATTCAATATTATTAAACCCATACTAAACATGATTAAATATACTTTCTTAAGATATCAAATTAAAAAGAGGAGAAAATGAAAATTAAATATAATTGCAACTATATTCCATAATAACTAAACTGTATAATGTAATTGCTAAAAATATATCTTTGTAACTATTAGCAACACTATGAATATCTTCTATAATTTCTCAGATAGTTGTATACATAGTACAATGAAATGTTCATATGATAAGTATAAATACAAAGAGTAATCGATATTAGGAGATAAATATCACAAAATATAAAATATAAACAAGATCTGAACATAAGTTATGATAATAATAATATTTCATAATTATAATATAAAGTTCATCTAACTTATATGACTAGTTAACTATGAGATAAAATAATTATAATTTATAACTCATAAGTAGAATTTGAAAAGTATATTACATTTAACTTGCATAACTAATTAACTAAATTGTAAATTGTAAATAATAACAATAATTAACTATATTAGAACATCAATATAGTGAACTATAAATTATAATAGATTGATAAATAAGTATGAGTTACATAGTTATATTTATATGTCTATACTTACGACTTACACATACATTTATAAATATAAATAAATAATTATGAGATAAATTATTTATAAATTTTATGATGAATTAATTTCAAGTTATATATGAATTACAACATCGTAATAGTTGATGATATCAACAACGAACAATATATAGAAATTAAGCAAGTTTATAATGAGTCAATAAATAAGTTGAATCCAAGAATTACAATTATTTGAAAATCAAATATCTAGTAGGAGTTATTTGTATAGAATATAAATATATCAAATAATATTCACACATATTATTTATAGTTATAATACATATTATTAGATATTATACATATAACCATATCGTTTCATCATTTAGTCATATCATATGTATGTTTAGAATAAACCTGAATGTGAATAGAAAATTTATAGAAAATATCACACAAATATCTATTAAGAGTTATTTGTATTTCATTCCATTGTAAAATTATTTATTTTAAAAATATCACACACACACACACACATATATATATATATATATATATATATATATATATATATATATATATATATATATTATGGTTTGACACTGGTTTGGCTTGTTCGGTCTGCTTCCATCAATTATAGTAAAATGATCTACTAATTTAATAAAAATATATCAATATATATTTAGATAATTATAATAAATAAAATATACAAGTATTTATTACATGACTTTTAACCACTTGAACTATAATAATTAAATATACGAAAACAGCTACATAAAAAAATTAGTAATTAATTATCATATTATCAAACATTCGATATTATATAAATTACATAGTAATATGAAACATTCATATACGCTTAATTCATTTTCATTTCTAGCACATAATCAAATCAATTAAAATGATATAAAATTCAATAATATATACTATATTGAAATAATATCAAAATACAAGAAAATATATAATATAAAATATATTAAATAATATCCATAAATATTCTTATGATGAATTAATTTTTAATTATATGAATGAATTATCACTTGAAAGGAAGGGCCCACAAATGCTTTCTCTGGCACCCATTTTCCAACTTTTGAAAAGCTGTTCCCCATCCCATTCCCAACCCAACCCAACCCAACCCACCCCCTTCTTATCACGTGACTCACGCCTCCCCATCCCTCTATCTTCCTCTCTCGCATTATCGCTGCCTCCCTCTCCCTTTCTCCGTAATATTTATCTCCATCCCCCGCATCTCGCACTCTCTCCGTAATTTTCTTTCCACCCCCACGCATCTCGATTTGTTTGTTCCCTACTCCTCTCTAATTTTTTCAATCGCCGATCTATAACACCTCTTCCTCCCTCCATCTCCCCAATCTCCGCCTCGCCTCGATTAGATCTTTGCAAAACGACGGCGACTTCATTGTTTCCGACTCGCAAAGATTCATGAAAGTGCCACCTCTCGAGTTGCTCGCTCTCGTGCACCGCATCCATTTTCGCCTCTCTGCTAGCTGATTTTAAGCTCGAGCTCGACTCGTGAAGCTCGTTAAACGAGCATGTAACGAGCCGAGCTCAAACAGCTCGTGAGCCAATAATAGTACCAACGAGTCAAGCTCGAGCTCAAATTAAAGTTCGAATTCGAACTCGAGCCGAGTTCGAACCCAATAAAATTTTCACGAGCCGAGCTCGAGCTCGCTAGTATTCGACTCGATTCGGTTCGTATACACCCCTACTTCTAAATAGTAACCAATACTAATATGGAGTTGATATGAAT
The DNA here is from genome assembly GCA_036937905.1 of Salvia rosmarinus. Taxonomy (NCBI): domain Eukaryota; kingdom Viridiplantae; phylum Streptophyta; class Magnoliopsida; order Lamiales; family Lamiaceae; genus Salvia; species Salvia rosmarinus. The sequence goes on along the minus strand of CM072824.1, from coordinate 30,705,499 downwards.
CATATTCGGGATAGAGTTAAATGATTGATTGATATCTTAATAATTATTAACTATAAAAAGGGATTACAAGATAATTGAGGTATATATAACATGAAGAATTAGAAAGTTATGAATAAAAAAACATACAAATATCACATAGGATGAGGATCAATATGATGTCTTTAATGTTTAATGGAATATAGAATTAATAGATATCAAATAATTAAATATATGTTGTTACGATAATTGATTTAATTCGTGGGTTAGTGTTCAACTACCTAGAGTTGTTGATCGAATGAAGCAAGGTGATCGATCGAAATGATAGGTAAAGTTTAGCCATCTAAACTTGTTTAACATGTATATACTTGTACTAATTCAAATCGATTAAAAGTGGTTTTATTACTGCTTTTGTCAAACTCGAAATTATCCAAATCCATTTAAATTTATAAATTACATGTATTGATATAAATAATTTGTTATATTTTAACTTCAACATTTATTTCTAGAAATAAAAAATACAATAATATACTAAAATGAATGTTTCTAATTATGGGTCGTAACTAATATTATAATCACCCACAAGATCTTACATTTATTTAGATAGCACAAATCATGGTAAACTTAATCAACTTTCCTTTTTTGTTTCCATATTTTTATGTTTTTTAACCGCAATCTTTTAATCAATATATGTTTTCATATTTTTACGTTTTATATATAAATGCAAATTGATTGATTATATTCCCTTCATCCCATTCAAGATGATTTGTATTCATTTTTGGGTTGTCACACCTAAGATTGCCTGTTTCATTTTTAAAAAATAATTATATCTTCAAAAGTTGTGGGACCTATCTACTTTTTATCACTTTATCCACTTAATATATTTCTCCTAAATAATCATGCCGAAAAAAATGGATACTCAAGTAGACAGATTGAGTAATATATAAGGAAAATAATAATCATATGATTTTATAATTCAAATTAGATTATATAAAAATAGATTGCATGGGAAATTCTAAAATTTAGAAAATAATAATAACAAAGCATGGTGATGCCATGAGGATTGAAAGTTGTTGTGAGCTCTCCAATGCATATCGGTGTAGAATTATATAGATGAGTTAGAATTTGACTTTAATCAGATGCATCCATTTATAGTAATTGAGAATTTGATGTGTCTCATTTAGGGTCGACTAATCGTCGAGTCGAGTATCCGATCTTGATTTAACACAAAACCAATATCTCGACCTCAACCCGATTAAAGAAATCGACTATTCAATACCCGAATTGAATATTTAGGTACCCTATCGTGCCATTATAATACTTAATTTTCCTTTATACTTTCGCACACCAAGTTTTGGCTCACAAGGTACAATTCTCGCCTCCACCCCGTGAACCGAGGTTGTAGACTAGATATCATTTTTGTTTTATTTATATTACTAATTTAAATATTCAAAAATATATAAATTAATATAGTTAAGGTAAATTCGGATATCCGAGGTATACCCGATACCATTTTCCTATCAAAGTGTTACACGATCCCGACTCGATAACCGATAATTACCCTATATCTGGCACCTAGTTAGCCACCTCTAATCTCTTCTAAGCAGTGGCAAATGTAAAAATTCGATTTGAAAAATCTAAACTAAAAGTACTCAGCAACAAAATGTGCTGACATTGAATTTCCTTTTTATGAAATATAAAAGTAAAAGTAACAAAATAATGGGATGCTTAGCCTCAGCTCCGCCTCTACATATAGGCTATTAGGATTTGTAAGTAAGAGTATTTAGAGCACTATTCCAATAATTTGTTTCAATATATTTGATGGATCCCACTAAGTACGTAGTAGTATAGCGGATGAGGGATGGGATATACCGCTTATGTAAATTTAAAATTATTTTTTTCATAAGATCGACCGCTACTATGGCAATTGCCGATCGGGAAGAATGGATATTAGTGGTTATGGATGATAAAAAAGTAAATAAATAGTGTTGTTGAGGGTAATAAGTATAAAATATTTTGTGGAATAGTTTTCATAAATAAAATATGAAGAAGTTCGATAACGTATCAAAAGAAAACTAAAATAAATTGGGAACAATGTTTTCAAAATCGGACCGACATTGAACTGGTCACTTAATCGGATTACTTGATCATCGATCGAACTGCTTTGAAAAATTGAATGACTACTCCATATTTAATTTTTATATTAATGATGTGTTTACACAAAACATATTAATATTTAGAATAAAATATTAATATGATAATTTATATCAATTTTAAATTTTTCTATACATTATATCAACCAAAATTAAATAATATTATTCATCATATTTATTCGGTAGTATATATTTATAAGCAAAAAAAACTATATAACAAAGAACAATTATAACTCAATTAATACCTACACCATCTTCTTTACATCATTATCACTATTTATATGAATGTTAATTTATAATAATATTAATTTAATAATAATAAATTTAAAATATTAATTGCATATCAAATAATAAGAGTTATTTAATATTTATATCAATATTGTTACTTGATAAACCTCATTTTTACCTAATTTATAAGGCCATATTTGTTTAGTTTATAATTGATAAGTGATCTTTGAGCAATATTTGATATGTTTATGTTTACCTTGAAAGATATTATGTTGTGTGTATTTCGTGGTCATTTTAGCACATGTTTTGATGTCAACAAGGTGATCACGATAAGAGGAACTGCTGCCCGTGATGCATCAGGACTATTGCTCGCGATTTAAGTCTCATGAGCCAAAACACCCGAGAAAGCGACAAGCTTAGCGACTTTCACTGTGAACAAAGGTCGCGAGCCAAGTTCATGAAGAAGGCGACGGACGCGCCGTAAGGGTCGACTCGCGACTTGTTAGTGAGCTAGTCTCGAGCCAATGCGAGACTAGAGTTATATGTATCGCCAATGTAATGCAGAGAGAGACTTTGGACTGAGAGTCCACACACTTTTCCACAAAATACTTTTACCTTTTATTTTATGCACGATTTTACATTCCGTAATAGAGATAGCTTTTGAGTTTTTTTTCATTCCGCTTCAGATTTTAGTTTTGTTCGAGTGTTTAGATTTATTTACTGATTCAAGTTGCTACATTGTTCATCGTGGAACTTACTGTTTTATTTATTTAATTCAGTTTATGTTTCAATTATTTAATTCTTGTTTTAGTATTTTAATTATGAGTAGCTAAATTCAGATTGATCCTGGGGTTTGTATGTCCGACTAGATTCATGTGATTTATCCGCTGACACCGCTTTTGTCGCCTCATTCATGATTTATGATTCTCGCTTTAATTCTCATGTGTTGGTACCGATCAATATTGATGCATGCTAGTTATGTGATTGATGTCCCGCGAATTAATCGCATAGTTAATATCTTGAATACATAATACGATTTTACCTGAGACCAAGTGAGATAGTGATCGAGGAGGTTATTCTTTGTGTGCTTTTGTAATTAGCTTACTTCGCTGAGACCCGATGTAAATAGAGTTTAGGCTAACCTACTACTATAGGTTGTTCTAGTGGAACATTATAGTTACATTAGTGATCCTTCATATGAATGTGGATTAAATTGGTAAATGATTAATAGGTTAAATTGTGTGAATCGTTAGGTCAAGTACATCCCTATGGTCAAGATTTTATTCTCGAGTTCATTCTCATTTTATTTGTGTCTATTTTATAATCTCATCTCTCTGAATTGCTATCGAATAATAATAATAAATATTTTGTGTTTATTATTTGTTGTGTTTTCGAGTGGTAGTCCTTGTAGATACGATATATATACTTGTTGTTTTACTATCATTTAATTTTGGTAGGAAATAAGCGATCAAATTTTGACACCGCTGTCGGGACTCAGATTTCATAGTGATAATTTCGAATGTAGTTATTAATTCAAGTTTTATATATATATATATATATATATATATAGAAAAAAAAAAATATTATTCGTGTTTTTACTTGATTTGATCCGTTTTTATCTTGTTGCGCAAAGATATGATTACAAAATCTCGATGAAAGAAATTATTCCATCGATCTTGAGATTGAAAATCACATAAGAGAGAGCAACAGAAAGAAGACAAACAACGATGTATAGACACCCACAAGGACATGATCGGATGGACTAGATGGAGGAGATGTTATCGCTATGCAACGCCAATTACATGTAATCAAATGGGCTAAGTTGAGGCCGAGCACCACCCATACCGCCAATCATATGTATAGACCATCGATCGATCAGCTTAGGTGGAGGATGACGGGCGAACGCCAATGCTAATAACTTTGAGTTGAAACCCGCCTCATCAACATGATACAAGGTAGTAGCTTGGGGAGGGTTATCAAGACCCTAATGCATACTTGAGGCATTCTCGATATATGTGATACAATCAAATGAATGAAATATTAGCCGATGCCATCCGGATGTGGATGTTCATATTTTCACCGAGGAGTCGTGCAAAGAATGGTTCAAGAGCTGGATGATCACGACACCACGCTGGGGCGCCTGTGAGAAGTTTCTATCTAAATACTTCCCACCGCCAAGGCTCAAGATCATCGTCGAGATCTCCCATTTTTCACAATTGGGAGATGAGTTGTTATTTAAACCTTAGGAGAGATTCAGAAACCTCATCTGAAATTGTCCAAAGCATGGTTTTTCACCTTAGCAACAGGTGACTCAATTTTATAGTGGACTAAATGCTAACACCCATAGATTGTGTATGCTTCACTAAAGGATGTCTCGTCAACAGTAGGAATAGATGGCGCTGAGGATCATTGATAAATGGCGCCCAATAGTTATCGGTCATGGAGACAAATTAATCGTAAAAGTCGTCGCCGCCGAGCTTGATAATGATATGATGATCTGTTAGAGAAATTCACATCACCGCAAAATGAGTATGAAGCCGAGAGGAAAGGGCGATGATCGCCGCTATGGTGCGTAATATCGAGGAGGCCAACTATGTGAACCAAATGAATAATTTCAAGGAATCGAGCGGAATCCAAGATATCATCCCAACAATAGAATCACCCCAATTTTTCCTATGCCAACGCGAGAATGCTCAAAGAATCACCACCGGTTTTGTCTGTTAATAATGGATGATTGTGGAACCAAGAAGTTCGAGCCTTAAAAAGATGATGCAACAAGTGTTGGTAGCAATCAACAAATTACACGAGTCACCAACAAATCGTGGCTCAACAAAATATCTAGATTCAAACAGACAGGAATAGATCGAGCACTTTGGAGAGCATAGTCAATGCCATCAATAATACCATATCTCTCGCAAACAAACGAAGATGGTGGAAACCAAGCAAGCGATGGATAATAAGAGAAATGGATGACATGTGCAATGTCAATTCCCAAGCAATACAGAGTAAAACCAAGAATCATACTCCTCCAAATCAAGCAATGCAATTTACTTGAGGAATGATCATCTTATATAAATTATCCGAGTATGTAGAGGAGGAACACGTGGAAAGAGTCAAGAGGACGAGCAAAGATTCGACGGATTCTCGCCTCGCGAGCAACCTCGCGACACGTCAGGCGAGGCCGCGAGGAAAGACGCTCGAGGTAGAACTCGCCGCGAGGAAGAGTCACGAGTTAATCTTGCGAAGACAAACGACAGAGACCTCGCGAGGGAGTCTCGTGACTCAACCTCGCGAGGAAAGATCGTGAGCCATCACACACCTCCAATACCGGAGCCCCGCTTCCTCACCGTCAGAAGAAGAAATCACGAGGAGTTCACCCGCTTGTGAGATGTTCCGAATGTAAACATCAACATACCACTCTTTGATGCACTCTAAACATGCCCGGATACATCAAATTCTCAAAGATACAAGTATGTAGCAAGAAGAAGTTGGGAAAATATGAAAAATTAACCTTCTCAAGAATGCATATATTACGAGGAAATTACCAACAAACAAAAGATCCTGGAGTTTCACTTTAGAGTGCGAGATTGCGAGCATACATTTCAAAGGCATTGTGTGACTTAGTAGTGAGTATCAACTGATGCCTTTATCTGCTTTCAACCGATCGAGCTTGGAAAACGAAGCCAACTACTATTTCATTGATGATAATGATGTGTCAAGATATATCCTAATGGAGTAATTGAAGATGTGTTGGTAAGAATTCATGATTTTATTTTTCCAATTGATTTTGTAATATTGACATACTGAATTTAAAATCAACCGCTAATCTGGGTCGACCTTTTCTAGCTACCGGTCGAGCTTTAATTGATGTGTAGGATGGTGATCTCACATCCGTGAACAATGAGGAGCTGAAAATTTCAATCTATGATGCCATCAAGAGACACGATAGGTCAGATGATGAGGATTGTTGTTCAATCACCACTGCCACAACTAGCCCAATCTCGCACTTGGATGTCAACCGACTAGTTGATAAGGATGCTTCAAAGAAGAGTTGGACTCGGTATGGAACCCCGAGTGTCTTGTTCAAGTTTGGGATGAGCCACTTCCACACTCAGTGGTGGTCTGCAGTGAATGATAAATATAGGGGCAAACACAAGTTTGGAAAGAAATCGGTTGCCAGAAAACCAGATTGATCAAGGTAAGTAATGGTCTAGCTAAAGACATTTAAATTAAGCACTTATTGGAAGGTAACCCAATATTTTTTTTTTTATGTTTTTTTCGCTTTGTTTGTTATTGTTTTGTTTTTCTTGTTTTGTTTTGTGTCTGCTAGGTCGAGTTAAATGACGAGCAACCGATGATGAGAATTATTTTTATTATAAAATTGCTGCAATTGATTTTGTGAGACTAAGCATGTTATGATTATTGTGAGTATTAAGCCTTTGAGAACTTGATCACATGTTTGAAACCCGTGAGACTTGAGCTGATTGTCATATCTTTTCGCCTTGTTTTTATGTGTGAATAGTTTGAAATAGCATGTGTTTTCTAGAACTTGCTCTCGAATTTTTTCGATGTTGCATTTATGTGCTTAAGAATTAGGAGATGATATTATGCATTCTTTTCTTAGCCTATGTACTATCCAAACACTAACCCGTTAATCATTTTATCTTTGACGAGCCCGCTTGAGCCTACCTTATTCTTTCATGTATGTAGCCGTGGGTTATGTAGTTAGTGTAATGTTTGGTTACTTGATTTGAGGGTTGAGAAAAGAAAGAAAAGAAAATAAATGATGAGAAAGCGATGATAAAAGTTGCTTACCCATATATGTTCAAAAAAAGTCAGTACAAGTGTGCGAAAAGAACATAAATGGGTAAGTAGCTAGTGCTTGAGATGAGTATATCACATATATGAAAATTATGGAATTATTAGAAAAAATAACTTCTTGGTATGGAGAATTTAAATGAATTGTGAAAGTTTGGGATTTGTGTCTTGTGATACTTATTGTGTTTTTTCATTATGGGATATGAGTCACTTAGCCTAAATATATCCTACCTTACCAAAGAGCCTACATTATAACATTTTATAAGACCTTTTTGATCTTAGTTCTTGAGCACATATTTGAGCAATGAAGAATTAGACGATTTGCAAGCTTACGGTAAATTTCGGGTGTTTTTAAACATTGAGAGTATACACGTTCTCCTTGATACACTTGAGTGTTTGAGATTTTTATATATATATCCATCTCGTGAGGATTTAAGTTTGAGAAGACTTGAGCTTATGATTATTATGATATGTGGAGTTTAACAAAGATGTTGTGATTTGATTCATTTGATCAATATTTTATTGCTCATTGCTCGAGGCTTATTACTTTTGTTGTTCGACCCATCACCTGCCTTTTGGTCTTTTCTCATTTGTTCTACTTTGTTTGAGGACAACCAAAAGGTTAAGTTTGGGTGAGTTGATAAACCTCATTTTACCTAATTTATAAGGCCATATTTGTTTAGTTTATAATTGATAAGTGATCATTTGAGCTGTCATTTGATATATTTATATTTACCTTGAAAGATATTATGTCGTGTGTATTTCGTGGTCGCTTTAGTACGTGTTTTGATGTAAAAAGGTAGATCACTATAAAGAGGATTTTGGCCCACGACGATCGCGATGTAGTCTCTCATGCGAGAACACACGAGGAATGATAGGTACGTCATGATTTTAGTTCGCGACCAATGGTCGCGAGAAAATGGATGCGGAAGAAGGATGGCTCGCGACATTCCATCGTGACCCTTGATCGCGAGCTAGTCTCGCGAGCTAATGCGACTAGGTTATATGTATCGCAGCTAGAATGTAACGAGAGGCAACTTTTTACACGAATGAGGACTGTCAATCCTTTTTCCACAGAACACATTTTTATACCTTAGCTTTTACGTAGAACAGAATTCTTTTAAGTTTAGCTTTTCAGATTCTTTTATCATTCCAGCTTCGTATTTTAGTTTTATTCGAGAGTTCAGATTTATTTACGGATTCAAGTTGTTACAGTATTCATCGTGGATTCATACGATTTTATCTTTTCAATTCAGTTTATTTTATATTTATTTAATTATTGCTTTGGTGATTTAATTATGAGAAGCTAAATTTTGTATTGATCTTAGGGTTTGATATCCGACTAGATTCGATAATTTATCCGCTGACACTGCTTTTACCGTCCCATTCATGATTTATGATTCTCGCTTTATTTCTCACGTGTTGGTACCGATCAATATTGATGCATGCTAGTTATGTGATTGATGTCCCCGGAATTAATTGCATAATCGATATCTTGAATACATAATACGATTTTACCTCGAGACCAAGTGAGATAGCGAGTCAGAGGAGGTTATTCTTGTGTGTTTTGGTCTCGAGACTCGACAGAGATAGAGTTTAGGCTGATCTACTACTATAGACTGTCCTGACGGAAGACTATAGTTACATTAGTGATCCTTCACATGAATGTGGATTAAATTGGTAAACGGATTAATAGGTTAAATTGTGTGGATCTGATTAGGTTAAGTATATCTATAGGGTCAGTCTTTTATATCTGAGTTCATTCTTATTTTATTTGAGTTTAGTTTAACAATCATCTCTCTTGATTTTGTTGTCTAAATAATAATAAAGATTCTGTGTTAATTAACTGTTGTGTTTTCGAGTTTCAATCCCCGTGGATACGATATATATACTTGTTGTTTTTACTATCATTTATTTTGGTAGAAAATTAAGCGATCAAATTTTGGTAAAGTTGTTTGTTGTGTTAATCTACTAGCCTAATGGTTATAGATTTGAATTCATTAGCATCATTTTGCTCATTTTATATTTATATGTATTTAAATTATTGAACCGGCTCGGTTCATTGGGTCACCGATTTTACCTTGTTTTGACTGGCCACCTGCTCACATTAGTTATTATAAATTTTAGAAATAATCATAAATCAAACCGCTGATCCGATCGATTCATGATTAAACTAGTAGTTCGATTTTCAAAACGCGGATTGAGAGATGGAGAAAGTATATAATAATATAATTACATAATAATATATCAACAAAAGTACCTTTGAACGATAACTGATTTTGATTTTTTTATCAAGATGTCACACAAAAACAGAGTCTCGAGACGAAGCCGAACAATTTCATTTACATGTTAATTGGATAGTGTGTTTTAATTTTATTTTTTTTAATTATACACAGCTCGATCCTATTCACTGGTATACTTGAAAATATCTATGTAATTCTATATACACATTCCTTAATCCACAACAACTCTTTATCCTACATGGCATCCTCATATTTTTATTTTATTTTTCTAAATTCTTCTTTCTATGCCCTAATTCCATATTTAAATTTCAATAATTATCTTTTATTCAAGTCTTTAATGGGTATCATAATTATTATTAATTGATTTTGGAAAAACTTTCCATTTCATTCATCAATCAAATATTATTTCTATTGATTGCATATCATGCATCCGCAGTTACCGATCGAACAAATCCCAAAATATCAAATTCTCTAGGTTCTATAGTCTATCTAATGCTCTGAATAAGTGAAGAGTGTTCGTTACACTTTCATGTCTTTCTCTATCTTCTGCTTTTGAGAAAACTTACATCTATGACTGTGCCAGCTGATGGGAAATCTTATTTTAACCCTCTCCCGAGGATTTATCTTGGATGTTTAATTCATCATACATTGATTATATACCTAGCATGCACCTATATAATTAATTACAACACGCTGGTGTTTTCTCGTGTTTACCGCGAATTTGTCCGCAAAGAATCGATCAAGACTCGTGCTTTGATCTTCCGGATTGTATCCCGATAGCCAAAACTCCAATGCCGAGTGAGGCAATCTATGGAGAGTATCGCAAATTTGCCTTTTTCATCATTTGAGATTTTCAAAATCCTAACTATCGAATAGTATATTTTCGAAAATTCTTCTTAGATTAGGTTTTGATTTTCTCACCTTATATTTATAATGCAACCCTAGATCCTATATGGATCGATCTCGATATCCGATAAATATAATAATATCTTTCGATAGAGAGAATCGTAACGTAGTCTCAAGGGACTCTTTATGTGGTAGATGAAAATCTCATTAGTTCCGTGCCTGACGGGTCACCTGTGGATCAAATGCAAGGAATAAAGATGAGTCTCAAATAAATTAATTATCTTATATTCACTCGTAACATAAATTAATTCATAAATATTTATTTATGCCACTAGAGAATAAATGTCGACTTATCCCTTTATTTTCAAGTTGAGTGGGCTTACACTTAGACTTCACGAATCCTCGTATTTAAGATATCGCACGTCCATTAATTATTTACAACGCTCGATCGCTTAAAATAATTAATCTCTTTAATTCCTTAAATAGTACCACTCAACCTTATTATTGTATTTGAGATAACTCAACCCGCAGCTTTAGTACAATAAACCTTTGAGCTCCTTAAGGGACGCCATCATCCTAAACCGATATTTGACTCGACATGTGCAAATTGCATGACATACAAGCACCGCCACCACCCAAGATGAGAATATGGTTATCTCATATAACCATCACCCATAACAAGTCAAAGTGATGGTCAGCAACTCATACTCACCTAATACCTTATCGAGGTTTAGATCAACGAAAAGTCACCGAGATCTAGGTTCTTCACGACGGTCAGATAGAAGAACTCATCTCACTGTGATCCATTAATACGTCAGGGACGCACCAAGATAGACAAACAACTAAGTCAACTCACTTATCTATACCGCAGCTTATACCGACAACTCGTCCTCAAGTTGTCTCACCGTGATTCTTTTATATCTCATTGCTTAACCAATCACACAGACTTCCGTGATCTACTACACACTGTATGATCTAACTTATATATGAGATAAATGGACAAACCTATACAATCAAGTAAACCAATTCAGATAGGAGATTATAATAGTGGTAAAAGGAAACATTGTATACAAGCTCAACCAAACCGCTTTCAAGATACAAATCCAACAATAAGAATCGCCGTCACTAAGTGACGACGTCCGATCGAAAGAAGGCAACAATCGTGTAAATTGTACCCTCCGTCCCACCCAAGACGACTTTCTTTTCGCACTGTTATTTGAGAATGGTATAAAGTGAATAAAGTGATAAAAGTAGGTAGGTCCCACAACTTTCAAGAGATAATTATTTCAAAAGGAAACGTACATCAAGGACAAATTTAAAAAGAAAAGCGAGCCATCTCAAGGGACGGAGGAGTACATATTTTGTGATATAATATCGATTGTACATTGTTCTATTATATATTATGTGTCAATCAATTGAAACATGTTATTTTGGGTGGTGAACCTGTAGATTTGATGTTGCACCAGAATGTATTCCTTCGTGATGATGATATGTGAACAAATTGTCGATCTCAATTAATTACGATCAACAATTTACTTGATACCAATCGATTGAGACATTTAATTTGTTACATGTCATAATCTCGAAGGGCGATGCATCAGGATCGTGCATCAAATTAATCGGTGAACTCACCACACTGATTCCTGTCCTGAACTCTCATTGCCGGCATTTCTGAAGACAATTGAAATACATGTCCCTTCAAGAGATTAAGTACCAAAATTATACATCGTCTATTAAATATTGAAAAACATGTTTTCAATTTTGTTGCGAGAAGAGTAAAAGCAAACGGATCATTGTCGACAATTTCTTCATCTACGAGGTTCGAGATATGCTCGCCAAAGCTTAACAGGCAAATAGCGATATGAAAATTTATTGGGTATCAATGTCACAAGTTATGTATTTTTGAACATGAGAAACTTAAGCTATATTTTCTCGATATGAACGCCTCAAACCCATTGATGCGCCATCTTTTTTTTTCTCTCTCACTAAAAATAGTGATGATATAGCTGAGTGGATTTTTCACAAAACCAACTAGTCAATAGTAGGCACAATTATGCAATTGTGCTTGTATGTGGGCTAATTTGAATTGTTTATTAATTTGTGGAGTCGCCTCTAATACGATGAAAATTGGCTTGGATTACTAAAGATTTTGATGGTGTCTTTGTATGGGATTTGCCATGCATAGCAACTAAGTATTTCAAATTGTTCGATGAAATATTTATATGTTGTTTGATATAATGTATCTATTGTTTTAGATTTTTTTAAATTATCCTCATAAGTTTTGAACTAATTGCTTTATTATTTAAAAAAGTTGTAAAAAGATTCAGGTGGATAGAAAATGGGGAAATACTATCTTTGGAAGAGGTGAAAATTTTACAATATTAATTATTTACAATTAAGTAATATATTATTAAATTTCATTTGATATTGAATTTTACAAATTTTTAAATTTTATTCTATCTTTTTCTATAATACTCATTTATACAATTTAAGATTTTTACATGACACAATTTACTATCATTACTTCTCGCAATAAGATAAGATTACAATTTGATAATTGCAAAGTTATTTTTTCATATTTTAGAGAAATCTTTAATTTATTAACCTCCACTTTCTATATTTAGAATACTATTTTGTTAGTATCTTTTTAGATATATGTTTAGTTTAACTTTTATACATGTCTTGCATAACAAAATCGAAGAAACATAATCCTTGACAAAATTTTTTATTATAATTTTAGTCATACTCTAATAATGATTTGTCAAAATACTATCACTTAACGATAAAGTATTATATATATTTTTCATTCTAATAAAGTGATCTTCTGTCAAATTTCGACGGGTTATACACTAGTTAATGATCATACTTGATCCCATAAAAAGGTCATCCATGACGTGTCGTCACATGCTTTTATTTTATTTTTTAGAAAAGAGGTAGTGTATATTTCAAGGAATGGTTACTATAATTCCTCCAATTATAAGATTCGAGGTCAAAATCTTAAATTTGAGTATATTATTACATTTAAAAAATCAATTATAAAATGACACTCTCTTACAGTAGGAATTTATTTTTAATAAAAGTAGGCCATTAATTTATGTCCATTGTATCATTTAGAAGGGTCAGTAGTATTTCGAAGGTGTGGTGGGCTGTAGGTATTAGTCAAAGGAGGATTTGGACTATGGGAGTTATGTAAGGGGGAGTTTGGGCTGCAGGAATTAATTAAGAGTGATTCTATACATAGCTTCCACTTTGTTCATTATAACCTCTTATTTAAAAGATTATTATTATTATTATTATTATTATTATTATTAACAAAAGTACGATTTTATCATTATAGCTACAATTAAAAATCCTAACAAAATAATAATTTCCTAACAATAAAAACACGGGTTCAACAAACCCTGTCATGTGGAAAAACACTTCACTTTCTTCAGTTCTATCTTCTTTTTCCACTAATTCCTTTATACAAGAAAACAATAATTAAGTCAATCGATGCATCCCATTCTTCCACAAAGGACAAAGATAAATATGTGAATCATTTAACAGTAAGAAAGAAAAGAAAAATTAAAGTACTCTATCAACAAAAGAGAAGATCATCGGGTTTCTGAAGCAAAATTGTTCACCTCTTGGTTAACAAATGGCCGGCAAAGAAATCTTGAACTCAATCTGTGTTTTGTTCAAATTAATGTGTTTTTTGGTAACAACTTTGCTGTTTGCTTTTTGGGGTTTGAAAGAACAAAATGGAAGAAGATTTATCACATTAATTCATCCATTTAGTTGTCAAATTTCTGGGAGCTTCAACTCAACGTATTTTATGGTGTATGTAAATGATATTTATATGAACTAATTTGGGGATATGTAAGGGTATTTTATTATTTACTAAAATAAAATGAAAACCATATATAGAATCACTCATTAATTAATGGATACTGTGGGCTGTGGGAAATATTTGAGAGGGCATTTGGGCTGTAGGGATAAGGGGTATTTGGGCTGGGAGATAAGAGATGGAAGATTACCCGATAAGCTGTGAATAGGATTGCTTTATGATTTTGAATCATTCTGAATTAGTCAACTTATCTTATTTGAATCAAAACTTACTTCTTGATAAAGAGAAACTGAGGCTATCTAAAGGTCAAGCTACCGCTAATTGATGCTTAAGACTTTGATTCGGACAACAAAATTGAAAAAGTTTTACATATATATATTTCCCTCCCAATGCACCTGTATATACTCCTTTGGGACTACTATCATCATCACCACCAACAACAATAACAACAACAATAATAATGTTTGACGAAATAAGAATATAAAAAGTTTCAAATGTGTATTTCTTCCATCCAATACACTTACAGATAGTAATACAACGAACGAAGCTTTACCCATACCGATTCTAACAACTCATAGACTATCAATTTTACAAAGAAGGGTTCCGGTTTTATTTATGATTCCGCACCGCTTAAATCAAGATCGCTTAGACCTATAGTTTGATAGTCCGGTCCGGTTCGGTTCTGGTTCGATTCCGCAACCGTAATCGATACTTATTTATCGATTCTGCTCGAGAAAACTCGCTCATTAATAAGTTCAAGCTCAAGAGGATTGTCAACGAATCAATTTTGCCTATACCAATATGGATCACTTATACCCATTAAATTCTAAAGAAACGGTTTTGATTCTAGTTTAGATTCTGGTTTGCTCCAGACCGCCGATCCGAACAGCTTGCATCCATAGTTGATGGTCCAAGTTTGATCCGGTCCAGATTTAATGGATCGCTTGCAACCATAACCAACACTTATTTATTTGCTCCTACGTAATAAAACCTATCCATTAACACCCCTACTTGTTTATATTAGTCACAGACCAATAATATAGTATGTTAGTGGTGGAGGAGGGGAAAGAAAATCCAAATTTATATAGTAAGTAGGAAATGTAAAAGTGGGAAATGGGGAAATCACAACCAAAAGTGGAGAACGAAATGAATAAGAAGATAACGAATAAAACGTTAAGGAAATCGTAGGTTTTGATTGTCTTTTAATTTCATGACTCCCGCAACCAAATAGCTTATAAATGCACATTTTGGCCAAAATTAATACCTCTATATACCAATTATATAGGTTTTTTTTTAATATTCTAAATATATAAACTGGTCTTCATAAGGGATAATTTTAAAAATTCATTTACTAATATATCCATATCTATTTTTGATTGATTCGTCCATTAATTAATCGTAAAAAAATAAATATGATTATGAAGTTTACTTTATAATTGTCTTTTCCATTTTTTTCATTCTTATAAAGAATTCAATCAATCTATATCATTAGGATGTAGCGGTTAATTTAAATTGTAAGTTGCAGAATGAGAAGTGACTATGTAGTTTGAGGTACACCTAAAAGTGGAATTTTCCGTAATAATATTTCAGAAGCATTATTATACATTCCATGTATCTGGATGTCTTAATCAATTTGATCTTTAAACTTATAGTAGATGCCTTCAAATATTTATGATTTTGTTCTTTCGGGAATATCAGAGTGATTTGTGATCTCTTCAGAAAGTAAAATTAAAAGTAAATTACTGTTCAAAAAGTAAATTTTCTTTTGAGTTGCTGTGAAAAATATAATTGGTCGTGAAGATAATTATTTTAAATAGTAGTAGAACTGTAGAAGAGAACGAATAAATGTTGTTGGTTAATAACTTAAAACGTAATCGTGACCGAATAAATTAATGAGAATTCACATAGAGAAAAACAGAAAATGTATTTGCACTTTATTTAATATTTATGCTGCTGTCCTTCAAAATTCCCAATTCAAAGCCATGAGAGAGAGAGATGGCAATTGGCAAGTGATATTATTAGATGGAAATAATTAGGCCCCTTCCCCTGCCCTTTGGTGATACTTGCCAGTTGCCACTATCCATAAATACACCCTCCCCCTTTCTTCCTCCCGCTTCCATTCCACACATCTCTCTCTCTCTCTCTACCAAAATGCGGGCAATGAATATGCCCTTGCATGGCCACCATCCTCTGCTTTCTCACATCCGCCCACGCCAGAATCCCCGGCGTCTACGCCGGCAGCACCTGGCAAACCGCCCACGCTACATTCTACGGCGGCAGCGACGCCTCCGGCACCATGGGTACTCACCACCCACTCTCCTTCTCCTCTACTTATCACCGCACTGCTTTCCTCTCGAAAAAAATGCTTCATTTTATTTTTCTTTGTTGGTTCAAATAATTTAGGTGGTGCCTGCGGGTACGGAAACCTGTACAGCCAGGGTTACGGCGTGAACACAGCGGCACTGAGCACCGCGCTGTTCAACAACGGGCTGAGCTGCGGCGCCTGCTTCGAGATCAGTGCGACGCGGCGCAGGACGCCAAGTGGTGCAACCCGGCAGCCCTCCATCCTAGTCACCGCCACCAATTTCTGCCCGCCCAACTACGCCCTGCCCAACGACAACGGAGGCTGGTGTAACCTCCCGCCCCCATTTCGACCTCGCCATGCCAATGTTCCTCAAAATCGCCGAATACCGCGCCGGCATCGTCCCCGTCAACTTCCGCCGGTAACACTTTTTCCACCCATTATTTACCTATTCTTATGCAATTATTGCCATTTTACCACTATATAAATTAGAGGTTGGTCCATGTCTCCTTCTGTTACTGTTACTGTCACTGTCTTCGCCTACGAAATTATAGGATTAATTAGGCATATGAAATTATTTAAAAATAATTCTCAATTAAATCTCAAATTTTGGGCTTCCCCCTTTAAACTGTTGCAGTTAAGTTTCAAGCAAATCAGACATTTAAAAAATTTCAGTCCAGCACAACTCATTTTGCTATAATTGAAAAGTTGGATCATATATCGGATTTACAACTGAGGATAAAATTTTGGAGTTTAATTAACAATTATGTAATTAATTATTCTCTTAAAACTTTTGAGGCTTCGCAGCGTGCCGTGCAGGAAAGGAGGGGAATCAGATTCACGATCAACGGTTTCGTTACTTCAACTTGGTGCTGATCACCAACGTCGCGGGCGCAGGGATATCGTGCGCGAGCATCAAAGGCGCCAACACCCAGTGGCTGCCATTGAGCCGTAACTGGGGCAAATTGGCAATCCAACGCCGTGTTGGTGGGCAGGCCCTTTCCTTTAGAGTTACTGGTAGTGACCGTCGCACGTCCACTTCCTGGAACGTGGCGCCGTCTGATTGGCAGTTCGGGCAGACCTTCACGGGCAAGAATTTCAGGACTGATCTCTCCCGCCTTCAAAAATTCTCCTTTTGACCCGGGAAGATTTTGAAGACTGAATATTATCTGTGTGACTTAAAAATTAGAATAGGAAATTAGTATCTAGTAAGTAATATAGGACTAAAAAGTTGTGTGTTTTACCACTTTGGGAGTGGATTTGTTACTTTTGGTTTTGTGGAGGAGGCTGAAGTGGCTGAAAATGGAAATGTAGCCCGCAGCTTTTACTTAATTGTAACCTCTGTTATTCATATATTAATGTCTATTTCCTTTTCGGTTTATGCATTTACAATCTTTTGTTCTACTTAATTATTTTTATATTTTTATTATTAAATTAATGTATTGGTAATTATTATATATATTTATATTTAATTTCTTATTCTTAATCATATTTAATTAAAATTAACATAATTTAATTTAAATATTTTTAAAATAAATTATTTAATATTTAAGTATTGCGTAATGATTTGTCTCTATAATCAATTTTACAAAATAATCAAGATAATTAATGATAGTTATCAATAAAATATAAAATAAATAATAAACTAAATAGAATATCCACAAAAGTATAATAATTGTGGACTTGAATTAAATTAAAATAATAGTTCAAACTAACAGCCCAAATTAAAAAATAATAGAATGGGCCTTGATTGAGTTTAATAGATAATAAATAATAAATTCCAAAATAAAATATAAGAAACAATATAAAAAACGAAAAGTAGGAACCCTAATTTTCATTCTCTCTCTGAACATTGCTTCTTCTTTCTTTTCGTTTTTGCGTTGTCTTCTTCACTTCTTCTTCTTCTTCTTTATTCTCTACATTCTTCTTGTTATTTACAAAAGAAAAGAAGAAAGAAACGAAAAAGCACAAAAAGGCAAAAGGGAAGCAATATAAAGAAGGATGAACAGTACCCCACTTATTGGATTGTAACGGGTACTGTTTATTTCTGGAATACAAGTGTGGCGTAAAGCGATCCGTTAGAGAAGAACTCGTCGTGATTCAAACGGACACCGTTGTTTCACTGCCTCCTCAGTAAATGCTCTGAAGAATGAAATCATTTTAAAGCACTTTACACATTCAAAAGGTGTAATTTTATAAAACTAGTCGTTTCGGATAACAATATCTTAATTATTTTAATACTTTCACAAAACATATTCATTTATATAGCTGAAGTAATTCATAATATTATCTAAAAATCGTAAGAGATCTCATGAACTAAATAAAGGAAAATCGTGGGCGACTTGGCCCAACATATCAAGAGGTATTGCAAATTGCAATTGGACTCGAGAGTTGAGACAATGGATTTAACAAAATTTCTGACAAGATATTGAACTGAATTAGACACATCACACGCATATCTTATTACGACTGCGAAATTCAAATATTTCAGAATATCAGATAGGAATTTGTACAAATATGTGTTCGTCATTTAAAATGCTTGTAAAGTCCGTATAATATACGAATAACTGAATGATGCTTCGGTTTGGGTGTCACCTTTGATATATTCAAAACATGCATATTTTGTTTGTGAGAAGTTTAATATTACACGTTTCTCCTATTTAGTGAAGGGAGCGTTCATCTGGTAATTAGGTGGATTAACTTTATTCGAAATATCCCAAATATTACAAAGTGTTCATCAACAACACTTGTCAGAATCATACTAAACATTGAATATGTCCAAACAGCACTTTAAAAGCCCTCCAATAAATTGTTTTGCGATAATGGAAAAGACCAAATTAAATCCACAAGAATATAAAAGATCTTAATTTAAATTGCTGGATTTAGATTGATTCCAAATGGCCATGTTTCTAGTTTGGGCAATATAAGATTTCTGAGGCCTTAAATCCCACGAATCTTGACTCCATCTTCATGTAAGGAAATCCTAACATCTGATCGTGCACAAAATCACTCTAAAGTTGACTTTGAGTATCACTTTCCCAATTATTTCTGCTTCTTACGTATGTGATTCTACTGCATTGACCATGTCCCACTAATTTCCAATTTAAATTGTAATCATAAAATTGTTAAATTTAACAGTTCTATAAACAAATAAGACCAATATAAAACATTATACAACAACACACACACTCCCACATTTTTCTAAGATACCATGTCGCATGTCGATATAAAATCTGAAAAGGCTTACATGCCCTCGACTAGATTCTTTTTTTTTACCCCACGAGAATTGTTGAACTGGAATTTTGTAGTTTCAGCTAGGATGTCAATAGGTGATTTTAACCGAATCCAACCAATAAATAAGAATTGCTCGATTCGAACCCACCCATTAGACACTAAATCCAGATCGATCCCACCATCAATTACGGGTCTTGCTGTCCAGATCCGAGCGGTCTCCAAACTAACCGAATCGAAACTGCTTTATAATTTAATGGGTTATGAGTGATTTTAATCGATCCGATAAATTAATTCATCGACAAACCTATTTAAACTTAGTTTGTCAATAGACGGTTTACCTGCATCGTAACCAATAAATAAGTATTGCTCGATCTGAACTAGAAGCAGATTCGACTGATCGCACCATCAAACTATTGATCTAAACGGCCGGGTCTAAACGGTCTCCGAACCGTAATCAATCGTAATCACTTTAAAATTTTATGGATTTGAACGATTCCTGATCGATCTTGATAAAACTCACCCATCGACATCCCTAATTTCGCCTTCCTTATCTGAGCTAAGCCACATCATGTAAAGATTTTCTAGTATGATGAGAATACATTAATATTGTTGTTTTGATAATATGTATACATATTGATAATAACCAACAATAAAAGTGTTTGTTCAATGCTCGTTAAATGTCACTTATAGAAATTTACTAGGAAAAAATGGAACCCGATTTTAACATTACAATGAAAGCTTAATGGACTAGATATTAGATTGGGCCTAATTAATTAAATGTTGACATTAATTAATTAAGTCCAAGCCCATTCAATTAGTAGTGGGTGGTTTTTTTATAATGGAAGTTAATCGAGATTAACGCCGTAACATTTGCCACGTAAAACACACTTGAGAAAACCATCGCAAAATTCTATAGGAGATTTCTGCCTCTCGTGAATTTTGGATACCGAGGAATTGTTCCTACCGATTAAAGACACGCGGATACCATAGTTGGAAACTATCTCGAGGATACATTGGAAGCTCGGAAGCTTTACTACAACATTGAAGCGCTACAAACACGTAAGTCTTCGATCTTCGTGTTCTGTGGCTCATCGATACTTTAATTATAGATCTAGATCTGTTCTCGATAGTTTAATCACGCGCATTAGATGTTGTCAAGAACTAATTCTAACAAAGGTATGAGTTCGCGTTGATTTATAATTGATTAGTGTTCTAATTTAATCATGATTTCTCAAATTTGAATTTTCGATTTGGTTTCGATTTTATTTTCATTTCGCTTGATAAATTCTCGATAATTAGATTATTAAAAGGAAAGAAAACGAAACGGAAAAGGAAAAGAAAATCGAAAGAAACCGAATTTGATTCGAAATTGAATTGAAATAAATCCCCACCCCACGACGCTCAACCGCCCCTTCACCGAATCCAAGTGTCACAGGCTGTTGCGCATCACGCGGCGTAAGGCGGAAATGTCATTCCGCCGTCATCTGTCAAGGGCTAAGGCGCGAGCGCCGAGCTGGTCGGCGTGGAGGAGGAAGAGTTCCGCTGTGGTCGCGAACGCCAAGCGACAAGTGAGGAGGATACGGGCGAACTCCGCGAATCGCTGGTCAAGGAATCGCGGCGACTACCGAAGAAGTATGGGCGGCGACATCGCTCAACCCTAACGCGAGTGCGCACAACACGCCATGTGGTCGGGCCAGTGGCGCAAGTCGCGGCGAAAGCGGCTTTCGTCAATATGTTCATTTCACCGCCGGGCGTGATTCGGATCTCTTTGTGGGCCGCTTTATCTTTTACGTCATGTACCCACATGGGTCACATAAGATAAAAAAAAACAACAACAACGTTTAATTGATTTTGAATTAATAAAATTGAATTTAATTACACAAAATTAATTTATTAATCGGATTAATAAATTTTGTTTTAATATTATTATTTTCAAATAATAACACTAATTTCGATTTTGTATTAATTTAGAATTAATACAATCTACTTATGTACATGCATTTAATTTATTAGTTTAGAATTAATAAATTTAATCTAATTTTGAAATTAATTTATTAATTAGATTAATAAATTTAAACTTTATTATTATTTTGAAATAATAATATAGGTTTGATTTTATATTAATTTAGAATTAATATAAGTTACCTATGTACATGGATTAATTTTATTAATTTAGAATTAATAAAACTAATCACTATTTTTGAATATTAATTTATTAATTAGATTAATAAATTTTAACTTTATTATTATTTTGAAATAATAGTATAAAGTTTAATTATATATTAATTTAGAATGAATATGATTTATTAATGTTCATAATTAGAGAATTGATTTATTAATTAGATTAATAAATCTTGTTAGATTATTATTTTAGAAATAATAATGTTAAATGAATATTTATATTAATTTGGAATTAATATAAATGCCTAAATCCACTTTTAATTAGAGAATTAAATTATTAATTGATTAATGAATTTATTCGCTTGAGCCCTATGCTTTTGCTTTTTCGTGATAAGCATGCTATTTGATTTTATGCTTATCTATTTAACTATAGTAGTTAGAGACCGCTTTATTGTTCGGGTAGTGATCGCTATATTTCTACCAAAATAAATTGATAGTAAAACAACAAGTATATTATATCGTATCCACAGTGGATCATGACTGAGAACACAACAATTAATTAACACATAATCTTTATTATTATCCGCAACAATATCAAGAGAAGATTGTAAAACTAGACTTTAAAATAAATAAGGAATAAAATCGATAAGAAAGATCGATCCTAGATGTATTTAACATAACCGTATTCACACAATTAATCTATTAACTGCTTACCAATTTAATCCACATTCATATAAAGGATCACTAATGTAACTATAGTTTCCGCCAGACAAATTTATATAGAGGTTAGCCTAAACTCTATCTCCGCTTCGTCTCAAGAGAAGTAAGCTAATTACCAAAAGCACACAAAGATTTAACCTCCCATAGCTCACCTATATTCCGCGGGTCTCAAGGCAAAACAGATTATAAATTCCAGATATCGATTATGCAATTAATTCCACAAGACATTAATCACATAACTAGCATGCATCAATATCGCCGATACTAACACATGAGAATTAAAGCCAAGAATCATATATCATGAACGGACGGCAAAACAAGATCAACAGATAAATTATATAAATCTAATGTATATACAAACCCTAGATCAATACGTAATTTAGTTACGATAATTAAATTACTAAAGCAATAAATAATTAAGAATAACATAAACTAATTAAATAAATAAAACCGTAGGAATCCACGAAGAACAATTAGCGACTCGAATCCCAAGAAAATCAACTCTAAAATAAAATCTAACTAAGAATCGAATTAAATTTCGAATCGAAAGGAATTGAAAAGCTAAGTTATTAACTTGTCACACCAATTCCTTAACCAAGAGATTAGGCTGTGACTTAGGGACTTAACATAAAAGTTTAGGACTAATGAGGAAGTAAGAATTTCAAGGAGGTTGGGAAGGCCATAATTCGGGAGATAATTGTTGGTCCAAAGAGTATGAATAGGTTCCATAGAATCCAATGAACACAAGAACTAACGGAAACATAATGATCAACAACAATCAATCTTTTCATGGAAGGGTTTCTTTTTACAAAAACAATAATTACATAACCATTTCTCAAGTCAGAGTATGGCAACAGAAGGGTAGTTGAGTTACATGTGTGAAGACATATAACTCCGGCAATAAAGTATAACAATTTACATAAGGTTTCTACTTATCGAAGGCAACTAAATGGACAACGATTTTCCAAGACAACTTTCAACAAATTAAAACTACACAAATTCAACTTCAACAATTTCAAAGAATCATGACTACAATCCAATCAAATGACCTTAGTAACCGAGAATATAACGAGTTCGATATCAACTTTATTCACAGATCAAAATGACCATTCAAACCAAGAACATTCTCAGCAATAATATAATAAGGAGTTCAACTCTATTATCACCAACATTAACATAAAGTGATTCGATCATAAGGCTAATCACAACATAACAACATTTACGAACCAAAAACCACAGTGTCCCTTTCCAACTCCATCTCCGAAATCCAAGCTCATCCTGCATGTTTAGAAATACATGCAGGGCGTGAGTACATAAGCACTCAGTGGACACATGCCGAAAACAGTTAAAATTTTGCTCTTAGAGCTATAAGATTGACTTGCCATCGCTTTGCAATACACAGGGGTTTTAGTGAAAAACCTGTGCATGCTTTTCAAAGTAAATACTTACTTGCTTTCATTTTCACAATTCTAAAACAAATGCATATGCATGATCTTTGTCTGCAGACATATTTCTCTTCCCTTATCCACGGATTCTGTCTATGTGTTGAGAAGTAGGCCTCCTTCTCAAACACGCTATGACCCGAAGGTCGCTATCCGACGTCGGTGCATTCTTTCATTCATTCATTTTCTTTCTTTCTCTTTCCGTGGACAGGCAATGCATCATGCTCAAACATTTGGCAAGTCAATGAATTTAGAAGTCATGCAGTATACATAATGAAACAATATAAATTAGCACGTGCTATTATTTAGTTCGAAAGCCCACTGCTGCTTTTTAGTCAAGAAGTTTTACTATTCCTCCTGCTCCTCCTTCCCTTCTTCCTTAACTCGCCTTCCCTTTCTCGATGTACCTTTAATTATTTGATAACATTAGTACACATATATAATATTCCTTATTTATCTAACTAAAATTTCTCTTTCCTTTCTTTTTCATTTCTTAGGTTTTGTTTAGACAAATTTTGCCTAAACTTTTTATTATGAGAATTTTAAGTCTTTTCGGGTCATTGCATCCTTTATCTGAACATTGTATTCTTTTCTTAAGTTGTTCAAGCATAGTAGTTTCAATTAATCGCCTACGTTAAACTTTTCACATAATTAAGTTGTAGGCCCTTATCTTTGTTAATATTAGTATTTTTCTTACTATTAGTATACTTTTAGGTATATCAATTATTCTTTATCACTTATTAACATATAATTTATTTTCTTTATTATTAACTTTCCTTTTAACTTAATATGTTTATAAAATTCAATCTTTCACATTTTTAGTTTTAACCTCCTCTATTAAGCTTCATTAGTCCTTATTTATATACTATATTCACAAATCATAAGATTTATAAAGAATAACATTAGAATTAAAATTCCTTTTCCTCTAAGATTTTCAAAATCTTAATATATGCATAACTATATTTTTCTTTCAACTTTCTTTCAATTCCTCATCTAATTATCATATATTAATCTTTCACAACAATAACAATAGCATATATAAATTTTAACATAATTATGTCAACTAAACACCTAAACTAAAATTTTCCATTTTCAACATATGAACTTAGAAAATTTAATTAATTCACCATATGCTTAAATCATCATATTAAACTCATATATCAAGTTAATTTAAGAAAATAAAATCAACATATCACTTCCTTAATTTTTCAAAATTTTCAAACACATATATATATATTCTAAAATTTATTTTTTCTCTTTTCTTTCCATTTACTAATCTAAGCATACTTTAACCATATAATCACAACTTATTTAACATAACATCAATAATTCCTTATTTTAGTCTCAAGACATAAAATAGGGTTTTTCAAATTTAATACAATTCCTACATCTATACTATCATAAATTCCTTAATTCCACACAAAATCATCAATTTTCAACTATAACATCAATATCCATTCATAATTGTCACAAAACCCATTAAAATTCTACACTAACATGCTCAAGAATTTCATAATTACATAAAATTTCATGCTCAAAGATTGAAAGGAGATTAGAATCATACCTTATTTAATCTTTGAATCAAGCTTTGAAGTGAAAATTGGGAAGATTTGAACTTAGAAAATTTTAAAACTTAGTGTGTGTGATGTGTGTGAAATCGTGAGTTTTAGTGTGTAGGTGGAGAATTTTGAAAATTTTCAAGAGTGTAGGATGGTGTATTTATAGATAAATTTTATTTAAATTTTCATTTAATTAAATAGAAGATTATTCATCAACTTAATAAATGCATATACTTGCTCTCCAAGTTTATTTAATGTAGACTTGCTTAGTCATTTAGTTTCTAGAATATATATATATTTATATATATACATATATTTATATAATATAAATAATATAATATGTGTATTTATTTCTCATTTGATACTACTAATCTTATATACATAACTTATATTCTAAATTTCTTACTTTATGACATTTTATACTTGATATTTATTTAATTATGCTTATTATATATTAGGGAACTACAACACCTAAATAGCAAAATTTAGTCATTTCTAAAATTATAGAATTGATTTGATCCTTAAGATCAAATAATCAATCGACACATTATTTTAAATCATAGGCATGTTTATTTATTTTTATTAGGATGCAATGCCCTATTAAATCATTAATCATTAAATAATTACTAATTGAAAATTTGGGGTATTACATTCCTCCCTTAAAGAAATTTAGTCCCAAATTCAAGACCTTAGATAAATAGTTCGGGATATTTCGCCTCATTTGTTCTTCTAGTTCCCAAGTCGCCTATCCGAGCCATGATGCTTCCATCAGATTTTTAACTAAAGGAATAGATTTATTCCTTAGTTGTTGTTCTTATGATCTAGGATACACTGGTCTTTCCTCGTAACTTAGATTCGCTCAGAACTATTTCTTCGATGAACTATGTGTTTAGAATCAAACACATATTTTCGTAATGCGACACGTGGAATACGTTGTGTACATTGCTTAAGTTTGGTGGCAACGCACTCAGATGCTATGTGTCCGATTCTTTCCAAAACTTCGTATGGTCCTATGAATCTTGGTTTCAATTTCCTTTATTCCAAATCGATGACGCCTTGGTTGGAGAAACTTTGAGAAAACTTTATCTCCAACTTCAAAATCGAGTTCTCAGACGGCGGACATCTGCGTCACGACTTTTGGCGCATCTTGAGCTTCTTCAATTTTTTCTTTATTTGTCTAACAATTTCGATCATTTCTTCAATAGCTTCCAACCCAGATTTTTCTTTCTCCCGACCTCATCCCAATATAGAGGCGATCTACATTTCACCGAGAGAGCTTCATATGGCGCCATGTTGATTGTAGCTTGATAACTATTGTTATAAGCTTAATTCTACTAACGGTAAGGCTTGATCCCATTGTTCGCCTCGATCCAACACTACGGTTCGGAGCATATCCTCAAGTGTTTGAATAGTTCTTTCGCTTTGTCCGTCTGCTTGAGGATGAAAAGCCGCATTAAAATTCAATTATGCTCCCAATTCTTCTCGAAACTCGACCAAAATCGCGAGGTAAATTTGGAGTCTCTATCCGAGGTGATAGATACAGTACTCCATGTAGCCGCATTTATTTCACGAACATATATTTGAGCTAATTTGCTAGCTCCATAGGTAATGTGAATTGGGATGAAATGAGCACATTTGGTGAGACGATCCACAATCACCCATATAGCCGTGTTCCCACGCTTTGATCTTGGTAGACCGTTACAAAATCCATGGCGATGTGGTCCCATTTCCATTGTGAATTTCTATGGTTGCAGCTTCCCATGTGGTCGTTGATGTAATGCCTCGACTTGTTGACACGCTAGACATCGCTCCACAAATAATGCTATCTCCTTCTTCATTCCGTCCACACGAATTGTTGTTTAAGATCTTGATACATCTTCGTGCTTGTGGTGCGATGTATAAAGTTTAATTATGAGCTTCACTCATAATTTCATCCTTTAGTTTCGGGTTATCGTGTATCACTATTCGCTTCGAACATAATTGCATTGTCCCGAGCCTCGCAGAATCTTGTAGTCCCTCCGCTCGATCTTCGCTCGTAATTTCTTCAATTGTTCATCTTGTCGCTGAGCATTAACGATCCTCGCCCTAAACTGGTACAACTACTAAAGTGGATATGATACTGCAGTGGTATCGGTGGAAGTACTATTTCTATCTTTAACTTCTCGAAATCTTTAATCAACTCTTGTGCTTGGGTGAGAATCATTCCCATTGCCTTCTCGACTTTTTCGACTCAAAGCATCCAGACTCACGTCGCTTTGTGTGGTGATATTTGATTTCACAATCATAATCTTTAACGAGTTCAAGCCATCTTCTTTGACGATGTTCAAATCTTTTGTTCAAAGAAGTACTTTAAACTCTTATGATCCGTGAAAATTTCACATTTCGAGCCATACATGATAGTGTCTCCAAATCTTCAATGCATGGACTACCGCAGCTAATTCTAAGTCATGCATTCGATAGTTAAGTTCGTGCGGCCTCACCGTCGTGAAGCATAAGCGATGACTTTTTCTTTTGCATAAGCACGCATCCTAGTCCGCTCTTCGACGATCAAGATAAAGGGTAAATTCTTGATCGTTCCGCATCACAACATCGGTGTCAGAGTCAATCGCTTAAGTTCTTGAAAACTTCGCATTCCTCGTCCATCAAATCTTACTCCCTTCCGAGTAATTGAGTCATTGGTCTTGCGATTTTGGAGAAGCCTTCATGAATCGTCGATAGTAGCCCCGCCAATCCTAAGAAACTCCGAATTTCATTAGGTGTCGAGTGATCTCCATTCTTGCATCGCTTGCACCTTGGAAGGATCTACTTTGATTCCATCACCGATACAATGTGGCCAAGGAAGTTTACCTCTTTCACCAAAATTCACATTTGCTAAATTTGCATACAACTTTTCACCCTTAGAGTTTCTAATACAACTCTTAGGTGCTCTCATGTTCTTGTTCATCTCTTGAGTAGACAAGAATATCATCGATAAATACTAGGACAAATTTATCGAGATACTCGTGGAAAACACGATTCATCAAATCCATGAACACAAGCAGAGCATTTGTTAGTCCAAAAGGCATCACTACAAACTCATAGTGACCGATCGTGTTCGAAAAGCCGCCTTAGGAATATCTTCCGAACGAATTTTCAATTGATGATACCCCGATCTTAAATCAATCTTAGAGAAAATACTAGCTCCCTTTAGTTGATCAATAGATCATCTATCCGAGGCAACGGATATTTATTTTCAAGGCGAGCTTATTTAATTCTCTATAATCGATACACATTCTTAGGGTACCATCCTTCTTTTTCACGAACAAGACGGGCGCCCCATGGAGATACATCGGGTCGAATAAACCCTAAGTCCAAGAGTTCTTGAAGTCGATTTTCAACTCCCGCAACTCTTTAGAGCCATCCGATAAGGGCCTTTGAAATAGGTGCCGATCCGGTTCTAGATCAATCGGAAATTCCCATTGTTCATCTTGAGGCAATCCTGTAACGTTTCAGAAAACATCCGGATATTCCTAACCATCGCACATCTTCAATTCTTCGCTCCTTCTTATTGTCAAGAGTTAAATGTGCCAAGTAAGTTTAATTGTCCTTATTCCTCAATAATTTCTCAAGACTTATTGCCGAGATTATGGGAATTCTTCTTTCTTTCATCTCAACACCGTAGAAACAAGTGGGTTCTTTTCCCGAGGATGGAACGAATTTTCGTTGTTCACATCGAATTACGGCATGATTTTCTGTTAACCAATCCATTCCTAAGATAATATCTACATCCCACATCGATATTACTTGTAAAGATCTTGCTTTCAATTTGAGAGTTCCCAACTCAAATTCTAAGTCGAACATATGTGGAAATTATCAGAGATTTACCTAAAGGAGTCATTACTTTCAGATCCTGGTTACTTCGCTCTATGTTCAGCTCAAACACATCTATACATGTCGTAGAGATAAAAGAATGCGAAGCTCCCGTATCAAAGAGAATTAAAATAGAATGCCGCTTAACGCTCCCATACCGCCAAGTTTTCAAGATTTTGTTCTTGTTGCCTTGAATTTAAGGCGAATGCCCTCGATATTGGGGTTGAGTTTGTTGAGGCCGTGGTGGCAAAATCATCGGTATTGAGGTACCGCCGCTGATCGAGTGGATGTTGAAAGCTACCACCCATGGCCTTCATTGGTGGCATTTGTTTAGAGGATGACTTTCTTCCACTTTCCGTAATCTTTGTCGTCATGCTTATCGCATAATGACCCATTTGACCACATCTATACTGTGTATTGGTACCCCATTTATGTGTTCCCGTATGAGCTTTGTTACATTTTGGGCACAACGGTATCCCGGAAGGTTTGGAATTGGTGGCAATCGATGTTGGAAGGGTGGCTCAAGGAACTGAATTAGGGTGGGTTGGTCGCTGCCAAGGTTTCTTATTTGGAAGGTCCCTTGTTTCCCATCTTCTTTTTCCTTTAAAACGCTGATTATGAGGCATCAACTTTGTGGGGCTCGACTTTGGGATGGACTTGGGTTTGGTTCAGAGCCATCTTTTCTCACCGCATCTCTAATTCCATGTCTAAAGCTCGCTCAAGGTTTCAAGATATGAAAGGGCAGGTTGACTTGCCAAATGATCCTTATTTCTCGACGAACCCCGAGCGGAACAACTCACCATCTTCTCGCCGGCTTATCCTGCACGGAGCATAACGTGATAGAGTGCAATTTCTATCATATTCTCGCCACGCTTTTCTTTCCTTGTTTTAGGTTCATGAATTCGATTTTTTTGTTTCTTATAACTCCGAGGAATGTATTTTTTAACAATTCCTCCTCGAATTGTTCCTGTAAAGTTTTCCAATCTTTCTCGAGTGAGAGTCTTTCGCGTGATTCCCACCAAAATCACCGGTCCTTTAATTGAAAGGATATGCATGAAGACATTCCTTATCCGAGCATTCTAAGAATTTGAAGATTCTCTCCATCGCCCGAACCCATTCCTCTCGCCTCGGCAGGTTTCCAGCCCATAGAATGATGGTGGATTTTGTCGAAGGAATAATTCGGAAATTTTTCTAGTGTTTGGAGGAGGGGTGAGTTCTGGGGTAGGTTGGGGTATGTTTTCACTAACTTGTTCTTCCGTCACTGTGGTTTCGATTTCATGCCTTGGCGGCATGTCGCATTTTAATTTTATGAGAACAATATGTATGCAGTTGGTATGTAAGGTATTTATAAAAAAGCGAGTAAAATGTCAGGTTTTTAGCAAATAGATTTGCATGGAAACAAATTACATAATTGTATAAACAAGAGGTTCAAAGTTAAGCAAGAAAACAACAAGCAACATAACATAAATATTTACATATCATGGAAAATTACCTCTAAGATGACTTTTACAGTAGGAAAATTTGCCTTAGCAGAGTAGGTATCGGAAATTCCTTCATCTTGTCTAGGTTAGTTTCATACATATATGCTATTTACATAAATCCTACTTTATTACCTATTTACAAATGTACAAAACTATTTGTTAATTTCCTTCTAGCTTTTAATCCATCCTTGATGCCATATCATTTCCATCGTCGTGGCCCAATGCTTCATTCTCATCATCCATTCTTTCAACTTCAGATTTAAGCGTCCGTATGTTTTCTGGATTCTCTTCCTCCGATACTTCTTCAATGCATTCATCCTCGATGGAGGGTCACAAAACGCTTAACTTTGATTTAGGATGAGAAATAAACTTATTTCGCTTTCAGGAGAGAAGGATCCTCGACAAATGGCGATCATTGTCAAGAGGTTGTACTTGAGTGGTACCAACTGGTTGTACAAATTCAGTTCATATTTAAAAGATCCGCGAGCCTGTGGGTCTAGATGTTCCACTTCACCTTTAACCGATTTTCTTCAAGAAGGGGTGTGTTTGGGGATTCATATGGTATAGCTTGTAGTGGAGAAACATCTGCAGCTATGAGGTGATTATACCATGTTAAGTTATCAGTGAAGTCATCAATGTCCATATCATAATCAAAATCAACATAATCAAGTTCTTCAAGAGGAAGGTCTTCTGCAACAGGTTCTTCAAGGGGAAACTCTTCTTCAAGAAGGTCCAGATAATTGCCATGAACAATAGGGCTCAATTCTAGAGGAGTAATATCATCAACAAATGTAACATGGTCAAAAGAAGTGGTAGGATTGGTTGGTACCACTTGATCTTCATAGAAAGGGATATCAGAGGTTTCCATCAAAGATTCTGAATTTGTCGAATCTATTACAGCAGATGTACTAGATTCACCCACTTCGAATTGAGGTTCATTTCTTTCAATGGGAATATTTGGTGTTAGGATGTTATAGATGGCAAAAACAAAACCTTCCGCCGGAGGATAATTGCCAGGAGGTGGACTCTGGGTAGCATTATATTGTCTTCGAATGATTTCTACAAATTCTGGAAGATCAGCAAAGTTATGATATTCAGCAACAAAATCTATGGCAACTACAAATGCCCATTCTCGCCATCCCGTGGTAGAATCAGATTAATTGCATGATGCCATCCAGTGTGCATCACCGCAAATCCTCTAACTTGCATCCACAATTCCACAAATCTATCTAGGAATTCTACAAAGTCTCGATTTTCCTCCATACGATATTCATAGAACGGATCCGTCCTTCCAATAGTAAGAGGTCTCGGTGGCCGTACTTTTCTCGGTGTCCTTATAGCCTTGCCATCCTAACATAGAATGTAATTACTAACTAAAATGTGTTGATCTTAATATACTTAAATACTTGAAACTAAAATTTACTTATCATAGTTCAACACGTACTTCACATAACTGATCATATACATGCTTTATCAATTGTATAAAGAACTTGATCATATGAATGTAAAATGCATGACTTTATCAAAAGCATGGCTTTATCAAATAACTTTCTTTTCTAAATGCTCATTATAAAATTTTCATCTTACTTACCTGGTTGAGCTGGCGGAGATGGATTTGGAACACTGTGCTTTACGGACTCTACTTACATTAGGAATTGAAACAAAATCACATAGTAACTAACCCCATAGAACCATGCTCTGATACCAATCTGTCACAGCCCAATTCCTTAACCAAGAGATTAGGCTGTGACTTAGGGACTTAACATAAAAGTTTAGGACTAATGAGGAAGTAAGAATTTCAAGGAGGTTGGGAAGGCCATAATTCGGGAGATAATTGTTGGTCCAAAGAGTATGAATAGGTTCCATAGAATCCAATGAACACAAGAACTAACGGAAACATAATGATCAACAACAATCAATCTTTTCATGGAAGGGTTTCTTCTTACAAAAACAATAATTACATAACCATTTCTCAAGTCAGAGTATGGCAACAGAAGGGTAGTTGAGTTACATGTGAAGACATATAACTCCGGCAATAAAGTATAACAATTTACATAAGGTTTCTACTTATCGCAAAGGCAACTAAATGGACAACGATTTTTCCAAGACAACTTTCAACAAATTAAAACTACACAAATTCAACTTCAACAATTTCAAAGAATCATGACTACAATCCAATCAAATGACCTTAGTAATCGAGAATATAACGAGTTCGATATCAACTTTATTCACGGATCAAATGACCATTCAAACCAAGAACATTCTCAAAGAATAATATAATAAGGAGTTCAACTCTATTATCACCAACATTAACATAAAGTGATTCGATCATAAGGCTAATCACAACATAAAAACATTTACGAACCAAAACCCATGGTGTCCCTTCCAACTCCATCTCCGAACTAGCTCATCCTCGCATGTTTAGAAATACATGCAGGCGTGAGTACATAAGCACTCAAAGGACACATGCCGAAATGCAGTTAAAATTTTGCTCTTAGAGCTATAAGATTGACTTGCCATCGCTTTGCAATACACAGGGGTTTTAGTGAAAAACCTGCATGCTTTTCAAAGTAAATACTTACTTGCTTTCATTTTCACAATTTAAAACAAATGCATATGCATGATCTTTGTCTGCAGACATATTTCTCTTCCCTTATCCACGGATTTCGTCTATGTGTTGAGAAGAGGCTCCTTCTCAAACACGCTTATGACCAAGGTCGCTATCCGACGTCGGTGCATTCTTTCATTCATTCATTTTCTTTCTTTCTTCCGTGATGTGCAACGCATCATGCTCAAACATTTGGCAAGTCAATGAATTTAGAAGTCATGCAAGATACATAATGAAACAATATAAATTAGCACGTGCTATTATTTAGTTCGAAAGCCCACCGTCGCTTTTAGTCAAGAAGTTTTACTATTCCTCCTGCTCCTCCTTCCCTTCTTCCTTAACTTCCTTCCCTTTCTCGATGTACCTTTAATTATTTGATAACATTAGTACACATATATAATATTCCTTATTTATCTAACTAAAATTCTCTTTCCTTTCTTTTTCATTTCTTAGGTTTTGTTTAGACAAATTTTGCCTAAACTTTTATTATGAGAATTTTAAGTCTTTTCGGTCATTGCATCCTTTGTCCGAACATTGTATTCTTTTCTTAAGTTGTTCAAGCATAGTAGTTTCAATTAATCGCCACGTTAAACTTTTCACATAATTAAGTTGTAGGCCCTTATCTTTGTTAATATTAGTATTTTTCTTACTATTAGTATACTTTTAGGTATATCAATTATTCTTTTATCACTTATTAACATATAATTTATTTTCTTTATTATTAACTTTCCTTTTAACTTAATATGTTTATAAAATTCAATCTTTCACATTTTTAGTTTTAACCTCCTCTATTAAGCTTCATTAGTCCTTATTTATATACTATATTCACAAATCATAAGATTTATAAAGAATAACATTAGAATTAAAATTCCCTTTTCCTCTAAGATTTTCAAAATCTTACTATATGCATAACTATATTTTCTTTCAACTTTCTTTCAATTCCTCATCTAATTATCATATATTAATCTTTCACAACAATAACAATAGCATATATAAATTTTAACATAATTATGTCAACTAAACACCTAAACTAAAATTTTCCATTTTCAACATATGAACTTAGAAAATTTAATTAATTCACCATATGCTTAAATCATCATATTAAACTCATATATCAAGTTAATTTAAGAAAATAAAATCAACATATCACTTCCCCAATTTTTCAAAATTTTCGAACACACATATATATATATTCTAAAATTTATTTTTTTCTCTTTTCTTTCCATTTACTAATCTAAGCATACTTTAACCATATAATCACAACTTATTTAACATAACATCAATAATTCCTTATTTTAGTCTAAGTACATAAAATAGGGTTTTCAAATTTAATACAATTCCTACATCTATACTAGCATAAATTCCTTAATTCCACACAAAATCATCAATTTTCAACTATAACATCAATATCCATTCATAATTGTCACAAAACCCATTAAAATTCTACACTAACATGCTCAAGAATTTCATAATTACATAAAAATTTCATGCTCAAAGATTGAAAGGAGATTAGAATCATACCTTATTTAATCTTTGAATCAAGCTTTGAAGTGAAAATTGGGAAGATTTGAACTTAGAAAATTTTTAAAACTTAGTGTGTGTGTGTGTGAAATCGTGAGTTTTAGTGTGTAGGTGGAGAATTTTGAAAAATTTTCAAGAGTGTAGGATGGTGTATTTATAGATAAATTTTATTTAAATTTTCATTTAATTAAATAGAAGATTATTCATCAACTTAATAAATGCATATACTTGCTCTCCAAGTTTATTTAATGTAGACTTGCTTAGTCATTTAGTTTCTAGAACATATATATATTTATATATATACATATATTTATATAATATAAATAATATAATATGTGTATTTATTTCTCATTTGATACTACTAATCTTATATACATAACTTATATTCTAAATTTCTTACTTTATGACATTTTATACTTGCATATTTATTTAATTATGCTTATTATATATTAGGAACTACAACACCTAAATAGCAAAATTTAGTCATTTCTAAAATTATAGAATTGATTTGATCCTTAAGATCAAATAATCAATCGACACATTATTTTAAATCATAGGCATGTTTATTTATTTTTATTAGGATGCAATGCCCTATTAAATCATTAATCATTAAATAATTACTAATTGAAAATTTGGGGTATTACATTTTGAGACGAAAGTACATGGTTGAACTGGGTTGAATGATCAACATGGAAAGGATGAATTCATTTTGATATACTTGTATGAGTTGGCTATGTTGTCACCTTGAAACCTTATTTCCAAATTTTCAAAAATTGTTTATGATGAACGATATGTTATCACAAGAAGAACATAGACTCTAAGGAGCATGATCACATATTGTGAAAGAACATAGAAGTACGAACTTCCTTCCCCTTACAAGAACAAAAGAACGATAGGAAGAACGAAAGTAGCAATAGCTTCGAGCTCGAACGGCAAAAGACGAGCGTGAAGATGAACGAGGACGGCCTCAACTTGGGAAGTGAACAACATCGGCATCACATCACAAATTCATCATGGGTGACCGTCGACTTGACTTTGAATTTGACTTTGACTTTGACTTTGACTTCAGAAGGCCAAGCATCGACTTGAAGACGTGGGTATGATTGTCGACACGCCGACATATGCCTCGAGGTTATTTTAACACGATCGCGCAAATTTTCTGCAACCGCATGCAATTTTTTTATCCAGTTCTTCGTTAGACCGATTTACGCGTGGTTTCGCTGCGTACTCTAACGCTCTGAAATTCATTTGTTATGAAGGACAGAATTCCTAATTCTGTCTCTAGAATACGTTAGAGTCTGTTGAACGTTAGTTCAAGTGTTTGGTTTAGAACAAGGATCTCATAGCATAGCCTATACCTTAGAACGCTTTTGGATATATGTTTCCGAGTAGAATAGAATACAAGACATGATATGTGCTGTACCTAGTGACGTGTATCTACCTTATAGATTGTTTAGTCTAACCTAGTTGCTTATCAGATGCTCTTAAGTTATCCTTATCTGCTTATCGGATGACGTTAGTCTGACTTATGTTAGTTTTGATCGTGGCAGATGGAGGAGATGCGATACATAGCTAGGAGGAGGCTTGGACCACACCCTACCCCCGAGGAAGTGATGCGCACCTATCGTGAGAGTTGGATGTGCGTTGGTGACGACCTAGGCGAGTTCCTGATGTATTACCTTCGGCTTTGGAGGAATGCCCGAGCCCATGGTGCGACTGATTACGACGGCATCAGACGTCTCTTAGCCATACTCCCCTGTGATTGGGAGGATTATGCCCGGAGATATCGGGGATTACGATACTGGGAAGGTCAAGGCTATGATCCGTAGGAGATTCGCCTGTGTTCGTAAGTCATCCGACTTACGCTTACAAAGATTCACGTAGCCGCACCGAGGGACCTTATCTCCTTCCACGAGTATACAGGCGGGATGAATCGCGAGTGGTCAGACATCGAGGTTCGAGACGTTGACCCAAGAGTGTCTCCATATCATTTGACGAGGGCACTGCTCGGCTGGATAAAAGACACCCGAGAGCACTAGGAGAGCCTGTTTTCCCTCCATTAGCTTTTGGACATCCCGTACGTCCACCTCTACCACCTCTACCACCTATGATAGCTCCACTACCTCTAGTAGAGCCATTCCGCCAGACAGCGCGGATGAGAGTATCGGATGCTTTCGATGGCTATAGCCCGATTCGCCATGACTACGACCTGTATGGCAACGATGACTTCGGCCCCATGCGCGACATACCGATGGTAGGAGATGATGGCGCAGGATCATCTAGGGTACGTGCTCGCGAAGATGATTCTGATGAAGAAGAGGATCCCGAAGAGGAAGACCCCGAGGAGGATGAAGAGTAGGAAAGAGCCTGGTGAAGGCTTTAGATGAAAGCTTAATTAGATTTTTGTTATGATTAGCATATGTTGTTTCCTCCTTTTCATGTTTGGGATTTGAAAGAAAAACTTGGTGTTTTGAAAGGCCGTGTGAGCCGGGATTTATGTTGTTCTGTTTTATGACCTTTGGTTTTTGAACATCCTGCCTACGACAGAGCTTTTGGATATCTATATATACATGACCCCGAGTGGGCTTTTGGCAGCGAAATTTTGGATTGAAAAAGACGAAATGTTTTATTTAAAATCGTTTTACAGTGAGGCTACAATAATATTATGTATGTTGAGTCATGAAAGGGATGAGTGATTGATGATTATATGTTTTACATAGCAGAATGCCTCCTAGAAGAAACCCGGAACAAGCACCTAGAGGCAGAGGTCGAGGAAGAACTAGGGGGAGAGGTAGGATCCCCGAGCAAGAAGCCGAAGATATACCCCAACCACCTCCACCTCAACCTGATCGCAGGATCGAGGAACTATTCCTAGGACAGAATCCTCCTGTCTTCAATGGAAAAGGGATTCCAGAGGAAGCGGAACAATGGGTGAGAACCATTGAACGAATTTTCAACTTTCTAAGATGCACAACGTAAGAAGAACGATCGTCTGCGTAACATTCCAACTGAATGGACCCGCGGATTTCTAGTGGGAGGCCAGAAAGAAAACCTTCACTGCTGAACAACTGGAAGAGTTCTCGTGGGAGGACTTTAAGAAAGAGATGCATGACAAATACATACCCAAGAGTTATAGAAGAGGAAGGAGTATGAATTCTTCATGTCAAACAAGAGAAACTGTCCGTAACCGACTATGATCGCGCTTTCTGCGATATGTCGAGGTATGCACCGGAACAAGTAGACACCGACTTGAAGATGTCGGAGAAATTCAGATCGGGTCTAAGGCCAGAGATACGGATGTCTCTCGCCAGCCATGGAGACCTGACTTACACCGAGGCTCTTGCACGAGCCTTGGATATTGAGGCGGCAATGCCCGAAGATAAGTCAGTGTCGGCTCAGACGCATAACGCAATGGACAAAGGAAAGGGAAAGTGGGAACCAAGTCACGGAAATAGTAACAGAGGAAGCTATGGGGATGCAAGTCACAAACGCCCATGGCAAGGAAATATGGTCCAACCAGGGCAAGGTTGGAAGAGGCAGCTTTTGCTCCACCGGCAAGAGGCCCACAGAATGTACGAGGCTCCTCCATGCCCTAAATGCCATAGTATGCACAAGGGAATGTGCATGGCAGGCAACGTGAATTGCTTTAAGTGCGGAGGAGAGGGCACCACGCCAACAATTGCCCAGGGGTACGCCCAACCGCTAGGGCTATAAGGCCAGCCCCAACCCCGCCACAATTCCAACCCCATTTCAACAAAGAACCCCAACAAAGAACCCCAACAAAGAACTCCAAAGAAGAAGAAGGGCAAAGAACCTCAACAACCAAGGCGACCACCACCACTATTAACGCCAACAAGAAGAGCCAGCAAAGAGCCAGCAGAATCAGTAGGGGCAAGCACCCCGTCGGCCTCACCGCCCAGCAGAGCGCACGCCTTACACCTGAGGCGTAATCTAACAAAATCGTGGAAACATGGCGGTATGGGAGTCCTTCTCAACGCACTGTTATTATATTGTTCGACACGGGTGCTTCAGATTCTTTATAGCCGAATCATGCGAGAATTGTTGGGACTTAGGTCCGAAAAGGCAAGTCGATATGAGAATCTCATCGCCTATAGGAGGGATTATGATCGTTACGCATATCCGCCGAACCCAGAGTCGACTTTAGATCACTTAAGGTTCCGCGAACGATCTAAACATAATACCCATGGGTGACGTTGACATAATCCTAGGAATGGATCGGTTAGCTAGAAATCATTCCACGATTCTTCGCAAGGAAAGGAAAATTTCGCTTCACTTTCTCGGACGGAAGCTACGATTTTCATGGAATCGCATGGGAAGGAGAATCCCAATCAGATCGGGTAAAGGCGAGAAGGATGATGAACCGTAAAGGATGCCATGCATTCCTTGTCTACCCGAACGGGAGGATAAACCCGAAATGAGGGTTGAAGACATCGGTTGTTCGAGAATTTCGGACGATTTCCGAAGATCTACCGTGGCTACCTCCCGACAGACAACTAGAGTTCACCATCGACCGAACCAGATCGGCCCAAAGGTCGGCGCCTATGTGATGGCCCCAAAAGAATTGGAGGAATCAAGATCCAACCAAGAACTGCTGGACCCAGCTTCATTAGACCTAGTGTTTTACCTTGGGAGTACTGCTTTATTCGTCAAGAAAAGGATGGTTCTTTGAGGACGTGCATCGATTATCGAGAGCTAAACAAGATGACATCAAGAACAATACCCTTTGATCGCTCACTTTTCTAACACGAAATGCGCAAGTATAAGGTAAGCAGTATCGTATCCACGTAGATTGTAATGCGAAAACACGTGGTTAACTCAACAATAATTCATCATTATCCAAGCAAGATTTGGTTTGGTAAGATTTTAGGCTTCGAATTTAATCCAAAGCCGATGTAACCATGCGTAAAATAAAATAAAGCAATAAACACTCGGATGGTAAAACAGATAAGAGAGACTAACCCTTGGGATGCATTAATCCTACCCACAATGTATATTCATCCTGCTTCCTATTAACCAATTTTAATCCGAGATAAGACGGAAGATCACGATATAACCAACAATTTCGCCATTCACGACAATCATGTAGTTGATTACTAGTTTTCCCTACATCATACGCCTCTAGGTGAAATCAAGTAACTCCAAACAGATCACAAAGAATAAGCTTCCTACGGATGTTCCTATCTCACCTACGACTCAAGGTTTATCCGTATCATGCATTCAAGATCGATCGACAATTAATACAGCACGTAATTAATCGGCAACTAGATATGCATCAAGATTGATCGTAAATTAACAAATATAAATAAGCACCAAGAACCATGAATCGATATCTAGAAGGTAAATAGCGATAACAGAATCACAACATATAGGATCGGATCATGCAAACCCTAGATTAGAATGTAAATCGAGCCGAGATATAACAAACGGAATAAAATACGATTTAACCATAAAATAGAAATTATATAAATGAAACCCAGATTGAAGCTGCCTCGATGAACAATCGTTGGGCTTCAATCCCAACCTGCTTTAAAAACGGAAATTTGCGTAAAATTATCCGGACGAAAACCTTACGGATCGTAGACAATACGTAAAACTAACGAAGAACAATGCTCAACTAAATTCTAGAATGAAATTAGATGGAAACCAAAGCTAAAAACTCAGAAAACCGAAAAAATCAAGAAAAGAGGTCTGGGAACGTAAAGCGGGTGGGGGCGCAAGGGGTGTTGCCATATATAGGCACACCCCAAACCCTAATTTTATCCTCCGCCACGCCTCATGACCTCCTCGCGGTCGCTAGCTCGACCACGAGGCATGTGTCGCAAGGCTTTTCGCCATCGCCTCTTGTGCTCGCATGGTCGTCGCGGCTCGGGCTAGCGGTCGCTAGCTATGGTCGAGAAATTGCACATGACTTCTCGGCTGGGCTTGCTCGCGTGCACGCGGTAGCGGTCGCGGCTTGTCTTGGCGCCACCGGCTTGCTTAGCGGCTAGACTAGCGACCGCTAGGATGGTCGCTAGAAACCTGGGGCCAGTGCATTTTGGCTTGGCTTCGTTCCTTGCTTCGATTTTCAACATATAGACCTACACAACACCAAAAGAACACCCAAGAGCAGATCTTCTAGAAATAGATAAAACATTAAGATCCGATACATAAACGCACATTAAATGATCTAAACTCATCTTTAAATATCAACAATAAACGTAAAATGCGCTT
The DNA here is from genome assembly GCA_036937905.1 of Salvia rosmarinus. Lineage (NCBI taxonomy): Eukaryota > Viridiplantae > Streptophyta > Magnoliopsida > Lamiales > Lamiaceae > Salvia > Salvia rosmarinus. The sequence goes on along the minus strand of CM072824.1, from coordinate 30,664,341 downwards.
ATCAAACCCCAAACTTAAATCATTGTGTGTCCTCAAACAAAACTAAAACAGAAAGACACAACGAAAAGATCAACGAGCGTAGCAAAGATGATAACCATTATGTTCTCGAAACATATTAACGCCAAAACATTAGCGCATACGACGACGTTATTCAACTCAACACAAACAACAATTGGTCACGACCCCACCCGACCAACCTGATCGAGGGTGACTAATACTAGAGTAGTATTTTAGGGTTACACGGATAAAATAGAGATGCATAAAATAAACCAACATGCTCGAATGTAATACGAGATAATGTCATAACGTTTAAAAAGGTTTAGCCATCGGACCCCAAAATCTTGGCTCGTCCGATGGACCTCAATAGTTCATAAACATAAAGCATAAATAAAGGAGTTCGAGTGTAGCAATGAAAGTGTGTGAATACATATATGACGATATGCATTCAAGGTATAAACCACAAATTCAAATAAACCGTCAAGGACACCGGACCTCAACACATTCCCCATCATCACTATCAGAGCTCAACCCGCACATTTAAAAATAAACATGCGGGGCTAAGTACAAGAAATTGCACTCGTGAGGACTTATGCCAAAACATTTGATAACATTTGAATTACGCCAATATCGAGTAAGTCACAATGGTTTTAGTTAAAATGCCTCAGGCTTACCAAATCATTTTCAACAGAACATAGCTCGGCCGAGCATTTTCGTGTGTATGGTCCATATCTCATAGTAACAATTCATAACAAGATTAAAATTAAACGCCGAGAGTGAGGCCTCCCATCTACGACGCCATGACCAACAGTAATCCCAGACAACAGACATATACTCTACAAGCATATGTTAACACAACAGATAGTTCCAACCTTCACGCCAATCCTAGCGGTGCATTTATCATCCGCACAGACCCGACATTTAAAAGGTTCAAGGCGACCCAAATGACATAACCCGTCATAATAAAGTTCCAACCATCTCCACATTTCTACCCGGCAAACAGATAGATCCATACACAAAACGAAATATTTTGGCGTGTAATGCAAGAAACATTTGTTAACGGTTGTAGAATAAGTATCAGTAAATAAACTCATTTGGAATAACAAGAAGTCACATTTTAGTGGGGTAAGAAAAGGCCCACATTTTGAAGATAAGCCCACCGACTATGGTTCGTTGTAAAAGTCCCAGTTCGATCGTCAATCAAAATCCGATCGCAAGGCCCACACCTTTACTTAAAAAATGAGGCTTTAGTATGTCGCTCAAGTCTCGAGACTTCCAAAGTTAAGATAAACTTCGATATTTCATATCGATGTAGATCGAATTCTTAGTGAATTCAACACGCCTCTAACACGTATATAATCAATTGCTCGCCTCGAGATACTTTCAACGATAAGCACGTTGATATATGGATTTCATTCATGAAATCTTTTCTACTAATGAGGTATCATACTCAATTAGTATATCTTACGCTGCATCAAGATTCGCCAATCGTAAACGACGCTTGACTTAAAAAGTCAACGAAGTCAACTTTGGTCAACAAAGTCAACAATTTTGACTTTCAAATAGTAATTTTACTATTTCGCTTTGTAAATCGGATTTGATCGATTTGAAAACGTAAAGTCCTTTTCTCGATTTATCACGTAAATCAAGGACTTATAAATAATTACACATTTAATAAACCTTTTATAATTAAAACGCTGTAATTTTGATTTTAAAACGTTATAAATGAACGCTTGTCTCAAACATAGCAATCTATGTTTATAAAATTTTGTAAAATTTAATTATGTCCAGAATATTAATTTAACATATATTTTATTAATAAACCGATTTAAAAGGATTTAAAATCCTTATTAATTATCGAAAATCTCGATAATTAATTTAAAATATCAAATGACTTTTGAAAATTTTTCTAAATTAATATAGTGCATTATTATACACTATGGTCCAGAATATGAATTTATAAAATCCATATGATATTGTTTGCTATTTATTAATATATATACATATATATAGCTACTAGATTTTCAATAATTAGGGAATAATTATCCAAAATTTCCAAAATTGATATATACCTAGATAATATCCCAACATCAATATACATCACAATTATAACCTATAGTTCATCATAACCATTCATTTAACAATATATAGCAAGGTTGCGGTAATTACAAGATAATTACCAAACAATTAGCAAACAATTTCTAAAAATTCCAAATAAATTCCAACATGATTAAACATTATACTATAACATTGTAACATCATAACATCAACCAAAAACATTTGAATGTCACGCCCAATTCCCAAGGAAGGCACGGATGTCGGGGTGTGATTAAATTCAGGGGTTAAGGCATGGAAGAAGGGAGATACATATAACATACATGATAAGAAGATTGACCATGAAATCGGGCATCATCTCCTCTATAACTAGGACATATCCTGAAGGGGAAGGGTGCACAATTAATCCACCAACAGAATAATATCGATATCATAACCTCGTAGAACATGATCTTGGTTTATTATAAGTAATGCAAGAAGGCAAAATAGCATTACATCCCGTCAACTAGACCGGTCAACCACATAGCATGCTCATATCGAGACTCACAAAGAAAATAACATAACAAATCTTGTTCCCAATCGAAAGCAAATAAGGACAAGAATACATAATTATCGTAGTACGATATAACACAACATCGCGGAAGCATAGCATGAAGAACCATGCAGCTCCACCCCTCGCCTGCCCAAAATTCTCCTCCATCCGTGAAAAGATTTGAAAAAGAGTTTGGGGTGTAGTACTAGCGCACTCACCGGGTTTTATCATAAATCAAAAGAATCATGAGGTCGTGTTCGAGCACTTACCTAGAAGGTTTTAAAACGAACCACTTCTAAGTAAGCAAAATAGATTTTTCATTTTCGATACCGATCCGTTATTATCATACTCCCATCATAGAACCATGAACCACGGCTCGGAACGTATCCCGCCAAAGCCCATCACATGACATTCATTCGCCCTAACATATCCAATGGCCCACGCCCGAACGTATCCAAGGCTAACTCGGTGTGGACTTGAGGGGTCAAATCCCCGTCAGAACCATAACCACCTCATTACCATTTCCGTGTGGACTTCCGGGGTCTATCCCCTTCAGAACCATAACCATGTGTTCGGGTCTATCCCTCACGATCAATACTCAAGATGGTGATCAACCCACCAAATAGAGATCCGCACAACCATGATAGAACCATATTCGATCGAGAACAAGAATAATTTCAAAAACATTTTACGGCGCATATGTTTTATTTTGAAATATCAGAGTAAATAACTCAAAATAAGCATATATAACCCAACCTGAACAGACGAAAACGTCAACCGAGAGATATCTATAGATCCGATGACTTCACCGATCGCACTGGTAGGTACCTGGTAACAAGACGAAACAACTTTTGGGGTCACTTCCCACAAAGCAAAGCAACATCGTGATCCAAACGACGATCGTAGCAAAATTAGGGTTTTCACTTTCTCGAACCCACATTTCGCACTCTCCGGTTTTCAAATCAACTCGATGCGTAATGGAAATATATTCGTGGCATCAAGACCTATAATAGGGTACTTTCAAAATATGCATGCATGTAAGTTGACTCAAATCTTAGCAAATAAGAAGTTTCAAAATCGATGCCTATCCTCGATCTAGGATAAACCATCCAAAATCGATGCATGAAAATGGAAACATAAGCAATATGCATAACCATCGAACATGGAATGACAAACGACGTTGAAAATGGATAACCCGGCATGTACTTCCTTTAGAAAACTCAAGCAACGGAAAACATCCCGACATGCGTAAACGCAAAAATGTAAAACGGATCGGTATTTTAGTAGAATGCATAGCCCAAACTCAAAACCTAAAGGACCAGAGCAAAGGTGCCCGTCGACCACCAAACGGCAGCCACCCACCACGGCGGCGGGCGGCGATTCATGGAGCTTTGCCGGCCAAATTGTCGCCCCTACCGTTATCCCATCCCGTCCCTTTAGATTCCCGAGTTCTATGCTACACGATCTACTAAAAGGCGAATCAAAACAAGAAAAGGACAAAACAGAAAACGGGCTGCCCGGGGGTGGTGGCTCGGCAGCAGCAAGCATGGCGCCATCGCCGAGCCTCCCGGCTCGATCCCCACTCCTCCGCCTTCGCAGCAGCACTGAGCTGCTCGGCTCTTCCGTAAACACAAAGAGACGAAGAAATGAACGTTGAAAATGAAGGCCCTAGCCTCCTATTTATAGGAAAATTAGGGTCAGTAGTCATTATGTAAGCGCCCTTTTCAAAACGCAAAAACTTGGTACCCATGGACACAAATAAAATACTGGACACAATGACTATAAACAAGATATGCTTTTAAAAGACGAATGAAAAGTCCGGTTTTGATAACTTCCCTGAGTGCCAAACCTTCATGGGTGGTCGAAAACTCAGATACTTAGTGTCTATGAATTCTTCATAAGACACTCTTCACAACGCTCGAGGTTTCGTGACGGTCGCGATCACCGAAACAAAAGTCAACCTTTCGACCTTTTCTCGAAAAACGTGCCATGCAAAATGAAGCTTAAAAAGACGGGTATTACATACCTCCTCCTTAGAAAAATTTCGCCCCGAATTTCAAACAGTAGAGAAAACAACTGTGGTACCGAGCCCCGAACTTGTCTTCCAACTCCCACGTAGCTTCTTCCTCTCCGTGGTGATTCCACAACACCTTTACCAACGGAATCGCTTGTTCCTCAACTCCTCGACTTCGCTCCAAGATAGCCACCGCCTTCCTCGTAACTCGGATCCCGAGCAAGAACCACTGGTCATGCTTGATCACGTGTTTTGGGTCCAACACGCATTTCTCACCGAGAAACGTGAAACACGCCATGAACATCTCCGATGCTAGGTGGCAAAGCTAACCTATAGGCAACGGGCCTATTCTCTCAAGAACTTCGAAGGTCCAATGAACCTCGGTCGAATCTTCACCTCGCTTCCCAAAACGAACGACTCCTTTCGTCGGGAAACCTTATGAAAACGCGATCTCCGATCATGAATCAAGATCCGACGACGCTTGTCCGCATAGGACTTCTCGCTCGCCCCGCGCTTGATCCTTCGCTGATCCGATCGATAACCTCGATCGTCTGCTGAACCATCTCTCGGTCCTAACATCTTTCTCTCGCCCACTTCGTCCCAATAAAATGGCGATCGACACTTCCTTCCGCATAACGCTCATAGGGAGCTATTCCTATGGTGGCCTCGATAATCTGTTGTTATAGGCAAACTCTACCAAAGGTAGTATCTCTTCCCAATTTCCTCCTCTCGTCGGCCACTAATGCTCGCAGATGTCTTCCAAAACCGAATCGTCCTTTCCGATCGATCCGTCTGCTTGAGGATGGAATGCCGTCAAGATTGACTTGGTCCCCATGGCTTCCTCGCAGACTCTCCAAAACCTCGACGGAACCTCGGTCACGATCCGACGAATCGATACCGCACACCATGTAACCGCATTTCTTTTCGACGAAGTCGAGCAAGCTTATCCAACCCGCACGCCATCCTAATCGGTAAGAAATGAGGCGATTTCATCTACCATCGACGACAACCCATATAGCGGTGTTTCCTCTCACGACCTTGGAAAACTCACCACAAAATCCATACCGATATGATCCCATTTCCACTGGATTGGTAGCGGTTGCAACAATCCCGACGGACGTTGGTGTACAGCTTTCACTTGTCGACAAGCCAAACAACGCTCCACAAACGCTGCTACATCCTTTTTCATCCCTTCCCACCAAAAGTTCCTCTTAATGTCTCAGACATTTTGGTGCTTCTCGGACGAGTCAGATACGGTGCCTCATGAGCTTCACTCATGATTTTATCTCTCAATTCCCTATTGAGTGGCACACATAACCTTCCTCGAATAGTAGCGTTGTCCTTTGCTTCCGTGAAACCCTTGCTATCTTCTAGCCTTGCTTTCAAACGCATCTTTTCCAGAATTGCCTCGCGCACGCACTCACGATGGCTTCTCTCGTGTCCGGCTCACCGTCAAAGTTACGATGAATCCTTGACCGATTCCGCGGTGAATCACTTCAAGGTCGAGCTTCGAAATCGAATAAGCTCTTTCTCTCGCAGAAGAAGATATCCCAACTTCGCCTCGACTTGCGACTAAGGGCATCCGCTACGACATTGGCTTTCCCCGGGTGATAGCCGATAGAGCAATCATAATCCTTTACCAACTCCACCATCTCCTTCGCCTCATGTTCAGCTCTTTTGTTCAAAGAAGTACTTTAGTTTGTGATCCGTGAAGATTTCACACTTAACTCCATAGAGATAGTGCTCCAAATCTTCAACGATGAACGATCGCCGCTAACTCCGCATCACGAGTTGGGTAGCTCAACTCGTGCGGTTTCAACCGACGAGACGCTGTAAGCTATAACCTTCCTGTTCAGATGAGAACGCAACCCAAACCAAGTTTGATGCATCGGTGTAGACCACAAACCCATCGCTCCTTCCGCACGGCTAACACCGCAGGGTTGTTAGCTTCTTCTTTAACTCGAAACTTGCTTCACAAGCTTCGACCATGAAAACTTGATTCCTTTCCGAAGTCATTGCGCCATGGCCTTGCCAACTTCGAAACCCTTCGATGAAACGCCTATAATATCCGCCAAGCTTAGAAAGCTTCAACCTCATTGGCATTAGTTGAACCTTCCGGTTATTTATCGCTTCAACCTTCACTGGTCGACTTTGATTCCTTCGCAGACACGATATGTCCAAGGAACATCACTTCTCTTAGCCAAAACTCGCACTTGCTATACTGCATACAACCTCTCCGTCAGAATGTTTCCAGAACGGTACGGAGGTGTTCTCTATGCAACTCGCATTCTTGGAATAGACGAGAATATCATCGATAAAACCAAGACTTAAACTATCCAGACATCGATGGAAAACTCGATTCATCGATCCATGAAAATCTGGCGCATTGGTCAAACCAAACGGCATCACGATGAACTCAGAGTGCCCATACCTCGCCCCGAACGCGGTCTTCGCAATGTCCTCCTTCCCGATCTTCACTGATGGTAGCCCGACCTCAAATCGATCTTAGAGAAGATACTCGCCCTCGAGCTGGTAAAAAGATCGCCGATCCGGAAGAGGATATCGTTTCGATCGCCGCTTTATTCAGTTCTCTCGTAGTCAATGCACATCCGCATTGACCCATCCTTCTTCTTGACGAACGTAACGGCGCGCCCCACTGGCGACACGCTAGGTCGGATAAAACCTAGATCCAACAGCCCCGCAATCTGCGCCGCTTCTTGCAATTCTTTAGGTGCCATTCTATATGGTGCCTTTGACATCGTGTCGCTCCCGGTTCCAAATCAATAGTGAATTCCACTTGTCTATCAGCGGTAAACCCGCAAGTCCTCGGAAACACGCTCGATATTCACACACCATCGCTCCTTTTGCAACCTGCTTGCGCTCTTCATCGCCTCGTCAAACTTACCAAGAAAGTTTGACAGCCTTCCTTCCGATCATCCTCACCGCCTTGAAGGTCGAGATCATTGGCACGCAAACACCCATTCTTATGCCGTGGAAACAAACTTCCACTCCTTCGCTGTTCGAAAAGCAACTTCTCTCGAGACAACGATAGTTGCCATGTGCTTTTCCAACCAATCCATGCCAAAGATGACATCGAAATCTTCCATTCCATGACATGCAAATCGACAAGGACCTTCGCTCATCGATTTCTACCTCCCGTCCAGTATATCTCTTTCGCCTTAGCACTTCCTCAAGGGATGCTAATTTTGTGGTACTCTGTGATTTCTTGGGTACCAAACCCAACCTCTCACACGCGATTCTCGAAACGAAAGAATGTGAGGCCTCAGATCAAACAAAGTTAAAACGGTATATCACTCATATGGATTATACCGCAAGATTTCCGGAGCTTGAGCTGCTCATTGTTGATTCAAGCGTACACCCTTGCTTGCTGCGTGGCCTTTGGTTTGCTGGCCTAGGCGACCTCGCCTGTTGTTTGTCCTCATGCGAGCATGATTCGTCATGAGCTGGATGTCGCCATCGACGGCTGCACCGCCGCCCTCCTAACGGACAATCTCGAGCGTAATGTCCAGACTTCTTACAACGATAGCACTCGGTGCTACCTTGCTCGCACTCGCCGAATGATTCCTTTGGCATTTCGCACCAAGGTTTTTCCACACCGCCGCATGGGTTGGAAATTCCTTCCCAAGGTTGCCTTTCTCTCTTCAATGCCTTGATTCCTTGGAATCATCGACCGCCTCGTTCCTTCGAACACCGATTGCCTTTCCTCGATCATCCCATTTCCTCTACCTCTTCCTCCGCCGATGGCTGTCCGGTGGCATTGTTCTCTCTCGGGGTAACATTGACTCAATGTTTAATGCCCGGTTCAGGATCGCGCGACACGCCGATCTCCCCGATCGACGAGCGAAATTCGATCTCGGCCCGAGTCCTCTCTCGAACTCGCTCGCTCGCAGCCTCGGCGTCGACCAGTGCACGTAGCATAACGCGATAGACGATTGAACGAGCGATCGACTTTCGTGACCGCCGCTCTCCTCGACGAAGATTCCGCACTGTTTGCTTTCTCCGCTGTAAACGCCGTGCACGCATTTTCCATGAGTTCTTCCTTGAAATCTTCCCACGATACCTTGCCCATCGTCCCCGGTGTTAGAGTCCTTCTCACGGATTCTCACCGTAAATCAGCCTCATCGGTTAGTCAAAGATCGCGCATTCAGCTTTTCTCGCTTCGCACCGATGTATTCAAGATCCTTCGATGGATCGTATCCAGTTCTCGGCCGATCGGTTCACCGAGACCGTCGAACGTAGGGGGATTCTGCCTGTGAAAACTCTCGATCACATGCCGCTGAACCAAAGGTGGTTCCCGGCTTCTTCCACGTTATTGTTCCTCCGATTCCTTGTTCTCTGCATTCTGCATCGACGCTTCAAACATTAGAAACGCCGCATAGATAACCGTGTATCATCGCATAACATATATCATCACCCATAGCACATATCATCACATATACCACATATCACGCACGATCACATATAATCATGCAATCATGTCAACATATCATCGTTATGCCTTTCACATAACATTATCATCACACATCACATAGATCATATATCATCACGGCATAGCTCATATCACATATAAGCATCAAACATAAACATCCCGCATAGACAACGTTAGTATCGATAATATTCGGTCCATGAAGGATCACAAAATACAAGATCAAGGTATGTCACCAAAAGGTCGATGTGAGCAAAAGAATCGACTCCGGCCATCACAAAAGATGCCGCCTGTCTATGCTTCTAGCAGATCATGATCACACAGACACACCGACTACCTAGATCCCCATCCTCCATATCCATCCACTATTCCCCGCCGTCCAAGCGGTTCCATTCTCGCCTTTCCTCATCCTCTCTTTCCTTCCAATCGTGGCTTGAATTGGCCGCCGTAAAGCGATCCGCATGGAAGCAAGCCTCTCATGGGTATGATCCCATCCAAGCCGTGCTCGATCGCCCGAGTGTCGTGAAAGTCAGGCCTAAGTCCCCTCTCTCGCGCTGCCCTTCCTCAATGTGCCCGACCTCATCGGAGTCATCGGCTATCCGGATCACCGGTCCTCCGAATCCTCACTATCCTCCTCGTTCTCATCTCGGGTCCTCCTCTTCTTCTTCGTAGTCGCTCGATGCCACCGACACGCTTGGTGGCATGAAGATTCTGATTCAGGCTTCTTCACGCCACCGCCGGACGGACAATATCTCGGTCCCGGAAGTTTCGCCTCAAAGTCGTTCCGGACCTCAGGAAGGTAAGGATCGCCGATGGAGGTGTAGTGACTGGTGTATCTGTTGCATTGGCGATCGCCGATTGATGGTTGTTCTCCCAATGGCTCTTGGGAACATCATCACTATCATCGATCTCGGATCGGTCCTCGAGGTGTCTCGCAACCACATCCTCCTCGATGGTATACCGTGGTCCGCATCCACTGCTCCATACTCGAGCAGCGAACTCAAGAAAGTCCAAGGTAAGGTGCCTCATGATAGGATCCCGTCCGAACAACACATGTCCTGCTTTCTCGCCCACGGTTGCCAACTGTCGGTAGCCTTCTGGTCATCCGATAGTAGGCCTCAGATTCGACACTTTCCCACTCTCTCGAACCTTTCTCCATAACCCAACAAATCTTCCTGTAAATACTCCCAATGGCTCATGAATATTCCGTACATTCCCCGAATTTACTTGATATGCTCATCCATTCGTGAGATCTCAACCAACGTTGTCGGGCCATCAATATCCATAAACCTACATGTTAGTTCACCATAAAACAACAACAAATATTCACGCTTCCTTTACCATCCCTACCATCCGGGTAATCATGTCTCATACACATGTTCATTTCAACACATATCCATATCAATATCGATATTTATCATAATAATCACGTAAGCAAACACAGATTCACTTACAAGCACTCGCTTATCAAAATAAACAAGATTTTCAATCAACAACATATTGCTATGTAAACACATAGACTTACATCAACCATACGTGATCACATTAATCACATCATATCATATAAACGATTTTTCACATCACAGCCACACAGGCCCTTTTGTTCCATCAACAATCACTTCCACATCCACATCACCATTCATCCACATCTCGTTCACATCACGTTTACATCACGTAAACTCTTACCATGCCAAAGCACATGAAACCAAGATCATATCAAGCATCACGTAGCCACATAAAGCATCAGCACGAATAAACACATACCTCATCCCCTTTTAAAGGAGTAGATCGACGTGAGTCGAGGGTAGTCAGACGATAAACAGCTTAGAAGGACAAGTTCTAAACACTCAATTTCAAGAACGTATATGATATAAAGCAAATGAACCGCTTTGATATCAAACAATATAGACACATACCCAAAGCGGAAAATCGCTCGATACCAAGTCGGTATCGATAACAAAGATAGATGTCGGGCTAAGAACATTGCTCGATACCAAGTCGGTATCGATAACTTTAGATACCCAATGCCGTGAAAACCGCTCGACATTAAGTCACACGCCCAATTCCCGAGGGAAGGCACGGACGGGTGTGATTAGGGGTGGGGGTTAAGCGGGGAAGAAGGAGGATACATATAATATACATGATAAGAAGATGTGACCATGAAATCGGGCAAAGATCTCCTCTATAACTAGGACATATCCCGAAGGGAGGGTACAATTAATCCACCAATGTAATAATATCGATATCATAACCTCGTAGAACATGATCTTGGTTTATTATAAGTAATGCAAGAAGGCAAAATAACATTACATCCTCGTCAACTAGACCGTCAACCACATAGATGCTCATATCGAGACTCACGTTAGAATAATATAACAAATCTTGTTCCCAATCGAAAGCAAATAAGGGACAAGAATACATAATTATCGAGTACGATATAACACAACATCATGGAAGCATAGCATGAAGAACCCGCAGCTCCACCCCTCAGCGTCGCCCGTCCAGCCCTCCTCCATCTGTGAAAAGATTTGAAAAGAGTTTGGGGTGAGTACTAGCGCACTCAGCTGGGGTTTTATCATAAATCAAAAGAATCATGTGGTCGTGTTCAGCACTTACCTTAGAAGGTTTTAAAACGTAAATCCACTTCTAAGTAAGCAAAATAGATTTTTCATTTTCGATACCTGATCCGTTATTACTGTTACTCCCATCATAGAACCATGAACCACGGCTCGGAACGTATCCCGCCAGCCCATCACATGACATTCATTCGCCCGGAACATATCCAATGGCCCACGCCGAACGTATCCGGTAGGCTAACTCGGTGTGGACTTGGGGTCAAATCCTCGCACGAACCATAACCACCTCATTACCATTTCCGTGTGGACTTCCTGGGTCTATCCCTCGTAACCATAACCACGTGTTCTGGGTCTATCCTTACGATCAATACTCAAGATGGTGATCAACCCACCGAATAGAGATCCGTGCACAACCATGATAGAACCATATCTTGGATCAGAGAACAGTAATAATTTCACAAAAACATTTTACGGCGTACATGTTTTATTTTGAAATATCAGAGTAAATAACTCAAAATAAGCATATATAACCCAACCTGAACAGACGAAAACGTCAACCGAGAGATATCTATAGATCTGATGACTTCACCGATCGCACTGGTAGGTACCTGGTAACAAGACGAAACAACTTTTGGGGTCACTTCCCACAAAGCAAAGCAACATCGTGATCCAAACGACGATCGTAGCAAAATTAGGGTTTTCGACTTTCTGAACCCACATTTGGCACTCTCCGGGTTTTCAAATCAACTCGATGCGTAAGGAAATATATTCGTGGCATCAAGACCTATAATAGGTACTTTGAAAATATGCATGCATGCAAGTCGACTCAAATCTTAGCAACAAGAAGCTTCAAAATCGATGCCTATCCTCGATCTAGGATAAACCATCCAAAATCGATGCATGAAAATGGAAACATAAGCAATATGCATAACGGCTAACATGGAATGACAAACGACGTTGAAAATGGATAACCCGGCATGTACTTCCTTTAGAAAACTCAAGCAACGGAAAACATCCCGACATGCGTAAACGTGAAAAATGAGAAAAACGGAATCGGTACTTTAGTAGAATGCATAGCCCGGAACTCAAAACCTAAAGGATCCAGAGCTAAAGGCAGGTCTGGCCGTCGGCCACCAAACGGCGGCCAACAGCTCACGGCGCGGCGGCGATTCGGCGAGCTTGCCGCCAATTGGCCGGCCTCCTACTGTTATCCCGTCCGTCCCTTTAGATTCCCGAGTTCTATGCTATACGATCTACTAAAAGGCGGAATCAAAACAAGAAAAGGACAAAACAGAAAACGGGTTGCGGGGGTGGTTGATCGGCGGTGGTGGCTCGGCGGCAAGAATGGCGCGCCGCCGAGCCTCCCTGCCGATCCCCACTCCTCCAACGCCGCAAAGATACCGAGCTGCTCGCTCTTCCGTAAACACGAGAGACGAAGGAAATGAACGTTGAAAATGAAGGCCCTAGCCTCCTATTTATAGGAAAATTGGGGTCAAATTGCTTGCCTTACAAGCACCTTTTCGAAAACGCAAAACCGACGCAACTTTTGCAAACGGACTCCAAATTTAGCAAACTTGGTACCATGGACACGAAATAAAATACGGACACAATGACTATAAACAAGATATGCTTTAAAAGACCAATGAAAAGTCGGTTTTCGATAACTTCCTGAAGTGCCAAACCTTCATGGGTGGTCGAAAACACTGCATACTTAGTGTCTATGAATTCGCCATAAGACACTCTTCACAACGCCCGAGGTTTCGTGACGGTCGCATCACCGAAACAAAAGTCAACATTTTGACCTTTTCTCGAAAAAACGTGCCATGCAAAAAAGCTTAAAAGACGGGTATTACGTAATCATCACCATACGGAGCTCAATAGCTCTCGCTTTTTTGATTCAAATGGTATTTGATTTTCAAAATTCCAACAATTATATACTATGATTATATACTATAGTGTACTAATATAACATCATAATATTTATCAAAACTAATTAAATCATCACCTTCAAGAGCATATCACTCACGGTTTATTTGATTTAATTAGGTAAATGATTTCCAAAAATTCTAATAATTTCATACAATACATAAACAATATACCAAAGCATTAATACACCATTGCATGTTCAAAAATAAAATCATACACCAACCTATACACTTATAATGCTCTCGGCCCTTTTAAAAAGGCTCTAAAGCATTAATATGTCATTACAAACTTGAAATAAAAATTATACATCAAGGTACATACATATGTAGCTCACGGTATTAACAAAATTTAAGCTAGGGTTTTCCAAAAATTGTTAAATCAATACCATAGTCTTAAATCATATCATAGAGCAATAATACATCATTAAAATACTTAAAACATGCTCGGTCATTATACATATTTTTGTACACTTTCGAAAATTATTTCAAACACATACTATGGTTCGAAAATCATGCATAGGCTAGATACATTCATACATTTCATATATAACAACCTATGTTCATTTACACATGTATACTCACATCTTTGTAAATAAAAATCATCAAGAACATAGATATAACCATAGCTCATGCTCAAGACTATTTAAACACATATGTATACATATATATATAAAACTCGAAACACTCATACACATGTATTAAAACAGTTTCGATTTTCATGAGTAAATGGAGAAAGAAATCGGTACTATAGTCTAGTGTTTTACCTTAGGAATGGTATAATATCACAAGATCAAAGTGGATATCAAGCTTGGTGAGGAGAAATGGAGAAGAAGGAAGAAAATAAAATCTGAAAATGGAGAGGAGAGCTCTCGGTTTTTTTCAGGGTTTGGGAGAGGGATGAGAGTATTTTTGGTGTTCAATCTTTTTGTGTAAGAGTAGGAATGAGAAGAAATGAATAGCTCTCTCTCCTATATCTCTCTTCTCCCTACACTCGGCGCCTCTCTCTCTCTCACAAATAATACAGCCCTTGGGAAGGAAAGATGATGATTATGGAGTGTTTAAAGAGCTCTCCATGTATTGGGCAAAATTTAAAGTGAAATCATGTTTATGGGGTGAAGGAAATCAAGCATGGGGGGTGATTTAGGGCTGATTTTATTTTAATTTTATCCTAATACAATGTATTAATCACATCATAGGTTATAGATATATAATACAAGTCATAAAAATAATTAAATCATCACTTAGGCACAAAATCGAAATTAGAAAATAAATGAGAAAATAGGATTAAAATATAAATTACACCTATTATTGATACTATGTAATTTTCGATCATATATATCATAATATATGATTTAGATATTAAATAATAGCATAGGATAAAATTATTAAACATTTCATGCAATAAAAACCTAAGTTTGAAATTAGGGTTTGAAATTATAAAAGCTAAACGATCGAGTTTTATGGTTCAAAACTGATTTTAATGCTTAATAATATCCATATATATCATATTATATAGTTTAGATACCATATGATAATTTAATGGTATCATTTCATGTGATCAAACCCTAATTTATAAGTTTAGGGTTTTCGAAATTCACTTTCAAAAATAATCGAATTTTATAACTCAATTATTGATTTTAATAATCATTAATACTGTAATTATATAAAATAATAATAGGAAATTAATTATTATAATTTCCTGAGCATTAAACTCATTATTCAAAACGTCTCTAGACGTTGACGTTCAAAACGTCTCAAAACGTTCAAAATCGACTCATCTCAAAATGGTCGCAGTAAGTTCATACTTACTAAATAAATATATTCTATTTAATAAAAGAATTAAGATGGAAATTAATTCCAAGCTTCACTGCTCAGAAAATTTCATGAAATGCTGACGTTCGATACGCGTTTGATGTTAAAATATATTGACGAATCATTTCGTAATATTTCAACCCTTTAATTCACAATCCATAGTGAATTATGAAAAGGTATACGTTATAACGATATCGTATCGAAATCACAATATTCGATGTCGTAAAATAATATACGGCAAAACCCTAATTACGGGTTTAGAATACCGTAATCGTATGTTCGTTTCTTTGGAATATTACATTCCACCCCCCTTACGAAAAATTTCGTCCCGAAATTTGTATACCTCTAGCAAAATAAATCGGGGTATTTTTCCTCATCGCTCTTCAAGCTCACGTGGCTTCTTCTGTCCGTGGTGTCTCCACAAGACTTTGACTAACGGAATCGACTTGCTCGTAGTTCTTTGAACTTTGTGGTCAAGTATGGTGCGGGTTCTTCCTTATAGCTTATGTCTGCCCGAGGATCACGTCGTCTTGATGAATCACATGCTTTGGGTCGTGAACGTATTTTCGTAATTACGAGGCGTGAAAACATTATGGACATTCCCTAGGTTTGGCGGAAGAGCCAACCTATAAGCTACTGGACCTATCCTCTCTAGGATCTCATAAGGTCCTATGAAACGGGGTCTAAGCTTCCCTTTCAGGCCAAACCTGACAATCCCTTTTGATGGAGAGACCTTAAGAAATACTTGGTCTCCATCCTCAAATCAGTAGCTTCGGATCTACGCGTATCGTCAGTAAGATTTCCGTCCCGAGCCTCTTTTATCCTCGATCTAATCAGCCGAGCCATCTCGATAATTTCGTTCACTGCATCGGGCCTATGACCTTTCTCTCACCGACTTCATCCCAATAAAGTGGTGATCTACACTTCTTGCCATACAAGGCTTCGTATGGGGCCATGCCGATCGTCGCTTGATAGCTGTTGTTGTAAGCAAATTCGATAAGAGGTAAAATATCTTCCCATTTTGCACCTCGATCCAAAATTACGGTTCTAAGCATATCTTCTAGCGTTTGGATCGTTCTTTCCGACTGTCCATCGGTTTGTGGGTGGAATCTTTGTCTTGAAATGTAATCTCGCACCCGATTCTCTGCAAGCTAATCCAGAATCTGGATGTGAACTTGGAGTCTCGATCAGAGGTAATAGATTTTGGCACTCCATGTAGTCGTACAATTTCCTTAACGTACAGCTGGGCCAACTTATCGGATCCATAAGTGCTTTGAATAGGTAGAAAGTGAGCACTTTTGGTAAGTCTATCCACAATTACCCATTTGGCTGTGTTTCCTCTTCTCGACTTGGGTAAGCTTGTAACGAAATCCATGGTTATATCGTCCCACTTCCACTCGGGGATTTCTAACAGTTGTAACTTTTCGTAGGGACGTTGGTGTAGTGCCTTCACTTGTTGACAAACAAGACAACGTTCTACGAAAGAAGCTATGTCTCGTTTCATGCCTTCCCACCAAAACCTTTCCTTCAGGTCTTGGTACATCTTAGTACTGCCTAGGTGGGCGGTGTAGGGCGTATCGTGAGCCTCACTCATGATTTCGTTACGAAGCTCTGCGTCGTCGAGCGCATATCCTTCCTTCAAATAATAAGGCGTTATCCGGCGCTCTTGAAATTCTTGAATCCTTCGGACCTTAGTCTTTCTCGGATCTTTTCTAACTTTTCTCCATCCTTTGTCTACCGACAATCCTTTTCTTAGGTCGACGATGCGGTGTGAGTGTAGCGACACACTCACAATTGTCTCAGGCGGTTCCACGATTCAATCCTCATTCTTCCAAACTCTTCAACGAGTTTTCCTCTTGTATAAAGAGACATCCTAACTTGGTATGGCTCTTACGACAAGGCGTCGGCTACTACATTCGCTTTGCGGGTGATAGTTAATACCACGTCGTAATCTTTTACTAATTCAAGCCATCTTCTTTGTCTCATATTGGATCTCTTTGTTCAAGAAATACTTCAAACTTTTATGATCCGTGAAGATCTCACATCTCACACCATAGAGATGGTGTCTCCAAATTTTCGTATGAACTAACTGTTGCTAATTCCAAATCGTGGGTTGGGTAGTTCGATTCGTGGGGTCCGAGTTGTCGGGATGCATAAGCTATCACTTTTCCTTCTTGCATCAAAACACAACCAGTCCGGTCTTAGATCGTCGGTATAGACCACATACCCTTGTAAAACTTGGGATTGCTAGGCTGGTGCACGGTCAATTTTTCCTTGAGTATTTGGAAACTCGTCTCGCACTCATCGGTCAATTGAACTTGATTCCCTTCAAAGTAGGCTGGGTTATTGGCCTTGCAATTTTGGAGAATCCTTGATGAATCTCCTATAGTAACCAGCTAATCTAGGAAACTTCTAATCTCGTCTTTGAGTCTTTGGTGATTTCCATTCTTGCCTGACCTCTACTTTGGTGGATCTACTTTTATACCTTGAGAGACACGATGTGTCCAAGGAACATAACTTCCTTCACCAAAACTCACATTTGCTAAACTTAGCAAAGAGTCTTTCATTTCTCAAGGTTTGCAAAACCGTTCGTAGATGTTCCTATGATCCTCTTCTTTATTTGAATAAATAAGGATATCATCTATGAAGACCAAAACAAATTTATCCAAAATGGATGAAATACTGCATTCATGAGGTCCATGAATACGGTGGTGCATTGGTTAATCCGAATGGCATAACTATGAACTCATAGTGGCCATATACGGTTCGAATCTTTGTCTTAGGTACATATTCGGACCGTATTTTCAGGTGATGGTATCGACTTAAGATCAATTTTCGAGAATACACCCGCCTCGCAATTGATCAAGCAGTCATCAATTCGGGTAAAGGGTATTTGTTCTTTAGTGTCATCTTATTTAGCTCTCTATAATCGATGCACATCCTCAAAGAACCATCCTTTTTCTTAACAAACAAAGCAGCGCTCCCATGGTGAAACACTCGGCCTAATGAATCCTAGATCCAAAGCTCTTGGATTGGATTTTCACTCTTCTAGTTCCTTTGGGGCCATCCTATAGGCGCCTTCGACCTTTGGGGCTGATCCGGGCTCCAAGTCGATGATAAACTCTAGTTGTCTATCGGGAGGCGATCTGGTAGATTCTCGGAATACGTCCAAAATTCTTGGACAACTTCAATGTCTTCTACCCACGCTTGGGTTTATCCTCTTCGTTTAAATAAACAAGGAATGCATGGCATCCCTACGGTTCATCATCCTCCTAGCTTGTAGTCGTCGATACTATCGGGACTCTTCTTCCCATGTCGATCCGTGGAAATCGTAGCTTCTTGTCCGGAAAGTGAAATGAAATTTTCCTTTCCTTACATAGAATCGTGGAATGATTCTTAGCTAACCGATCCATTCCTAGGATTATGTCTACATCATCCATGGGTATTATGTTTAGATCGTTAGCCGAACCTTAAGTGATCCTAATGTCGACTCTAGGTTCGAGCAAAAGTGTATATGATCATAATCCCTCCTATGGAAGATGAGATTCTCATATCACGCTTGACCTTTTCAGACCTAAGGCCTAGCATTTCTACGCATGATTTTGCAATGAAAGAATCTGAAGCACCCATATCGAACAATACTATAACGGTGGGTCGAGTAGAACTCCCATACCGCCAAATTTCCCGGTTTTGTTCGTTCGCCTCCTATGTAGGCGTAGGCTCTAGCTTTGAGCACCGAGGTGACGGGCGCTGGTCCTTGTTGATTCGGCGGCTTCTCGCTGGCTTTATTCTTCTTGTTCTTTGGCGTTAGCTTGGTGGTTGCCGCCTCTGTTGTTGTTGGAGGTGGCTGCCCGCTATGATTCTTGAGGGTTGTTATTCTTGTTCTTTGCCATTGTGGTTCTTGCACCACCGCTGGGGTTGTTGCCCTTTGGAGTTCTTGGGGTTGAAATTTGGGCTGTTGTGGCGGCTGGGGTTGAAGCTGTATAGCCCTTAGTGGCTGAGCATTGCCCGGTTGGTTCGGCCTTATATCCGAACGTAACACTGGGCAATTGTTGGCGTAATGCCCGTTTGCCCCGCACTTGTAACAGCTCACCACGTTTGCCGTGCACACTCCTTTGTGTGCTCTATGGCATCTAGGGCATTGAGGTGCCCTTATTTATTCTATTGTCCCCTTCGGTGGAGCATAAATTGCTTTTTCAGCTCTGTCCTTGCTGCGCCGTGTTTCCTGCCACGGCGCTTGTGACTTGCTTCTCCATAGTTTCGCGGTTGTTATTCCGCGGTTGGGCTCCAGATTCCTTTTCCTTTGTCCAAATTATCGTATGCGAGGCGACACCGACTTATTCTCGGTCATGGCGCCTCAATATCAAAGCTCGTGCGAGAGCTTCGATGTATGAATAGGTCTCCATGGTGGCAAGAGACATGCGTATTTCCATTCTTAGCCTTGACTGAACTTTTCCGACATTTTCAAGTCGGTGTCCACGATTCGGTGCATATCTCGACATCTCGCGAGGCGCGATCGTAGTCGATCCTGAGACATCCTTTCTTGCTTTAGCGGGAAAAATTCATGCTCCTTCTTCCTCTTACAGACTCTTAGGGATGTACTTCTCATACACTCCTCTTGAAATCCTCACGAGAATTCCTCAAGCTGTTTGGTTGTAAAGTCTTCTTTCGGCCTCCCACCGGAAGTCGGTGGTCGATCAAGCGGAAAGTAACACACGATAGCCTTTCTGTGCCGTGCACCTTAAGAAGGTAAAATCCGTTCAATGGCTCTAACCCATTGTTAGACTTCTACAGGCTCCCTTCCGTTAAAAGCAGGAGGTTTTGCCTTAGAAATAGTTCTTCGATCCTGCGATCGGGTTGAGGTGGGCGGTGGTTGGGAATATCCTCTTGTTCTTGCTCGGGATTCTACCCTCCTCTAGGTCTTCCTCGACCCCGGGGTTCTCGTTTAGGGTTTCTTCTCGGAGGCGTTACGCTATATAAAACATATCATCGTTAATTACTCAGCTTCATAACTTAACAACATAAGGTTTTCATAGCTTCTCCTCAAAGCGATATCAAAATAAAACAACTCATCCTTAACATAGTCAATTTGTCACCCAAAACCCCCATTTGGGTCAAATATATATATGTAGATAGATAAACCAGGTTTGTCAGCGAGATGTCCAACATCGAGAATCACAAGAAAATAGAAATAGCAGGTTTCGGGCCCACACGGCCTAAAAAAATTCGAGTTCTAGAACCACGATCTTGAAATAAAAGGAAAAGCTAGCACATGCTAGTCATAACAAAACAAATTCTAATTAAAGCGCCGCCTAACGTCTTCACGAGTTCTTTCCTACTCGCGTCTTCCTCGGGGTCTTCCTCCTCTTGGTCGTCTTCCCATCGAATCGTCCTCACGAGGTCGTACCTTGATGGTCTGCAGCGGCTTCCATCATCGGTATGTCGCGCAGGGTGAAGTTATCCGCGCCGTCAAGTCGTAGTTGTGGCGGATCGGGCTGTAGCATACTCGGGTCGGGTCATAGCCATGGAAGGCATCTGATACTCTCATCCGCGCTGTCGGCGGAAGGCTCTTCGTCTTGGTGGTGGTGGATCGGATGCGGTGGTAGAGGGCGGTGGCGGCGGACGTCTTGGGTGTCCAGCTGGCGGTGGTAAGGCGGGCTCTCCCAAGGCTCTGAGGCGTCTTGCCTATCTACCTCAAACATCTCGCCCTCGTCCATCCGGTATGGAGGTATCCTTTGGATCAACCTGTCTCGGAACCTCAAGGTATAGCCACTCTGGCGACTCGTCACGCCAAGTGTACTCCCGTGGAGGGAGATAGGGTCCCATAGGTGCGGCTCCGTAGATACTGTACACGTAAGTCAGGTGACTCACGAACCTGGGCAGATCCCCAATCAAATCATAACCTCGGGGAATGCAATAATTGTAGTCTCCCGATACCTCTCGGGCATAACCATCCCATGTACAAGGGAGTATAGCTAGGAGTCTCTTGATGCCATCGTAATCGGTTGCGCCATAGGCTCGGGCGTTCCTCCACAGCCGAAGGTAGTACGCCAGAAACTCGCCTAAGTCTTCCCCGGCGCACATCCAACATTCCCTATAGGTGCGCATCAGCTCCTCGGGTGGGGCATGGGGTCCTACCCTCCTCCTAGCGATATAGCGCATCTCCTCCATCTGCCACGATTAAAACTAACGTAAGTCAACTATCGTCATCTCAAAACAGAAAGGATAGCATAACGAGAAGCAACTAGGCTAGAACTAAACAATCCATAAGGTAGGCAACATCATAATGTACAATACATACCACAACTTACCTTCTTAGTCTTACCCAAACGTATACATATAAGCCAATAACATCTTAATATATGCTACGAGATCCTTGTCTTATATCAAACACTTAAGCTAGAGTTCAACAGACTCTATCGTATTCTGGGACAGAATTAGGGATTCTGTTCTTCATAACAAATGAAGATCAGTGCGTTAGGAGTACGAAGGTGAAAACCATGCGTAAATCGGAGTCCTAACGAGACAGATCTAGCTAAAAGAAATTTACTGCGCAGTGCAGGAAATTTGCGCGATCGATGCAAAAATGTAAATCGAGACGTGCGTCGACGTGTCACGTGTCACAGCCCCACAATCCTAATTACGGATTAGCAGGGACTATAGTTGTATACATGAAAGAATAAACACGGAGACTCTCATTAATAAGCGTAATACATATGTCGAGCATGCTCTTGGACTCTAGTACATAAATTAGGTTCTTGCGGAAGACATGTGATAAGTACATATGACGATGTACTATCAAGGTATAAACATATCGGCGACAACATTCCTATTGCTCAACTTTGCTCCATCCATCATCGCTCAACTGCACATTTAAAACAAACATGCGGTGAGTACAAGAATGCACTCGGTGGACTCATGCGAAAACATTTTATCATTTGTAGATTACCTTTGCCACATCATGGTAAGACACAAGGGTTTTAGTTGAAAATGCCTTGTGCTTACTAAAATCATTTTCATCATTTCTCAAAATCATCGCCTGGCCAGACATTTTTCTTGGTGTGTATGATCCGTATCCCTTATCATCATTTCATCATATCATCATAGTCGAAAGTCGTGAGGAGGCCTCCTCTCGACCCGTGACCGACCGTGAATTGTCCTTCTGACACGCAGCCACCATCGGTGTACCGTTAATCTAGCCAGGTATAAGCCTTCCGGCATAGGATCCGATATCGATTTTATTCATAAGTTGGGAGTGACCCAACACATTCATATCATTCATGTCATTCATATCAATCTCATGGATAGGATACATACACAAAATATAACATTTTGGCGGTAATCTTGTAAACATTTAACAACGGTTGAAATAAGCATCGTAAATAAATATTTGAAGCATTTTATTCTTGAGTAGAGTAAAGCCCACTGGATGTAGATTGCCTTAATCCCATTTCTTGGGTTGTAAGTCCTAGCTTTAACTATCTATTCTTGACCTTGAGGTTTTGGGTGGAAAATCCATTGGGTCTTAGAACCCATATTTCTATTTTAGTGTATATCATGGTATGATATACACTCGATTGACCATGTGGTAGCACCTAGTCGAATATTTCACGTTATGGTATGCTTTCGTGTAAATATCGTATCATGATGTTTTATCATAATTAGTACATCTTATAATGCTCTATCGTGCCTTGCGACATAACATAATGAATGCATCGATTAATAGCATGTTAGTCACATAAGGCATACTTCACATAGGGGTTTCCAACACTTAGTCAAATTTCAAGTGTTTTAATTTCAGCAAAAACAGCTTGAAACAACCCATGTGACGTACTTTTACGATCCATAACTCTCGATTCGAATCGTATGGTCGCACAAAGATACATTCTGAAACCTCTAAACATGTAATACAAGTTCTAAGAAGGAATTAAATCCAAAAGAGTCGTGGTTCTGAAGATATAGGGTCTCAAAGTGGGCAACTCAAACTGACTTCTATACTTAGAAAATTTTTCAGAATTTTCAGTTTTAGCTTAACGACGAGGGATTTTGCGAGGCTCGTAACTTTTGACTCACAATGCCAAAATGGCTGAAGGCTACCAATTTAGAAACCTTGTAACAAGCACTACATATGTCATGAAGACCATACTGGAAAATATCTAACTCATCGAGAAATACATAAGTCCAAAGTTGACTAGTTGGAAATGGACAGTTTCCAGTAGGTGACTTTGGGTCGATGAAAGGTATACCTATAAAACTTGGTTTGGGATCAAACTTTCCAGATCATAACTAGACATGGTGAGGAACATTTCTTATGAAGAAACCCAAGTCCAAATCGGACTACAAATGGCTTGAACACCTCACGTAAAGTCATACTCGAACAGCCTATTATATGAAAAATTTACTAAGGCAGTTTGTCCAAAACAACTTACTGTAATGTATCAACTTTAAAAATTCACCGTGAGTTAATTATAAGGAATCTGGAAATGAAACCAATCATATTGAAAAGCCACTTAAGTCTAGTTTTATCCAGAAAAAGCCTCACTCAATGATTCACAATAGATTGGGAGATAAAAATATTTTACCACAAGCTATCACTCCCGTGACAATTTTGTGCAGTTAGCTTGTAAAATCTGGAATAAATAGTAAAGCTTTTTAAAAAATTCTGGAAATTTACAGGAATCTTCTAGACATGCTGAATTATATTTCTGCAAAATTTTATAGTTTTATTATTAGCCAAACTTAAAACGAAAGCCACGAACTATGGGTGATAAACACGGCGATTTCGTAGATTTGTGCAGTGTTTTTTATAAATACAAATAAAATATCAAATCAAGTTGGATGGACTTGAAATTTTACAGAGTCATACTAGACACATATAATTTCAACATATAAAAAATTCACAATCATCGGACCACTTTAACTTAGTCAAATAAATTCGTTAAGTTGCTGTTCTTCCAGGTAAATCAACATGCAATCACCTATGCTTATAAATCTAGCACATTCAAGCATATATGTGTACATGCATGTATGTAGCTCAACACTATTGAGTCCAAGGTTTAGATTCTTCACCTTGGTGTGAAATTCAGTGGGGAATCGAAGGGGTTGGCTGAGAGAGGCTCATAGCCTGGAAAGGCTTCGCTGTCCATCTTGAGCTAGGAGCTTATGTCCACTTTTTTTTGAATGGTGGAGTGGCTGATCTTGGAGCTGTTCTTGGAGGGGATGGACGAAAATGGGGAAAGAGATGACTGAAATCTGATTTTGGGGGTGAGAGGTATGGGATGTGTGTGGGGTGCTTATGGGTGACAATTGTCACCCTTAATACATGTAGTTGACACCTACACACACTTCTACCTACACACCACACACATGCACGAAAATTACATATATATATGTATATATATATCAGATTTTAATAGTGTAGTTAGGATATAATTAATCCAATGTCACTTAGATACATGTAATAGATAAATCAACAAATAAGTGCTTAGTATATATGTGTATATAGCTCTCGGCTATTACACTATGCCAAAGGTCCAGATTTTATTTTCCATGCCAAACATTGATATATGTTATGACATATAGTTTAGATGATAAATAATATCATAGGATAAATTAATGGCATCATTTTATGCGACAAAATCGAGTTCGAAAATTAGGGTTTTCGAGCGTTTGTAAAATGGTAACTATCGAATCTTGATGATCTAGCATTGATTTATTGCTAAATCATACTGTAATTACATATACCAATCATAGGAAATTAATTCCTATAATTTCTTGATCGATTACAACGCTTTTCGTTTCATCTCAACACGTTAACGTTTGAAAGCGTTGCAAAAGCGTTCATTATCGACTCATCTCGAAATGGTCGTCATCACTTTATTACATTATTCCATTAATAATGGAATTTAATTCTAAGCAATTGCTTAGAAAATATCATAATTTTAACTATCGATCGTGATCGACGTTAAAATAATCTTGTCGATATCTTCGTATACTTTTATTTCTTAATTCACAATTCTCCATGAATATAAAATAGGAATTCATTCCTTCGTAAATAATCGAAATCATTATTCGATATCTTATGGATTGAATCATCTCAGCGAATTTCTAATTTACGGGTTTTAAATACCGTAATTGGGCATCCAATTCTGCGGGGTATTACATCCTACCCCCCTTAAAAGAAATTTCGTCCCGAAATTTGCATACCTCATAAAGTATGGGTATCTTAACATCATAACATCATAACTTTCTATGTGCTTTTCTTTCGTCCATGGTTCTTCCATTGGACTTTTATTATAAGACCAAACTTGCTTCTTTAATCGTTGAATAAATGCGATCAAATTAGTCGTAGATTTTCATCATAACCCATCGAGTCAAAGGTCACATCATCATGTTGGTTTACGTGAATTGGGTCATTTTCGTATTTCCTTAACTGCGACACGTGGAAAACATTTCGTACTTTCTCCCAAATGTGGTGGAAGTACCAAGCTATAGGCTACTAGGCTTATCATTGTTAGGAGTTCGTAAGGTCCTATAAAACGTGATCTAATCATTCTTTGCACATGAATCCTTATAATTTTTCTAGATTTAGAAATCTTAAGAAACTTTAATTCCGCATAAAAATGCAGTTCAAAATATGCGTATCAGCGTAAGACTCTTGTCTATCCTGAGCTTTTCCTATTCCTTGCCTTATTGGCAGATATCTTTATCATTTCATTTACAACGTCGGGACTTTATACTTTTCTCACCTTCTTTATTACAATAAAGTGGTGGTCGATACTTTTTTTTTTTTTTCAAGACAATGCCTCATAAAACTATATTGATTGTTGTTTGTGGCTATAGTCGTACATAAACTTAACAAGTGATACAATAAGTTCCCACCGATGCCTTGGTTTATCATTTGGTCTATTGTATCCTTAAACATTCATCTTGTCCTTTTGATTGTCCTTCTACCTATGGTGGACATATATGTTATGGCTCAATCTAGTATCTAACTCCTTTTTATGAGTTAGTTCAAAATCTAGGGTACTCTTGAAGTCTCTATCTCGAAGCGATAGTTTTGGTACTCCTTGTAAATATCGATTTCCTTTATATGCAGTGAGCTAACTTATCGGATCTATGAGTCATCTCAATAGTCGAGACAAAACATAATTGGCGAGTCGATCCACTACTAGCCATATAGTAGTGCAACTTCTTTATGACTTTGGTAAAATCTA
Source organism: Salvia rosmarinus (assembly GCA_036937905.1). NCBI lineage: Eukaryota > Viridiplantae > Streptophyta > Magnoliopsida > Lamiales > Lamiaceae > Salvia > Salvia rosmarinus. The sequence continues at coordinate 30,637,767 of CM072824.1, read as the reverse complement.
TCATAAGATCTATTTCTATATCATTCTATTTTCATTCGTATATCTCTAGAGATTATACTCTCTTATAATGCCTTTGATACAATGCCTTTACTTATTGGTAACCGAGACTTTGCTTTCGTCAATATGGTTATATCTCATTTCATTCCTTGCTATCTAACTTTTCTTATAAATCATAATACATCTTAATAATGCTCGGTTGGGCGGTATGAGTAGGATCATGCACTTTATTCACGATTTCATCTCTAAGCTTATTATTGCTTGAAAATATATGTATATCTCTTCCTTAGACAATATAACAACATCAGTACTCCTTAGAATCCTTGACTCTTCATTCCTTATCTTAATTAGTATTCTATTCCCATCTTCATTCTCTCTTTTTAGTCATATTTCACCTTGGTTGTGGGAATACTACTTACATTCGTCACGATTGCCCGACTATTCTTGTTCTCGTTTTCTTAATCTTTCCGATGAGTTTTCCTTTTCTATAAGGACATACCATAATTTAGGTGAATTTTATAATTTAGGCATTAGATTCTACAATAACATTCCTTAGGTGATTATTTATCACATTTATAATCTTTTACTGATTCGTGCCATCTTTCCTATCCTGTATCCAAGTTTCTTTGCTCGAAGAATAAATTCAAACTTTTGTAAATTGTGAAGGGTTCTTAATTTATTGATATAGGAGTGATGTCCTCGCGACTTTGGTATTTATACTACTGTCACTATCAGAGGTAATAGATTTTGGCACTCCGTGAAGTCGTATAATTTCCTTTACATACAAGCTGGGCTAACTTGTCAGATCCATAAGTACTTTGGATTGGTAGGAAGTGAGCACTCTTGGTGAGTCTATCACGATTACCAATATAACGGTGTTCCCTCTTTTGATTTGGGTAAGTTCGTACTTGAAGTCCATCGTTATTTCATTCCATTTCCACTTGGGTATTTCCAACGGTGTAACTTTCCGTATGGACGTTGGTGTAACGCTTTCATCTGTTTGGTAAACAAGGCGGTGTTCTCGAAAGAAGTTATGTCTCGTTTAATGCCTTCCACCAAAACTTTTCTTTCGGTCTTGGTACATCTTAGTACTATACGGGTGGGCGGTGTAGGGTGTATCGTGAGCCTCACTCATTATTTCATTTTGAAGTTTTGCGTAAATGCGGAATGCATATTCTTCCTTGAGACAATAAGGCGTTGTCGCGCCTCACGGAAGTTCTTAAATCCTTGACCACTTACCCTTTCTCGGATCCTTTCTAACTTTTCCTCCATCCTTTGTCTCTCGGCGATCCTTTTTCTTAAATCGATTCTATCAATATTTCAAGTCATGAGTTAGGAAATTACATTCATGTGGCCTAAGTCATCGTGACACATAAGTTATTATTTATCTCATATTAATACATAGCCTTACTTTTATTAATCCGTGAGAATTGTGACTCTATTTTGGGGTAACTATCTTATTAGTCTTGTTACCTTAGAGAGTTCTTAATGGATCTCTAGTAAATCAATTAATCTATAAAATTTCGATCTTATTTTAGGTCATTGGCGTATTTCATCTTTAATTGTTTTGTCCTTTGTCGGATCTACATTGTTCTCTTTTAAAGACACTATGTGCACGAGGAATATTTCTCCTTTAAGTGAAATTTACAAAGCGTGCTTGGCAAAATTTTGCCGGCTCTTAAAAGTCGTAAGATGACCCTTTGATTTTCTTTATGTTCTTTCTCGTCCTTTGAATAGATAAGAACATCATCCATGAGGATTGAGATAAAATTATCTAGGTATGTGTGAAACACTCGATTTTTGAGGTTCATGAACAGGGCTGGTGCATTGGTTAGTCCGAATGGCGTAACTATTATCTCATAGTAACCATATCTTGTTTAGAACAATTCATTTCCGTATTTTGGATATCATTCTTCAAGACCATATAATATTACATCAAAATGCCTCAGTGAGGACTTTTCATACATTACTTATGAGGGTCGGTCTACCGAGCTGACTGATTACAAGGCGTCTAGCTCTTTTTACACTCAAAACTTTGACACTTCTTTCACCATATTCATAAACTCTTCCAAACTACGTTTATTTTACATATCTTAATCACACCATTTTTATCATAAACCATTATCTACATATTAGTCTTATAGGATCCTAGGATTCTAGGTCTTTGAGTGACCTTTGTTAGAGTCGTACTCTTCCCTTGGAAACTTGCCTTTCTCCAAATACGTTTTAGTTTTCATACTCCTGACGATCATTCTCTTTCAGAGAGCCAGGGGTCAAGCTGCTCCCCGTTTCTTCTTCAATACTAGAAGTTGGTGTTACTTTTATCAGAAAGTATGGTTGGGTTGGTAGCGGTAATTCTCCTAATCTGCGAGGGCGATAAGATTTTGTCCTTTTGCCCTTCTCGTCTCTTTCTGGTACCATTGATGGCACAGGACGTGGGGCGGCGTTTGGAACGTCATGGTACAACCATTCCTTTATGCCGTGCTGTGTAACTTGTCGAGGTTCAGGACAAGTACTCGTAGGTGTCGTTCCCTACGCATTATATGTATGCTTAAACTTGTTGACAAATCCTGGTAAGTCTGTCCAGACTTTGGAATTTTTCTCATGGAGAAATTATTCTTTTGATACTTCTTTTGTAAAAATTCCTCCGATCATTGTGGCAACCGAGCGGATCGTCGTTGGGTACCATCCTCATTTGACACTCTATAGTTCTGAGCATCCATCCGAGGTGCAAAAAAAAAAAAAATTCTTCAAAATTGTTCGAATCCATGCCAGTTCATAATAAAAGAGCCGATATGCTCGTGTGAGTTATAACCTTGTAGGCCTTGGGGTTAACTCTTACCCGTTAAACTCTCTTTTCTTGTCATCTCGTAAGCGGATATTTTAGATAAATCCGACTTAATTTAAGCAATGTAGGGATTTCTAAACAAGAAGGATCTCTTAAAGAATTATACACTTTAAGACATATATAACCCGTAGATGACTCATGACTCTTATCTTAATACTCATTTCGTTTACATCTTGATCGTATATTGCCTTAAAGATATTCGCATAGGCGAGCGAGTGGTCTTGATATTACGTCGTGTTAAACCTCTAACGGAAAGGTTAGGCCCAAGTCACTAATCACATGAATGACGACCATTTCGAAACTTCTTGTCTAAAATTATATCTACGTTCCACACGGATGTAATGATCCAAATCATTGGATAGCACTTTAGGCGATTCTAGGTTCAATTCGAGCTTAAGTAACACTTGCGATGGTCATAATTCCGTATAGGTAAGGAGATTTTCATTTCTTGATTCGGTTACCACGAGTTGGGTTCTATCGCTTCTACACATACTTGTGCGATGTCAGCGAAGCACCTAAATTGAACAAAATCTTATGGTTATTACGAAATTTTTCCTCATACATATTCTACGCTTTTGGTTACTGTTTGTTACATTTTCGATGCAAGGTATAGGCTTTGGTCAGCGGTCTTTCCGTTTATTCAAGTAAACATCTATTTCATATGTCCTTGTCTTTCCATTGGGACATCATGTTCCTTGCTATGGCCTTCATTGCCTCATTCACTTTATACTTCTCGGTGTTAGTATCGTTATACTTTTACTAATAGCATTCGTGGTTAGGTCTACATCAACCTATCCTTTGATATTGATATATTTCAATAATGAAATCTTATCGTAGAGGCGTCGTGTCTCTATCACTATCATTCATTCCTAATCCGGTATGAATGATTAAATTCCTTTTTTTTCGGTTTATCGATCTTAGGAATATATTTCTCATATATCCTTACTTTAAACTCCTTTCCAGAGAAATCCTTGTACTGGCATATAATGCCATCGTTTGTAATATCCCTTTTTGGATATCGTCATTTTTTTAATCCTTTATTGATTCATCATGCAATTTCACATAAGATAAAATCCTTTGTCCCTTTGGGATGTATTGTACTTTTACCTTGACGTCAAATATCTTTACCACTTTCTCGACATTCAATGATTTCTTCATTTCCATATCGAGATACTTAATATCCCATTTCTTGATCGTCACAATGTGTGAGGATAATCTTTCCAATTGGATTTATCTTAAAGTCCTCAATGTGAATCTCTTCCTGTGTTCTCTTGGTTGGATTTCCTGCGGGATCTATAGAAGCTATCTTGCTTGTTAACTATTAAGTTACACAAGACAAGCGTTTGTGTCATTATAACTTAGAGTATTAAGATTTATTTCAAAATAATGAATCTATTTCTTAATCCGTTTCCTTACTTGAGGAATTACCTTACTTATCGAAGTCATAACATTTCGAAACTTATGTCATATCGGGAACTATCTAATTGTATAATTAGTAATTTCTTACGCTATTTTTGACTTTTATACATTTTCTTGAGCATGGTATCGAAAGTAATCTTACTTTCTTTATACTTCGGTTTCCACTTTCAGGACTAAAACCGTTATCATCGTCATATGGCTTGGTAGGGTAGTACCTTCGTACTCCATAACTTAAATTCTAAGCATCTTATTTCCATGTCTTGGCCTCGGAGTTATTTCCTCCATACTTAGTTCACATATTAGGGCTATCCTCGTCGTTCACACAATCTTGAGGATTATGATTCCTCAATCTCATTATCTTTTGTTTAACTAAGTTTTAATTACTCGGAATCGATTATGCTCAAACATAATCTCATTGACTGAGGTATAAGGCGGGAGATTTATTGTCTGAGACACTATCATTTCCTTATATATATATATTCTTTGAAAAGAATATCTTGTATGCATCTTCATTCTTTTTAAACATGTCCAACCTACTAACGAGGTTTCAAGGACATCCAACTATCTTAAAGATAAGTTGTAATTGCTCTCGTCATGACATAATAAGGGAAATTAATATCCCACAGATATCATATACTTCCTTTTACTCTTGCATTCAACGCTAAAGAGTATCTCACATCAGTGTGTATCATAGGAAGAATATCTCGTCTCATCGAGATTTTCTTTACATCATAATTTCTTGATGTCTATCACTTTACTAGGTCTGAAACTTTTGGGTGACTAAAATAAGTCAACCTATTTCATGTCTAATATTGATCGCTTTACTAATTAGCATTTAGGTGACAAGGTAAGTCAACTTTCATCTTACTTGATGGTTTCAAGAGTCGAGAAGAGATTATCACGACTACTTACGTGAGTCTTGTCTCACCCATCAAGATAACATCTTTCAATGATTGAATCGATATGTTCCTTGGGTGAATAAATGGGGCTCTAGGGTCCGAAGACCGAAGCAGCGACTCTTGAGATTTCTTTGGTCATATGGGCTGGCGGACCGTCACAATTATATTCTCGATCACATAAGGCTTTGGGTTCAAAGGACACTTTGTAAATTTTTGAGTTGGAAGTTTTCTTGAGAAGAAGTGAGAAACTCGAATGATTTCTCAATTGAAACTAGGTCGTAGAGTTAAATTCAATAGCGAAATTGGGTAATGGATATAATTTGAAATCTTATATACCCGTAATAGGTCATCAACAAAGTTCTCATGTATGTCGAGGTTCTACTTGTATTCTTGAAGATCTTACTTTCTTAGTAACATTCTAGGATTCAGTATCATGCCATATGATCTTACTCTTTTCAAATCGTAGAACTAACTTCAACTGATTCTCATGAATTCGGAGTAGGAATCAGGAATTTGGTCCTTCATAAGAAATGAATTACAGTTCATTAGGAGCACTTAGGCGAAAACCATACGTAAATCGGAGTTCACACGATCAAGAACTAGTCAAAACAAAATCACTGCGCAGTGGAGGAAATTTACAGCGTTCGCGCCGAGGTCATAAGCGATGCCGACACCAAGTTCGTGCATGCCGTTACCGATGCCGGTAGTACAGAATATTGCCGACACCGAGGTCGGACAAACTACCCCAGTTGATATGTCAAAGGCGGTGTTATAAATGCCGATTTGAAGTCGACGATCGCACATGCCGAGGTCGAAGCGAGGTCGTACATGTCGGTCGAACAATTTCGTATAAATCTTTCACTTTTCTTCACTCAAGATGGAATGAAGTTCTCAAATCCATCACTAATCTTGTTCTTGTAATTGAAGGAAGTTCTTACTTCTATGTTCTTTCGTAAAAGTGATCATGCTTCTTAAAAAGTCTACGTTCTGTTGAGCTAGCATGCTCATCATCATAATCAACTTTGAAATTGAAGTAAAACTTGAATATTCCTCGTAGTTCATTTATGCATACGTATTTCGTTGAATTTAAAGAATTCAACATATCGTATTGACAAATAAATGTCCAATCTCAATCATTTTAAAACATGAATAATCATAACTTTGTTCATAATAATGAACCCTTATTACATTTCCGAAATTCAAACATTTATCGTGCCAAAACTTTCTCATATCATTGTCATCATCTTTTTATATCTTCCTTCTTTTCATAACGTTCTTAACAAATCATTTGTCATAACATTCATTCTCAACCTTTCTCATAGCTTTCATTTCGCTTGATAAAATTTTGTTTCACTTTCAAACTTTTCGTTTTCAACTCGAGAAAAATAATTTCATAAATATTCATCTGGCCAGGCTAATTTTCAAAACTTTGGAAAAAGAGTCATTTACCTTATTTCGGTTGAGCTTGATGTGATGGAGTGTTGAGCATTGTCGGTGATCTCTAAAAGTCTAATGACTCAATCTAGACTTAATCTTAAAGGAGATTTTGGGTTCAAGAGCGAACCGCTCTGATACCACTCTGTCACAGCCCCACAATCCTAATTACGGATTAGCAGGGACAATAGTTGTATACATGAAAGAATAAACATGGAGACTCTCATTAATAAGCGTAATACATATGTCGAGCATGCTCTTGGACTCTAGTACATAAATTAGGTTCTTGCGGCGGAAGACATGTGATAAGTACATATGACGATGTACTATCAAGGTATAAACATATCGGTGACAACATTCCTATTGCTCAACACCGCTCCATCCATCATCACGCTCAACTTCGCACATTTAAAAACAAACATGCGGTGAGTACAAGAATGCACTCGGTGGACTCATGCAAAAACATTTTATCATTTGTAAATTACATCGCCACATCATGGTAAGACACAGGGTTTTAGTTGAAAATGCCTTGTGCTTACTAAAATCATTTCATCATTTCTCAAAATCATCGCCTGGCCAGACATTTTTCTTGGTGTGTATGATCCGTATCCCTTATCATCATTTCATCATATCATCATAGTCGAAAGTCGTGAGGGAGGCCTCCCTCTACGACCCCGTGACCGGCCGTGAATTGTCTTACAAAGACGCAGCCACCATCGGTGTACGGGTTAATCTAGCGGTATAAGCCTTCGGCATAGGATCCGATATCGATTTTATTCATAAGTTGGGAGTGACCCAACACATTCATATCATTCATGTCATTCATATCAATCTCATGGATAGGATACATACACAAAACATAACATTTTTGGCAGGTAATCTTGTAAACATTTAACAACAGTTGAAATAAGCATCGTAAATAAATATTTCAGAAGCATTTTATTCTTGAGTAGAGTAAAGCCCACGGGTATAGATGCCTTAATCCCATTTCTTGGTGTAAGTCCTAGCTTTAGCCTATCTATTCTTGACCTTGAGGTTTTGGAGTGGAAAAATCCATTGGGTCTTAGAACCCATATTTCTATTTTAGTGTATATCATGGTATGATATACACTCGATTGACCATGTGGTAGCACCTAGTCAAATATTTCACGTTATGGTATGCTTCGTGTAAATATCGTATCATGATGTTTTATCATAATTCGTACATCTTATAATGCTCTATCGTACCTTGCGACATAACATAATGAATGCATCGATTAATAGCATGTTAGTCACATAAGGCATACTTCACATAGGGGTTTCCAACACTTAGTCAAATTTCAAGTGTTTTAATTTCAGCAAAAACAGCTTGAAACAACCCATGTGACGTACTTTGACGATCCATAACTCTCGATTCCGAATACGTATGGTCGCACAAAGATACATTCTGGAAACCTCTAAACATGTAATACAAGTTCTAAGAAGGAATTAAATCCAAAAGAGTCGTGGTTCTGAAGATATAGGGTCTCAAAGTGGGCAACTCAAACTGACTTCTATACTTAGAAAATTTTTCAGAATTTTCAGTTTTAGCTTAACGACGAGGGGTTTTGCGAGGCTCGTAACTTTTGACTCACAATGCCAAAATGGCTGAAGGCTACCAATTTAGAAACCTTGTAACAAGTACTACATATGTCATGAAGACCATACTGGAAAATATCTAACTCATCGAGAAATACATAAGTCCAAAGTTGACTAGTTGGAAATGGACAGTTTCCAGTAGGTGACTTTGGGTCGATGAAAGGTATACCTATAAAACTTGGTTTGGGATCAAACTTTCCAGATCATAACTAGACATGGTGAGGAACATTTCTTATGAAGAAACCCAAGTCCAAATCGGACTACAAATGGCTTGAACACCTCACGTAAAAGTCATACTCGAACAGCCTATTATATGAAAAATTTACTAAGGCAGTTTGTCCAAAATAACTTACTGTAATGTATCAACTTTAAAAATTCACCGTGAGTTCATTATAAGGAATCTGGAAATGAAACCAATCATATTGAAAATCCACTTAAGTCTAGTTTTATCCAGAAAAAGCCTCACTCAATGATTCACAATAGATTGGGAGATAAAATATTTTACCACAAGCTATCACTCCCATGACAATTTTGTGCAGTTAGCTTGTAAAATCTGGAATAAATAGTAAAGCTTTTTAAAAATTCTGAAAATTTACAGGAATCTTATAGACATGCTGAGTTATGTTTCTGCCAAATTTTATAGTTTTATTATTAGCCAAACTTAAAACGAAAGCCACGCACTATGGGTGATAAACACGGCGATTTCGAAGATTTGTGCAGTGTTTTTTATAAATACAAATAAAATAACAAATCAAGTTGGATGGACTTGAAATTTTACAGAGGCATACTAGACACATATAATTTCAACATATCAAAAATTCACAATCATCGGACCACTGTAACTTAGTCAAATAAATTCGTTAAGTTGCTGTTCGTCCAGGTAAATCAACATGCAATCACCTATGCTTATAAATCTAGCACATTCAAGCATATATGTGTACATGCATGTATGTAGCTCCAACACTATTGAGTCCAAGGTTTAGATTCTTCACCTTGGTGTGAAATTCAGTGGGGAATCGAAGGGGTTGGCTGAGGAGAGGCTCATAGCCTGGAAAGGCTTCGGCTGTCCATCTTGAGCTAGGAGCTTATGTCCACTTTTTTTTGAATGGTGGAGTGGCTGATCTTGGAGCTGTTCTTGGAGGGGGGGGATGGACGAAAATGGGGAAAGAGATGACTGAAATCTGATTTTGGGGGTGATAGAGGTATGGGATGTGTGTGGTGCTTATGGGTGACAATTGTCACCCTTAATACATGTAGTTGACACTCACACACACTTCTACCTACACACCACACACATGCACGAAAATTACATATATATATGTATATATATATCAGATTTTAATAGTGTAGTTAGGATATAATTAATCCAATGTCACTTAGATACATGTAATAGATAAATCAACAAATAAGTGCTTAGTATATATGTGTATATAGCTCTCGGCTATTACACTATGCCAAAGGGTCAGATTTTATTTTCCATGCCAAACATTGATATATGTTATGACATATAGTTTAGATGATAAATAATATCATAGGATAAATTAATGGCATCATTTTATGCGACAAAATCGAGTTCAAAATTAGGGTTTTCGAGCGTTTGTAAAATTGGTAACTATCGAATCTTGATGATCTAGCATTGATTTAATGCTAAATCATACTGTAATTACATATATCAATCATAGGAAATTAATTCCTATAATTTCTTGATCGATTACAACGCTTTTCGTTTCATCTCAACACGTTAACGTTTGAAAACGTTGCAAAACGTTCATTATCGACTCATCTCGAAATGGTCGTCATCACTTTATTACATTATTCCATTAATAATGGAATTTAATTCTAAGCTTAATTGCTTAGAAAATATCATGAATTTTAACTATCGATCGTGATCGACGTTAAAATAATCTTGTCGATATACTTCATATACTTTTATTTCTTAATTCACAATTCTCGTGAATATAAAATAGGAATTCATTCCTTCGTAAATAATCGAAATCATTATTCGATATCTTATGGATTGAATCATCTCAATAATTTCTAATTTACGGGTTTTAAATACCAAGATTAAAAATTAAACGCCGAGTGAGGCCTCCCATCTACGACGCGTGACCGCCGTAATCCCGTACATCGCACGATCACTCTCTACAAGCATATGTTAACACACAGATAGTTCCAATCTTCACGCCAATCCTAGCTGTGCATTTATCATCCCAACACAGGACCCGACATTTAAAAGGTTGGCGCGACCAAATGACATAACTTCGTCATAATAAAGTTCCAACTATCTCCACGGCCCTACCCGGCAAACAGATAGGATCCATACACAAAACGAAATATTTTTGGCAGGTAATGCAGTAAAACATTTGTTAACAGTTGTAGAATAAGTACTGTAAATAAACTCATTTGGAATAACAGTAAAGTCACATTTTAGTGGGGTAAGAAAAGGCCCACATTTTGAAGATAAGAAGCCCACCTGGACTATGGTTCGTTGTAAAAAGTCCTAGGTTCGATCGTTCGTCAAAATCCAGTCGCCGCGTTTGCGTCCACACCTTTACGAAAAAGCGAGGCTTTAGTACGTCGCTCAAGTCTCTCGAGACTTCCAAAGCTAAGATAAACTTCGATATTTCATATCGATGTAGACTGAATTCCTTAGTGAATTCAATACGTCTCTAACACGTATATAATTGAATTGTTCTCGTTCCTCGAGATACTTTCAACGTATAAGTACGTTTTTCGATATATGGATTTCATTCGTGAAATCTTTTCTTACTAATGAGGTATCATACTCAATTAGTATATCTTACGCGTACTGGCGTATTCGTCAATCGTGTAAACGTACGTTTGACTTAAAAAGTCAACGAAGTCAACACTGGTCAACAAAGTCAACAATTTTGACTTTCAAATAGTAATTTCTTACTATTTCGTTTTGTAAATCGGATTTGATCGATTTGAAAACGTAAAGTCCTTTTTCTCGATTTATCACGTAAATCAAGGACTTATAAATAATTTCGCATTTAATAAACCTTTTTATAATTAAAACGCGTAATTTCGATTTTAAAACGTTATAAAATGAACGTTTGTCTCAAACATAGCAATCTATGTTTATAAAATTTTGTAAAATTTAATTATGTCCAGAATATTAATTTAACATATATTTTATTAATAAACTGATTTAAAAAGGATTTAAAAATCCTTATTAATTATCGAAAATCTCGATAATTAATTTAAAAATATCAAATGACTTTTGAAAAATTTTCTAAATTAATATAGTGCATTATTATACACTATGGTCCAGAATATGAATTTATAAAATCCATATGATATTGTGTACTATTTATTAATATATATACATATATATAGCTACGGTATTTTCAATAATTAGGGAATAGTTATCCAAAAATTCCCAAAATTGATATATACCTAGTATAATATCCCAACATCAATATACATCACAATTATAACCTATAGTTCATCATAACCATTCATTTAACAATATATAGCAATATTGCGGTAATTGCAAGATAATTACCAAACAATTAGCAAACAATTTCTAAAAATTCCAAATAAATTCCAACATGATTAAACATTATACTATAATATTGTAACATCATAACATCAACCAAAAACATTTGAATAATCACCATATGGATCTCAATAGCTCTCGCTTTTTGATTCAAATGGTATTTGATTTTCAAAATTCCAACAATTATATACTATGATTATATACTATAGTATACTAATATAACATCATAATATTTATCAAAACTAATTAAATCATCACCTTCAAGAGAATATCACTCACGGTTTATTTGATTTAATTAGGTAAATGATTTCCAAAATTCTAATAATTTCATACAATACATAAACAATATACCAAAGCATTAATACACCATTGCATGTTCAAAAATAAAATCATACACCAACCTATACACTTATAATGCTCTCGCCCTTTTAAAAGGCTCTAAAGCATTAATATGTCATTACAAACTTGAAATAAAATTATACATCAAGTTACATACATATGTAGCTCACGGTATTAACAAAATTTAAGCTAGGGTTTTCCAAAAATTGTTAAATCAATACCATAGTCTTAAATCATATCATAGAGCAATAATACATCATTAAAATACTTAAAACATGCTCGGTCATTATACATGTTTTTGTACACTTTCGAAAATTATTTCAAACACATACTATGGTTCGAAAATCATGCATAGGCTAGATACATTCATACATTTCATATATAACAACCTATGTTCATTTACACATGTATACTCACATCTTTGTAAATAAAAATCATCAAGAACAAAGATATAACCATAGCTCATGCTCAAGACTATTTAAACACATATGTATACATATTATATAAAACTCGAAACACTCATACACATGTATTAAAACAGTTTCGATTTTCATGAGTAAATGGAGAAAGAAATTGGTACTATAGTCTAGTGTTTTACCTTAGGAATGGTATAATATCACAAGATCAAAGTGGATATCAAGCTTGGTGAGGAGAAATGGAGAAGAAGGAAGAAAATAAAATCTGAAAATGGAGAGGAGAGCTCTCGGTTTTTTTCAGGGTTTGGGAGAGGGATGAGAGTATTTTTGGTGTTCAATCTTTTTGTGTAAGAGTAGGAATGAGAAGAAATGAATAGCTCTCTCTCCTATATCTCTCTTCTCCCTACACTCGGCGCCCCTCTCTCTCTCTCACAAATAATGCAGCCCTTGGGAAGGGAAAGATGATGATTATGGAGTGTTTAAAGAGCTCTCCATGTATTGGGCAAAATTTAAAAGTGAAATCATGTTTATGGGGTGAAGGAAATCGGCGCATGGGGGGGTGATTTAGGGCTGATTTTATTTTTAATTTTATCCTAATACAATGTATTAATCACATCATAGGTTATAGATATATAATACAAGTCATAAAAATAATTAAATCATCACTTAGGCACAAAATCGAAATTACCGAAAATAAATGAGAAAAATAGGATTAAAAATATAAATTACACCTATTATTGATACTCATGTAATTTTCGATCATATATATCATAATATATGATTTAGATATTAAATAATAGCATAGGATAAAATTATTACACATTTCATGCAATAAAAACCTAAGTTTCGAAATTAGGGTTTTGAAATTATAAAAACTGAAACTATCGAGTTTTATGGTTCAAAACTTATTTTAATGCTTAATAATATCCATATATATCATATTATATAGTTTAGATACCATATGATAATTTAATGGTATCATTTCATGTGATCAAACCCTAATTTATAAGTTTAGGGTTTTCGAAATTCACTTTCGAAAATAATCGAATTTTATAACTCAATTATTGATTTTAATAATCATTAATACTGTAATTATATAAAATAATAATAGGAAATTAATTATTATAATTTCCTGAGCATTAAACTCATTATTCAAAACGTCTCAGACGCGTTGCTCAAAACGTCTCAAAACGTTCAAAATCGACTCATCTCAAAATGGTCGCAGTAAGTTCATACTTACTAAATAAATATATTCTATTTAATAAAGGAATTAAGATGGAAATTAATTCCAAGCTTCTTTCGCTCGTAAAATTTCATGAAATCTTGACGTTCGATCTGCGTTTGACGTTAAAATATATTGACGAATCATTTCGTAATATTTCAACCCTTTAATTCAAAATCCTTAGTGAATTATGAAAAGGTATTCGTTATAACGATATCGTATCGAAATCACAATATTCGATGTCGTAAAATAATATACGGTAAAACCCTAATTACGGGTTTAGAATACCGTAATCGTATGTTCGTTTCTTTGGAATATTACAAATTTAAGGTAAAAACTCATTTAATTCAACCCTCACAACGGCATGTGTGTAAAACATAGAGGATACACTCAAACTCATAAAGAAATTAAGGACGTGTATACACTCAACGATCAATGCAATGCAACATCTTACCATAGGCTTGCCGTTTCTCTAATATCTCCACCGCGTCATTGTGTTCAAATTAGGATCAAAGAGGTCTTTTAATAGGTTATAATGTAGGCACATTGGTTAAGGTAGGGTAATATATGGCTAAGTGACTCAAAAATATTCCAAGCACCCCCATTTATACTTTTCGACACATATGGACTTTGTCCATTTTCCTCTTCTTTCCCAACGTGCTAAATCGACGTTTTATGCCACAGAAGGTACCTATACTTTGATTAAAGACCTTTTATGCTCAACACACATAGTGAACTTATCATTGCTTCTTTCTTTTTTTTCTAGAGCTTATAGGGTTTATCATTCACAACAAAGGTACTGTTCTTCACCATAGATGTACTTCTCTAATAATAATTTTTCCTTGTCATAACTACATCAAAATTTCAACCCCTTTTGATTCCCATATCCATGCTCACCTCCTATCATCCGATTAATCGAAAGAAAAAGTCTAATAAAGGCTCAAAGAAGGCGACAAATGGTATATATCATCGGGTTAGTGTTTGGGTGAATATGTGGTTAACAAAGATGGCCTTTTATCCTTTCCAAATTCGAAACACATATTGCAGTCTCGATACAGAAAAATGGCAAGTTCTAGAAGATAATCACATGCACGATATCACACAATTTAAAAGAAACTGTATCAAGATATGTATACAGTGAAGCTCAAGTTTCACAGGATAAGCATATGGTGAAAAACAACAAGCCTAAGCAATCTCAAGTCATTCATGCGTCATTTTCTAACATATCATGTGCACTATCATTAAATTTCACACAAAAATTTTCTATCATCATTGGCCACATGGATTAACACACTTCACTTAACTCGTTGATCGACAAACACAAAAACGAACAGCAAAACAAAAACACGACAAAAGATCCCAAAGCATAACAACTTAACAATAAAGCGCAGAAACATATACAGGATTCTCAACCAACCAAACTCGTCTACTCCCCCCAAACTTATTGTGAACATGTGGAAGCAATAAGGTTTGCAGAAAAGAGTAGTTGGGAGAGAAAACTTACCTTGGAATGCCGCGCTACTCCGGTGGCGGATAAAATCCGCGCCACTGATCCCATCGCTGCATCATCTCCATCATCTTACGTTGTTGCTCGAGATGTGCCTGGTGTTGGGTGAAGAGGGCTTGCTGCTGTTCCATCATCGAGGTCAGGCTCCCGTCAATGTGGTTTAGACGACCATCTATTTGATCTAATCGATCATAAATCCCGGGATCGCCTCGAACGGGTGGCGGGTGCAATATGCCGCCTGTCTCGGGGGCCACTTCTGGCTCGGCCGCCTCATGCGGTTGCTCGCCCTCGACCTCGCCTTGCGCGTTCACGCGCTGCGTCCATTCATAGTGCGCAGGGGAGCTCAAGTTCCAATTGGCATCCGCGTGAAAGTAGCGGCTTATACTGGTGAGCTCTGGATTGGGTAGGCGGAAAACCGATTGGCCGTTTTGATCATATAGCAGCCACAGGTAACGTCTGGGGTGCCTCTTCAGGAACGTCTGGACGTATAAGCACGGCTTGTCCAGGAAGATATCGTGAGAGATAGGACTCTCTCGAATCGTTATCCCAAAAAAAATCAGCAATGGGGGTAATGAATCCCCCTATGCATATCTTTGAATTGCCCGAAACCGTGGACTGCATGTGGAAGTGCTGAGCTAGGAACATGCCGGCATGCATCTTCTGGTTGAACATGGCTCCAATCAGGATGCACATGTCTTGTGATAGAACGATGCCGGCGTTGAACGGCCATGTATGGTGAGCGTGATGAGCGGTGGAAGTAACGGACTCACGGATTCCGTGTCGAGCTAGCCGATCTCGAGGCATCATAGTACGGTGTGCTCGAGTCCGAGTCCATGAACTTTGGCCATACACTTTGGACCGTGTACTCGGCGCCCCGATATAGTTGCCCACCGAATTTCCATTGATTATTCCGTTTAGTTCGCCCACGGATAGTTGACGGGCTCGTTGTCAAGCTGGGCGTGATGTAATCCGGCATTCCGTTTGTCTTGTGGACATGGATAGTCGGCGTGAATTCAGCCGTCGGGATCCGTATGTTAGATAGTTGGCCATGATAGCGAGTACAGCCGGATCTCTCGGCCAACCACGTCACGTCATTGCCTATACCCATCTCTTGACAAGTGTTGATGCACATGAACGCGAATGCACGTGCCGTAATCTCACCAATCGATTCCAACGGCTTCTAGACGAGTCATTCGGCAGTCTTACTCCAAAATTCGCTGGATCGAATTCATCTTGTGGCGCATTGCGTGGCTCGTCGTGAGGCTCATCGTGTAGCTCGTCGTGGGGCTCATCGTGGGAAGTGGAGACAATGCTTTTGCCCTTGCGCTTGTGACCGTGAGTACGCGGCATATTGTACCTAAAAAATATTTCAAAGTCAGCGCATGTATGTATAAAACTATCAAAACAACGTCAACCCAAAATGCTCAATATAGATCCCCCAAACTTCAACTTAGTCAAATTATTTCCCCCATATTTTCATATAATCTAGCAAGACAAAAAGGGTGGGGGAAAACACACACAACAGCCAAAAATTTTCCTAAATGGGCGTTCTGGTCGAATTCTCGCGACCACACCTCGCGGTCGCGAGGGTGGTCGCGAGGCAAAAATTAGCGACCGACAACGGGTCACATGGCATATGCGCACAAGACGTTCGCCGAGCCTCGCCAACGACAGAAAGGCGGTCGGCGAGCACGATAGCGGTACGATTTTCATGCATAATGTTCAGATTTTCGAACCCAAAACAACAATGTAGGCAAATTAAACTAACAATCTACGTGTATAAACATTAATAAACCTAACATTGGACTAACCATGCTCAAACACCAAACAAATCTAACAAAATAAGCCCTAGTTTCTCAAATTTAAATAACCCACATCAATAGGATAAATGGATAAAATTCTTCCAAATCATGCTCAAGAAACGTAAACCCATGAAGAATGAAGCAAATGTAGCATACCTTGAGTGGATTTGATGGAGAAACACAAGAAAAATGGGAGAGAAAAGTGCCTTGGGTGCTTGAGAGGGGAAGGGTGCGTGTGGGTTTTTTAAAAAAAAAAATTGGGAGAAGCAGGGTAAAACGCGGGTCAACGAAGCGGGCGCGGGTCAGGACGGATCTCGCGGTCGAGCTCGCGATCGCGAGCTTGGTCGCGAGCTCTGTCGCTCAGCCAGAAAACGTTCTGCCCACTTTTGCGCGACCACACCTCGCGGTCGCGAGGGTGGTCGCTAGACACTTGTTTTTTTTTTTTTAAATAAAAGCTATTAAAACTTGTGGACCTAACAAAACAACGAGACACGACACAAACAAGGAAAAACAGACAAAAACAACAACGAAAACAACAAAAACAAAAAGCATGTAAAGCGTTGGTTACCTCCCAACCGGTCTAGAATTATCGTCGCTAGCTCGACGGTACCTCTTATCATGGTTCGTTGAGCTTGGTCACCTTGACTTCTCGGTCGAAGTGTGACTTGAAGTAGGATTTGAGGTACTGGCCGTTCACCTTGAAAATATTTCCACTCGCATCTAATAATTCATAACTCCCATTGGTGTGAGCTCGGTAGACAGTGTACGGCCCCGACCATCTTGACTTGAGCTTTCCCGGGAAGAGACGGAGTCGAGCATTGTAAAGTAAAACTTCATTACCCGGTGAGAATCCTTTGGAACGAATGTGAAGATCGTGGAATTTCTGAGCTCTTTCCTTGTATATCCGGGAATTTTCAAAAGCTTCATTCCTCCACTCATCAAGCTCCAACAATTGGTCACTTCATCAATCCGCCCTGAAATCCATGTTGATTCTCCTCGTGGCCCAATATGCTTTGTGCTCCAATTCAACCGTAAATGGCAAGATTTACCAAATACCATTTGATATGGAGATAGCAGATGGGGGCTTTGTAAGCGATCGGTGAGGCCCAAAGAGCATCATCTAATTGCTTGGCCCAATCCTTGCGATGAACAACCGATTTCTCCAAAATCGCTTGATCTCTCGGTTGGCGAGCTCAGCTTGCCCATTTGCTTGTGGATGATAGGGAGGTGACTCTATGCTTCACATCATATTTGGCTAGGATATTGCCTAGCCACTTATTATTAAAATGCGACCCCCCATCGCTGATCAACGCCCTCGGGACTCCAAATCGAGTCAGAATATTCTTGTGGAGGAACTTTATCACTACCTTGGAGTCGTTCGTGGCTGTGGGAATCGCCTCTATCCAACGGGAAACATACTCCACAAAGAAGTAGAATGTGCGTGTAGCCACAAGACATGGGGAATGACCCATGAAGTCGATCCCCCATACGTCAAATAGTTCCACTTCCATGATGGTTTTCTGTGGCATCTCGTCTTTCTTAGTGACGTTCCCCATTCTTTGACAACGATCACAACTCTTGATAAAAGACTGACAATCCTTGAAGATCGAAGGCCAATAGAATCCACTGTGGCAAATCTTTGTCTTTGCCTTGGCGCCGCAAAATGTCCTCCACTTAACGAGCTATGGCACTCGTGGATTATGTTCTCCCATTCTCCTTGGGGAACACAGCGACGTATCAGACCATCGGCACATCGGCGGTAGAGATGGGGATCGTCCCAATAATAGAACTTGACATCGTGGAGAAATTTCTTTTTCAAACGACATTTGCACGATGGAGGTAAACTCAATCACCAAGTAATTTACAAAATCGGTACCATGGTGTGTGACCAATGACGCTCAAGATGTGCTTGTCTGGGAAGTTCTCCTTGATCCCAATCTTCTTATCCTCTCATTCGACTGGCTTCTCCAATCGCGACAAGTGGTCGGCAACCACATTTTGCAGCCACTTTCTATCTTTAATTTCCATGTCGAACTCTTGAAGAAGGAGGATCCATCTTACCAACTGGGCTTTGAATCTCTCTTGGCGAGCAGGATGACTAATGGCGGCATGGTCGGTGTGGACAATAGTGTGGTGCCCACCAAATAAGGTCTAAACTTATCAAAAGCATAGACCACAGCGAGTAATTCCTTCTCGGTAGTGGTGTAGTTCATCTGAGCAGAGTCGAGAGTCTTACTTGCATAATAAATGACTCGGAAAAGTTTGTCTCGTTTCTACCCCAACACAGCTCCCACTGTCCAATCACTCGCGTCACACATCAGCTCGAACAGTTGACTCCAATCCGGTGATACCAACACTGGGGTCGAGATCAGGGTTAACTTCAATTTCTCGAACGCCTCCAAACACTCACTTGTGAACACAAACTTTGTATCTTTCTCGAGCAGTCCGCATAGTGGCTTCGTGATCGCCGAGAAATCCTTGATGAACCTTCTATAGAAGCCCGCATGACCGAGAAAACTCCTCACTAATTTGATAATTGTGGGCGGAGGTAGTTTCTCGATAGCTACTATCTTTGCTCGGTCCACTTCTAAACCTTTGGCCGAGACTTTGTGACCAAGCACGATACCTTCCTTTACCATGAAATGGCACTTCTCCCAATTGAGAACAAGATCCGTCTCCTCACATCTTTGCAGCACTTGTGATAGGTTGTGGAGACAATGGTCGAACGATGAGCCAAACACGGAAAAGTCGTCCATAAAGACTTCCATAATATTCTTGATCAACCCATGGAAGATGGACATCATACATCTTTGGAAAGTGGCTGGAGCATTGCACAATCCAAACGGCATTCGCCTATAGGCGAAAACTCCATACGGGCACGTAAACGCCGTCTTGTGCTGATCTTCAGGGGCGATGGCAATCTGATTGTAAACTCATACCCCGCTAGTCTATCCAACATCTGATCAATAAAGGGCCGGGGAAAATGGTCCTTCCTCGTGGGTCGTGTTCGTGGCACGATAGTCGATGCAAACCGCCATCCCGTCACGAGTGTTGTTGCCACAAGCTCGCTTATCTCGCTCTCGATCACCGTGATACCCCTTTCTTCGATACCACTTGAGTTGGGCTAACCCACTCGCCGCCGGATATGGCATAGATCATGCCGCGCCTAAGAGCTTCAACACTTCTTTTCGACGACCTCTTGCATTGCCGGATTCAGCGCGTTGAGGTTGCACCTTCGGCTCAGTATTCATTCTCTAACAGGATCCGGTGCATGCAAATCGAGGGGCTGACCCCCTTGATATCAGAAATAGTCCACCCAATCGCAGACTTGTACTGCTTCAGCACAACCATCAGTTTCTGTGCCTCCTCATCTGTCAAAGCCGAAGATATTATCACCGGCACGCCTCATCATCGCCTAAGAAGGCATCTTGAAGGTGGTCCGCAGCTCCTTTAACTCTAACTTGGGTGTGTCATCCTTCTTCGTTGCCACGTCATCCTCTCATCCAATCGGCTTCCTCACATCTAAATAAGGCACTGACTCCTCGGGGAGGGCCTTGACTTCATCGATGGACTCAAGGTACTCTAAAATCTCATCACACGCCTCATCAAGGTCTGCGGGTGAGAAAATCGAGTTCTACATACAAAACTCCACCGGGTCGGATGACTGAAATTGAGTGGGTGACCGCTTTATAACCCAACAGCCTTCCATGGTCTTCTCGCCGCCGCTTCATAGCATCATATATAGAGATTTTCATCTCCTCGTCGCCGACTCAAGGTGAGATCTCCATCTTGCACGCCGATCGCTGCTCTGTGTAGCTAGGAACGGTCGCCGAGAATAAGAGGTGTATTCCATCCTCCGCATATCGAGAACAACGAAATCAGCTGGGAAGATGAAATCTCGAACTTTCACGAGCACGTCCTCCACTATCCCTTCCGGATAAGTCACCGATGTGTCTTCCATCTGAAGAGCTATGGTGGTCGGCTTGATCTCCCCAATCTCCAATCTGTTAAAAATAGACAACGGCATCAAATTGATGCTTGCCCCCAAATCACACAGAACCTTGGAGAATGTCTGTCCTCCGATGACACATGCTATGGTGAAGTCGCTCGATCCTTCGCTGAGCAAAGAACTTCTTCTCGCAAAGACAAAGATCGCACTCTTGAGACAGATTTATCGTCTCGAATTTCCCAAGCTTCTTTTTGTTGGCAACGGCATCTTTCAAAAACTTCACGTAACCCGACATGTCTCGGAGTGCATCAAGTAAAGAAATATTGATGTGCACCTTTTGGAACATCTCCATGAACTCGTCAACTTCTCATCGATTTGGGCTTGGCAAAACGGCTTGAAACGGAATTGGAGGCACGTACGTCGGATATTTCTTCACTGGTGGCCCTTCGCGATCAGGCTCGCGACCGCGTGTGCGGTCGCTAGGCAATTGGATGCCATCGTCCTTCGTCTTTGCGATCGTGCGCGCGGGCGCGTTCTCGGGCGCTAGGTCTGCGTCTGAAGCTTCTGTCTTGTTTCTCGCGGCCATTTTAGTATTACTAGCGACCGCTAGGTCGCTCGCGAGGCTCTCTGACTGACTTCTCGTGGGTGCGTCTTGACTTATCGCGCCCACGAACCGCCGCGAAATCCTCCTTGCCGCACATCAGATTCTCGCGGCCGGGCTCATGGTCGCGAGCTCGGTCGCGAGATCCTCTTCTTTGGCCTGTTTTCACCGCTGGTCTTCTCATGATTTTGATAGGCTCGCCCAATCCTCAATTGAATGGCATTACAAAGGATTTTAGGGTTTACCTCCGTATTTCTAAAATTGGCCCGACTTATGCTACCCATTCTCACGTGCGGCTATCCGACTTATTTGATTTTCATTATCTTCATATGCTTCCCATTACCATCATGGACTCCAAATGATTCATCTTCCGCCCGTGTCGCTTATAAATGAATTCAGATCGCCATTTGTTGTATCGATCTTCCACGCCGGCTTCTTCGTCTCTTAAATTACTCCGCTCTAAACCGAGAAACTTCGAATCGAGAAACTCGAAGGCTGTTGAAAATTATTGGGGTTGACGAGAAATTTGGGTGATTTCGTTGTTTGATTGTACGCGGATTCCCCTGTGACGGTTCCTCCGATTGATGTAATTCACGCCCTCACTCATTTATATCGACTGCAGATTTATCCGAGCCACCCCTTCCTTTCCTTTCTTTCTCAAACCGGCTTCTCAACAGGTCAATCGCTCCATA
The DNA here is from genome assembly GCA_036937905.1 of Salvia rosmarinus. NCBI lineage: Eukaryota > Viridiplantae > Streptophyta > Magnoliopsida > Lamiales > Lamiaceae > Salvia > Salvia rosmarinus. The sequence goes on along the minus strand of CM072824.1, from coordinate 30,615,502 downwards.
ATATTATCGTATCAATCGCTTTCAAGAGTGACCTTCACCACGGTGTCCTCTCCATCGGCCACTGATAACTATTGGCCGCCATCTCTTCTATGATGCGGCTGGCCTCGTCTACACGTCTGTTCAATAGGCAGCCCCCCGCTGATGCATCAACAATACTCCTTGTGTGAGGTGTCAGCCCGCTATAAAACTGTGTAATCTGCTGCTCCCTCGAAAATCCATGTTGTGGGCACCTTCTCAATAGGCCCCTGAATCTTTCCCACGACTCGAATAAAGATTCATCTCCTAACTGGGAGAAGTGGGAAATCTCGGCTATGATCTTCTGTGCTTTAGCCGGTGGAAAGTACTTTGAGAGAAATTTTTCACACAGAGTCGCCCAACTGTTGATACCAGTGCGATCTAAGGTCTTGAACCAGTCTTTTGCTTGATTGCGCAAAGAAAATCCGAACATGCGCATCCGGATTGTGTCTTGTGGCACCCCATTCTCGCTTGATGGTGTCACAAATGTCGAGATATGTCTCGAGATGGGCATTCGATCCTCTGTGACTCCTCCTAAATTGTTCCCTTGAACCATGCCGATTAGGGCCGGCCACCAAAGTTATTAGCGTTTACATACAGGCCCCATCCGCCTCCTTGAAATTGCTCAAGAGGAGGTGCCAGAATATAGTTCACGGTCTTGCCTCCCGAGTAGGGACAACGAGTCCCATGGTCGCCAATTAGGCACAGATTGTAGAAATCGCTAACAGCGTGCAGCCTACTTTGGGAGGAACGCCTGTTGTTCGATTGTTCGATTTGCTGCCATTTCTTTCTTTCTTCTTTTCCGCCTCCTTCTCCTTTGTGAATTTTCGATTTCGAATCAAAGTGTAGTTCAGAGGTCCCTGTGACCTTGTGAACATAAACTACCCGGAGAAAAGAAGGAAATCGATTGGCAAGAAATAAAATAAAAATAAAAATACAACTTGAATTAATAATTCCAAATTGTCAAGTTATTCCTATATGATCTTAACAATCCCTTTAACGGCGCCAAAATTTGATTGCTCACTTTTCTAACACGAAAACGCGCAAGTATAAGGTAAGCAGAGTATCGTATTCACAGAGATTGTAATGCTAAAACACGTAAGCTAACTCAACAATAATTCATCATTATCCAAGCAATGATTTGGTTTGGTTAGATTTTAGGCTTTGAATTTAATCCAAAGCGAGATGTAACCATGCGTAAAATAAAATAAAGCAATAAAACACTCGGATGGTAAAAACATATAAGAGAGACTAACCCTAGGGATGCATTAATCCTACCCACAATGTATATTCATCCTGTTTCCTATTAACCAATTTTAATCCAGATAAGACGGAAGATCACAGATATAACCAACAATTTCAGTTACGACAATTGCGGTAGTTGATTACTAGTTTTCCCTATTACTGTTACATCTCTAGGTGAAAACAAGTAACACCAAACAGATCACAAAGAATAAGCTTCCTACGGATGTTCCTATCTCAGCTACGACTCAAGGTTTATCCGTATCATGCATTCAAGATCGATTGACAATTAATACAGTTACGTAATTAACTGGCAACTAGATATGCATCAAGATTGATCAGAAATTAACACATATAAATAAGCACCAAGAACCATGAATCGATATCTGGAAGGTAAATAGCGATAACAGGAATCACAACATATAGGATCGGATCATGCAAACCCTAGGATTAGAACAGAAATCTAGCCAGACATAATAAACGGAATAAAATACGATTTAACCATAAAAATAGAAATTATATAAATGAAACCCGTATTGAAGCGTCTGATGAACAATCGTTGGGCTTGAATCCCAACCTCAGCGAAAAACGGAAATTTGCGAAAATTGTCCGGACGAAAACGTTCCGGATCGTAGACAATACGTAAAACTAACGAAGAACAATGCTCAACTAAACTCTAGAATGAAATTAGATGGAAACCAAAGCTAAAAGCAGAAAATCAAGAAAATCAAGAAAAGAGGTCTGGGAACGTGTGTGCGAAGTTGGGGGCGCGAGGGGGGTGTTGCCATATATATAGGCACACCCCAAACCCTAATTTTATCCTCTGCCGCTACGTCTCGCGATCGCTCCTCGCGGTCGCTAGCTCGACCGCGAGGCATGTGTCGCGCGCGCCGCTTCATGTCGCCTCTTGCGCTCGATGGTCAAGCTCATGCCCGGCTAGCGGTCGCTAGCCATGGTCGCGAAAGAAATCGCCAAATGACTTCTGCTACGGGGCTTGCTTTCTGCACGCAGGTCGTGGTCGCTGTCTGGTCTTGGCGCCATTGGCTTGCCTAGCGACCGCTAGGATGGTCGCTAGAAATGGGCGGCCAGCATTTTGGCTTGGCTTCGCCTTGCTTCGATTTTCAACATATAGACCTACACAACACCAAAATAACACCCAAGAGCAGATCTTCTAGAAATAGATAAAACATTAAGATCCGATACATAAACGCACATTAAATGATCTAAACTCATCTTTAAATATCAACAATAAACGTGTAAAATGCGCGTTTATCACCTTTACCAAGGATTGACGACTTGTTTGATCAACTACGAGGAGCAGATGTATTCTCGAAAATTGATCTCAAGTCAGGTTACCATCAGCTGAAAATACGGTCGGAAGATGTACCTAAGACTGCATTCCGAACCAGATATGGCCACTATGAGTTCATAGTTATGCCGTTCGGATTAACCAATGCACCAGCCGTATTCATGGACCTCATGAACAGAGTATTTCATCCATACTTGGATAAATTCATTTTAGTCTTCATAGATGATATCCTTATCTATTCAAAGAACGACGAGGATCATAAGGAACATCTAAGAACGGTATTGCAAACCTTGAGAGATGAAAGACTCTTCGCTAAGTTTAGCAAATGTGAGTTTTGGCTGAAGGAAGTAATATTCCTTGGACACATCGTGTCTGCAGAAGGCATAAAGGTAGATCTAGCCAAAGTAGAAGCGGTACAAGGATGGAAATCACCAAGGACTCAGCATGAGATTAGAAGTTTCCTAGGACTAGCTGGTTACTATCGGAGATTCATCGAAGGATTCTCCAAGATTGCAAGACCAATAACCCAGCTACTCCGAAAAGGAATCAAGTTCAATTGGACGGAGGAATGTGAGGCGAGTTTTCAAAAACTCAAGGAAAAATTGACAAGTGCACCAGTGCTAGCAGTTTCAGAAGCGGACAAGGAATATGTAGTTTAAACGGATGCTTCTAAGACTGGACTGGGTTGTGTTTTGATGCAAGAAGGAAAGGTGATAGCATATGCATCCCGACAACTCAGACCACATGAACTGAACTACCCAACTCACGACTTGGAATTAGCAGCAGTAGTTCATGCACTGAAAATTTGGAGACACCATCTCTATGGAGTGAGATGTGAGATCTTCACGGATCATAAGAGTTTGAAATACTTCTTCGAGCAACGAGATTTGAATATGAGGCAAAGAAGATGGCTCGAACTAGTAAAGGATTACGACTGTGGTATTAACTATCACCCGGGCAAAGCGAATGTAGTAGCTGACGCCTTAAGTCGTAAGAGCCAATCCAAGCTAGGATGTCTCTTTATACAAGAGGAGAAACTCGTTGAGGAGTTTGGAAGAATGAGGATTGAACTGATTGAACAACCGGAGACGATCACGAGTTGTATCGCTACACTCACACTGACGTCTGATCTAAGAAAAAGATCGTCGGGAGACAAAGGATGGAGGAAAAGTTAGAAAAGATCCGAGAAAAGGTAAGGTCTGGAGGATTTAAGAGCTTCCAGGAGGCGTCGGACAACGCCTTATTGTTTGAAGGAATGATATGCGTTCCAGACAACGTAGAGCTACAGAATGAGATCATGAGTGAGGCACATGATACACCCTACACCGCCCACCCAGGTAGTACTAAAATGTACCAAGACCTGAAGGAAAAGTTTTGGTGGGAAGGCATGAAACGAGACATAGCTTCTTTCGTAGAACGCTGTCTTGTTTGTGAGCAAGTGAAAGCATTACACCAACGCCCATAAGGAAAGTTGCAGCCGTTAGAAATACCCGAGTGGAAATGGGATGAGATAACGATGGATTTCGTTACGAACTTACCCAAATCCAAAAGAGGGAACACCGCCATATTGGTAATTGTTGATAGACTCACCAAGAGTGCCCACTTTCTACCAATTCAAAGTACTTATGGATCTGATAAGTTAGCCCAGCTGTACGTCAAGGAAATTATACGACTACATGGAGTGCCGAAATCTATGACCTCCGATAGAGACTCCAAGTTCACATCCAGATTCTGGATTAGCTTACAAAGAGAATTGGGTACGAAATTGAATTTCAGTACGGCATTTCACCCACAGACTGATGGGCAATCGGAAAGAACGATCCAGACACTAGAGGATATGTTAAGAACAGTGGTGTTGGATCGAGGTGCAAAATGGGAAGACATTCTACCCCTTGTTGAGTTTGCCTACAACAATAGCTATCAAGCGACGATTGGTATGGCCCCATACGAAGCCTTGTATGGCAAGAAATGTAGATCACCACTTTATTGGGATGAAGTAGGTGAGAGGAAAGTCATAGGCCGTATAAAATGAACGAGATGATTGAAATCGTCAGGCAAATTAGGCTAAGGATAAAGGAAGCTCAAGATAGGCAAAAATCTTCTACTGATATGCGTAGATCTGAGCTACAGTTTGAAGATGGAGACAAAGTGTTTCTTAAGGTCTCTCCATCGAAATGGATTGTCGGGTTTGGACTAAAAGGAAAGCTGAGACCCCGTTTTATAGGACCTTATGAGATCCTAGAGAGGATAGGTCCAGTAGCTTATAGGTTGGCTCTACCGCCAAATTTGGGGAATGTTCACAATGTTTTTCACGTGTCATAATTACGAAAATACTTACACGATCCAAAGCACGTGATCCATCAAGACGACGTGATCCTCAAGCCAGACATGAGCTACGAAGAAGAACCCGCAGCAATACTCGACCACAAAGTTCAGCAACTACGGAGCAAGTCGATTCCGCTAGTCAAAGTGCTGTGGAGACACCACGGACAAGAAGAAGCCACGTGGAAACTTGAAGACACCATGAAAGAACGATACCCCGATTTATTTTTCTAGAGGTATGCAAATTTCGGAACGAAATTTCTTTTAAGAGGGGTGGAATGTAATATTCCAAAGAAATGAACGTCTAATTATGGTATTTTAAACCCGTGAATTGTGGTTTTCACAGACATTATTTCTGTAAGACTTCGAATTTTGATTTCGATTCAATATCATAATAACGAATTCCTTTTTATATTCACTAAGAATTGTGAATTAAGGAATAGAATAATATGAAGTGGTTCGACAGTATAATTTTAACGCCGATCACAGATCGTGACGTCGAATTTATGAAATTTTCTAAGCAAAGAAAGCTTAGAATTTAATTCCTATATTAAAAGGATATTATTTATAAAGTAAGTACGAACTTACTACGACCATTTTGAGATGAGTCGATTATGAACGTTTGAGACGTTAACGCCAACGCCTGAGACGTTTTAAAATGGGTTTAATGATCCAAAATTATTATAATTAATTTCCTATTATTATTTTATATAATTACAGTATTATTAAGCATTAAAATCAATAATAAGGCTATAGAACTCGATAATTACAAGATGTGATTTTCGAAAACCCTAACTTTGGAAATTAGGGTTTTCTCACATAAAATGATATCATTAAATTATCCTATGCTATTATTTATTATCTAAATCATATGTTACGACATATATGAGTATATTTAGCACGAAAATGACTTGTGAAATAATAAGAGGCGTGACTTATAATTTTTAACCTAATTCATGCCATTTTCGTGTATTATTACTAAGTGGTGTTTTAATTATTTAATTGACATGTATTTTATATCTATGATTATATATGGATTGATACATAGTATTATGGTATAAGAAAAATTAAAACCCACCCTTTGGAACCCAAAATCTCGCCGGCTACACCCTCTTAAAACAAACATGATTTTACTTTTCTATTGCCCAATGCATGGAGAGCCTTTTTGCACTCACTCATTATCACCATCCCACTACCTAAATTGCTGAAAATATTTTATTGTTTGAAGGGGAGCCGTGTATTGAGAGAGATATAGGGGAGGACTCTTCCCCTTCACCTCACTTTACCCATTCCCTATTTCAAATATACACAATACACAAACACTCTCATTTTCTCTCCATTCTCCCCCATTTTTGCTGCCAAGAACCGAGCCTTTCTCTCCCCCATTTCTAAAATTTTCTTCTTCTTTCTTCTTCATCCATCCACAAATCTTAGTACCTTATACATTGTTCTTGTGAATCCATTCCTTTTCAAAGGTAAACAAAGGACCCTAAGTACCGATTTTTATCTCCATTTGTTACAAAAATGGAAGCATGTTCTTGTATATGTATGTATGTTTTCAATGTTCTTATATATGAGATATGGTGTATGTACATGTTCTTGATGATTTTTATTGTTATATATGAGATATGGTGTATGTACATTTCTAAAATTTTCTTCTTCTTTCTTCTTCATCCATCCACAAATGTTAGGATTTATTTAATCTATTGCATATGAAATATTTGAAAGGATCTAGTATATATATATTATGTTTGAACCTTAGAGCATGTTTAAAATAATTTTCGAAAATGTTATAAAAATCTTCATAAGGACCGAATACTTTTAAAATATTTTTGAGGATGGATTATTGTTCTATGATATGTTTAGAGTGCATAGTAATTTATTTAGAATTTTTGGAAAACCCTAGACCTATTTTCTCAAAGTACCGTGAGCATTATGAACATGTATCTTGGTGTATGATTTTTATTTTAAACATGCAATGACATATTAATGCTCTAGGACCTTGATTATATGTTCTACGAATTTATTAGAATTTTTGAAGACCAAATGCATATTTTCTTGAAATGACCGAAGCTTGTTTAATTTTATATCTTAGTGTATAATTTTTATTTTGAACATGCAATTATATATTGATGATCTAGTACATTGATTATGTGTTAAATGATTTTGTTGAAATTTTTTGAAATCAATTACCAAAATTAAATAAAAAAACCGTAAGCTTTAAGCTTAAGTATGGTGATGATTTAATTGGTTTTTGATGAATGTATGATGTTATATTGTTATATTATAGTGTATAAGCATAGTGTATAATTGTTAGAATTTTTGGAAACCAAATACATATAAGAATAAAAAAAGCCATGAGAATCTATGCTCCATAAGGTGATGATTCAAATGGTTTTGGTTAATGTTATGATGTTATATTGCTATACTATAATGTTTGAGCCTGATATAATTTATTTGAAATTTTTGCAAATTGTTTAGTATTTAATGTTGAATTACCGTGAGCTTATTGGATTAATTTCTTGATGAATGAATTGTTTATGGTGGACTATAGGTTATAAGTATGTTATATATTAATGTTGGGATATTGTACTAAGTGTATAAAAATTTTGGGAATTGTTGGACAATTATTCCATAATTTTTGATATTACCGCGACCTATTAATAATTATAAGGTAATAATCGAATATCATTTGGATAATATTAATTCATAATAATGACCATAGTGTATAATAATACACTATATGAATTTAGAAAAAAATTTGAAAATCATTTGGTAATTATTTCAAATTACCGTAAGCTATATATATATTTATAAGGATTTTTAAATCCTTTTTAATCAAGTTTAATAATACATTATATGTCTAAATATTATTTTAGAAATATTTGGATTTTATAAAATTTTATAAACATAGATTACTATGTTTGAGACGAAACGTTATATTTAATAACGTTATAAACGAAAATATTTGTTTAATGATTAAAAGATTAATATTTGAGAAAATATTAATAAAGTCCATCGATTTATGCGAAAAATCGAGAATTAGGACTTTACGAGATGAAATCGACTGAGAATCGATTTATAAAATGAATTAGTAAGAAATTACTTTAAAAGTCAAAATTGTTGACTTTGTTGACTTTGTTGACTTTTAAAGTCAAACATACGAATATACGTTCGATAAATATGCTAATACGCGTAAGACGTACTAATTGAGTCAAGATACCTCATTAGTAAAGATTTCGTAAATGAAATCCTTATATCGAGAAACGTATAAATACGTTGAACGTTTAAACCGGAAAGGTTAAGACGAAATAATTAGCGTATCTCAAGAATCCAGAACTATTCAATCGAAATACGAATTGCAAAGTTTATTGAATTCATTAAGGAATTCAGTTTATATCGATATTGAATATCGAAGTTTATCTTAGACTTTGAGAGTCTCGAGAAACGTGAACGACGTACTAAAACCTCGCTTTTACGTAAAGGTGTGGACGCGAACGTGACGACCGGACACTGACGTGGAATCAAACCTAGGACTCAATTTAAGACGAACCATAGTCCAGGTGGGCTTCTTATCCTCAATAATGTGGGGCTCCTTTTCCAAATAAAATATGAGCATTCTCATTTAAATTATTTCCAAATGAATTTATTTACAATGCTTATTCAACTGTTGATAAAATGTTTACAATATTACCTGCCAAAAATATTTCTGTTTTGTGTATGGATCCTATCCGGAATGAATGATGTGAAATGTTGTGAAATGATATGATGATATGAAATGTTATGAATTTTGTCGGGTCACGCCCAACCCATTTATGAAATCGATATCGGATCCTATGCTTGGGAAGACGATGCACAGCTAGGATTAACGTGTACACCGAACGTGACTATGTGGCCGAAGGACACCACACGGCCGGTCATGGCGTCGTAGAGGAGGCCTCCTTCACGACGCTTGAACTTTGATGTTATGATGAAACGAGGATATGGGATACGGATCATACACACCAAGAAAAATGCTCGCCAAACGACTTTTACGAATCGAAAATGTTTTAGTAAGCACAAGGCATTTCAACTAAAACCCTGTGTCTTACCATGATATTGACAAAGGTAATTCAATTATGAAAAATGTTTTCGCATAAGTCCATCGAGTGCATTTCGACTCACCGCATATTTGTTTTAAACGTGCGGCAGTTGAGCTCGATGATGGTGATGGCGGAGTGTTGAGGAGTCCAAAGGTCCTTAATGCGCTTTGATAAGAATTGGTTTTACCTTGAATGCATATCGTCATATATGTATTCACACACTTTCCGTCAGTAACTCTAAACTTATTTATGTTATGTATGATGTTAAGCATTTGTTGAGGTCCGCTGCACCATTGCCGACCTTTCGGGTCCATGGCCTAAACCACCGAATTGTTTTGATATCACCTTATGTTATGTTCAAGCACGCTAGTTTACTTTGATATGCACTTTATAGTAGCCTTCGTGAACCCCAAATACTATTCCTAGTATTAGTCACCCTCCAGTCGGGTTATCCGGAGTGGGGTCGTGACAATGGAACCTATTTATACTATTTGGATCAACATTTACATCTCAATTGATAACATTCCTTAATTGATCTCCATAATTATTGTTGTCATAACTTACTTGAATGTCTTATATTGTTGTTAACCCTAATAGTTGCAATGAGTCATTAAGTCGCAGCCTAATCTCTTGTTTAAGAAGTTGGGATATGACAATCAAGATCTAAAGCAAAGGTTTGTGTGGGTAGGAATGAAGCGAGAGATAGCCTCGTTTGTTGAACGATGTTTGGCATGTTGACAAGTTAAAGCTTTGTACCGCCAGCAGATGATAAGTTGCAACCACTGGAGATTCCTTAGTGGAAATGGGATCACATAGCCATGGATTTCGTGACTGGTTTACCCAAATCAAAGCGTGATAATACAGCTATTTGGGTGATAATCGATCGACTCACGAAGTGTGCTCATTTTATCTCGATCTCTATTATATATGGAGCTGACAAGTTAGCTCAGATATACGTTCGAGAGATAGTACGTTTGCATGGAGTACCCATCTTAATCACCTCCGACAGAGACTCCAAGTTTACATCTCATTTTTGGGCGAGTTCTCAACAAGAGATGGGTACACGATTGAATTTCAATATAGCGTTTGATCGCTAATATTCCTACCAAATAAATGATAGTAAAACAGCAAATATATTATATCGTATCTACTGTGGATCATGACTCGAGAACACAGCAAGTAATTAACACAGAATCTTTATTATTATCCAGGTAACAAAATATCAAGAGAGAATATTATAAAACTAGACTTGAAAATAAAGAGGGAATATAATCAAATATAAAAGACTGATCCTAGGGATATACATAACCTAACCAGATTCACACAATTAACCTATTAATCTGTTTACCAATTTAATCCACATTCATATGAAGGATCACTAATGTAACTATAGTTTCTGCCAGGACAGCCTATAGTAGTAGGTTAGCCTAAACTCTATCTCTGTCGGGTCTCAAGAGAAGTAAGCTAATTATCAAAAGCACACAAAGATTTAACCTCCTACAGTTCACCTATCTCCGTCGGGTCTCAAGGCAAAAACTGTATTATAAATTCCAGATATCGATTATGCAATTAATTCCGCCAGGACATCAATCACATAACTAACATGCATTAATATTGATCAGACACCAAAACATGAGAATTAAAGCCAAGAATTATAAATCATGAATGGGACGGCAAAACAGTATCAACAGATTAATTATATAAATCTAGTTAGACATACAAAGCCTAGGATCAATACGAACTTTAGCTACGCATAATTGAAATAACAAAACAATAAATAAATAAATAAAGAAAGCATAAATTAAGATAGATCGATAAAACCGTAAGAATCCACGAAGAACAATTGTAGCGACTTGAATCCGAAAGAAATTCTAAATTCTAATACTAAACTATGAAATTGGAATGAAAATACTTAAAGAAAAAGCTAAACTAAATTAAACGGAAAAGAACTTGCAAAAGAAAATAAAAAGAATTTGTGTTCGCTCGAATGGTGTTTCTAAGCTACCGTTTTCTCCCTTTTATAATAAGTCATGAGCCCTTTTCACGCCAATTTCCCAATCCTTCTCTCGATTCTCGATTCGAATTATACTCGAACAAGGTGTCTCGCCAATCATGTGTGATGTGCGTATATATTGGCATCACGCAACCCTAGCACCTCTAGCTTTGCTAGAGAGAGACTCCGCTAATGTACGCCGCGAAGCCTTCAAAAATCTGAAATTTCGGTCTTCCTCATGACCTAGCATCGCGACCTTAGGTCGCGAGCTCGGCTCACGAGGCGACCTCCCCAAGCACGACTTCGCCTTTCGCGCTCCGCTCTCTCGCCCGCACTCGAATTGTGATCCGTTTGCGCCTACGGACTCCTATAGAGATGCTATTTAACATAGTAAACTTTGTACATCCATCCTTGTCAAATCAATTTCATCATATTCACCGTCGTTTTCAAACAGTTCTTCTTCGCATGAGCTCGCGACTGGGCTTTTGATTCCTCTTTATCGTGATCCACCTTTTTGACATCAAAACCTATGCTAAAATGACACAAAATACACACGACATAATATCTTCCAAGGTAAACATAAATATATCGAAAGACCGCTCAAAAGATCACTTATCAATTAGAAACGAAATGAATATAGCCTTATAAATCAGGTAAAAATGAGGCTTATCAGCGTTTCATCCGTAAACAGATGGTCAATCTGAAAGGACCATTTAGACGCTAGAAGATATGATCAGAACAGTGATATTAGATCAAGGAGATCAATGGGAGCGATTTCTACCGTTGATTGAATTCGCATACAACAATAGTTACCAAGCAATGATTGATATGGCGCTCTATGAAGCCCTTTGTGGCAGAAAGTGAAGATTGCCGCTTTATTGGGATGAAGTTGAAGAAAGAAAAGTGCTTGGACCAGAAGCGATTGAAGAAATGGTCGTAATCGTATGATAAATAAAGAAAAGAATCCAAGAAGCTCAAGATCATCAAAAGTCCTATGCAGATAAAAGACGTACGGAGCTAAGCTTCAAGATTGGAGACGAAGTATTCTTGAAAGTATCTTCTTCCAAAGGAATACATCGCTTTGGAATCAATGGAAAGCTCAAACCAAGATTCATTGGACCGTACGAGATTCTAGAGAAGATTGGGTCAGTCGCCTACAGATTAGCATTGCCTCCAAGTTTCGGCAATATACACAATGTGTTCCATATGTCGTAGTTACGAAGATATGTGTTTGATCCAAAACACATCATACATCAAGAGAATATTGTTCCTGAACAAGATCTAAGTTACGAAGAGAAGCCATAATGCATCTTAGATCGAAAAGAACAAAAACTAATGAATAAATCAATTCCTTTAGTTAAAGTCCAATGGAAGCATTATGGTTTAGAAGAAGCGACATGAGAACTAGAAAATCAGATGAGAAAGAAGTACCCTGAGCTTTTTGAAAAGGTACAAAATTTCGGGACGAAATTTCTTTTATGGGGGTGGGAATGTGATAACCCATACTCCCGTAGCAGTGTTTAACTATTGGCTAAGAGCTTATAAGAATGCATCCTTAAGAAAGAGTTGTTTAAGTTAAAAGCTTTTTTGTTAAGCTTTGAGTCGAGTAGATAGAATCTGAGATAGATTCGAGAAGATAGAATCTGAGATAAGATTCTTAAGACTTTATTAGCATGAGAAGATCTAGATTTCCAGAGTCTTGATATGATAAAATATGTGTTCATAGAAGTATTGATCCCAGAGTCATAGAATTTCAGAGTCTTTGCCCTTTTTGATATCTGTGTTTGCTGAATAAACCTGGATCAAGAGCAAATTACCCAAAATGGTTTTTGAGACCAAAAATACTTTTAATAATTAAAATATGATGTTTTTTTAGAAAGAGAGATTTATGGAAAAAAAATTCCAACTTACTAACAATTTCTACATTTTTATTTGATTTATTAATTTTAGATGATACATTATATATATATTCGAATGAGGACATGACGTCCCTAATAAATTGCGCCTAGCACCAATACGTTGTAATAGGCCCAAATGACAATCAAGCTTATGAGATAAGCTAAAAACAAGCTTATGAAATAAGCTATGAATTCTCTAGAAATTGATGGCTTCTTATGCAAGAATAAAATAGTGAGAAATGATATATATATATATATATATATGCTTTAGCTTCCAAAGCACCCCATTTTCACCATCTTCATTCTTCTCTCTCTCAAATTTTCGAGACACACACACATACACACACCTCCATTTTCAAATAATTCATGCTCATTTCTAGGAAGATCTAACCATTGAATTCATGATCCGTCTTCGCATAAAGGTAAATCTTCACATCTAGAACAAATCTACAGTTTGAAAATTCAAAAATCATGAACTTTTGAGAGCTCCAAATTTTCGATCGTCTTGACTTTTTGGAAGGAGCATGTTTTGTTCCATTATCTCTTGATATTATGTTAAGATCTGTCGCCTATGAGTTGTTTAATGTTGAATTTTCGAGCATATGTTCATTCCTTGGAATTCTTGAAATTTTCGAAAATATGAAGGCCTAGATCTTAAACTTATGTTGTTGATATGCTTGATATGCCTTCATATATGTGATGTTGGGTAGATATAACATGTTTTGAGCAAGAAAAACGATTGAAATCGAACCTATGCAAAAACCCCCAAATGGTCGAACCCTATGTCTCACATAAGGTTGGATTTTGATTTTATTTGATCATTTTGACTTCATATTTGGATTCTATGATATGAATAAAGCTTAAAATGATTTATTCGGATTTTTCGGCCGACGTATTTTAAAGATGAAAATTTTTAGTTTGACATCAAATTGGGTTTTCAATGCTAAAGCTTCGATCTTTGGATTTTGATGATTGATTGATGATCTTTGATGATAGTTGAGCATTTATAGAGGTTCTTTTATGTTAAATGACGTCTCACGTGATTTTTCACATTGGTCATAAGCTATGTTTGTAAAGAGTTGTTGGTTTTTGATTAAGATTAGATGGCTTAAGTTTGTTGTTGAGTCCTCTATGCTTGTTTAGTCATATGAGGCTTAGTTAAGTCTTGTTATATGTTTAGATGTTAGAGGATGCAATGACCCAAGTGTTCATAGATCAAAGAGTCTTGAATATCAAGAAGTTATAGTCGTGTTGACGACTTAGATAAGATAAAGAGTTTATCTTCTTGTTTGGTTCCTGGTATGCTTATATGCTACTCTATGTTGATGAAGGGCCAAGTTCAAAGAAGAAAGAAGTGAAGGACAGAACGTACAGTCCACTTGAGTGATTGTTGCCAGGTGGGTAAAATCCTTTCTAAAAATGTGAAATGATATGATATGCATTTTTATGAAAAGTTGACTGACTTGCCAAGTTTTTGAGCATGATGCATGATGCATGTTGCCCATCTACGAGAAATGGACGATATCGGCCTTATGCTGGACGAGCTGTCAGTAAGGGTTTGTGTACACAGAGTGATCGTGCGTATAATGGCCGATCACGGTGTTTGAGAAGGAGGCCTACTTCTCAACACAAGATTGCGTACATATGGTTAATGAATATGATAATGTCTGCAGACGCATGTTAAATGTTGCATCATGAATATATGAGCATGAAAGCAAGTAAGTTTATTTCAGAAGCATGTACTGGTTATTTAACTGAAAACTCCCATGTGTTGCAAATGTTATGGCAAGTCAATCTTATAGCTCTATGAGCAATGTTTCAAATGTTTTTGGCATATACCCACTGAGTGCATCTTGTACTCACGCCCTGCATATATTTCTAAATGTGCAGGATGAGCTCGAGATGATGCTAGAATCGAATGTTGTGCAGAGGAGCTTCTCTAGATGTTTTGTCTCATGATGGTGTTGTTAATTTGTTGTTGTCATGTTTTGTTTGCCCAGAGTCTTATGTCATCATACATGATTCTCAGTCACACTTCTTGTTGCCAAACTTTGGCCTTTGCTTGTTTTGTGTTTTGATTTTTGCCCTGATGATAGTTTCATTTTGTTGTTAGGATCTCGACATTTCTGTTATGATGTCGACTTGCTTCTATGAAAAAGGATTTATCGAAATGATTGTGTGAACAAGGATTTCTTTTGAATGTCCAGAATTGTTTTGTTGGATCCAATATTGTATAAAATGCTTCGAAGTTATTGATGGATCATGCTTTCAACCCTAACTAACTAAAGATTTTATTTGGTGAAAGCATGCTTGAGTTCTTACATCAATTGTAAAATTAGTTTAACCTGTGATATCAGATCAATGTCGTATTTGATCTTGATTATCTTATTTTGATTATTCATCCTCAGCCGTTGTTTTTCTTTGTTCGATTACTCTTTGTGGTTTGAGGACCTAGAATCATCCTTTGTCAGACTCCCTTTTACCTCTTTTAGCATGCTTGAATATGTATATTCTTTGTCAGGTTTGTTTAACCTGTGGTATCAGACTATTGATGTTCGTCATTATTCCTTTCTTTTCTTTCTTTTTCCCCTCGTCGTGGCCTAATTGCTTAACTAATTACTGGTTAAGGGATCGGGGTGTGACATATAAACTTGATGCTACACATTATGTAACTAAAATTTGATTTAAGGGCACAAATAAATGCCCCTAGAAATTAATTTGCAAACACAAAAGGGATTTTGATGCCACATATTTTGTGTCTCGATATCTATGTAAGAGGCACAAATAAGTGTCCATATAGATTTATCAGTATAAATTTAAATCTTTTAAAGGCATTTATATATGCCTCAAGAATTGATCTTGGGCAAATAAAATGATTAGAAAGCAATTGGTATGAGATACTTAAAAGTGCCACAAACTCTATTGGGACACGATACTTAGCAACACATGTGATAAGTGCCCCGAAAATCATAAGTGCCCCCAAAGATAATATATTGGGGCACTTTTCAGTGTTTGAAAAATGCTTTTTTTGTTGTAGTGGTTTATGCTGGTACATCTTAACATATTGATGGATCATAGTGAGATGAGTTCTTCTATCTGACCGTCGTGAAGAACCTAGATCTCGATGATTTTACGTTAATCTAAACCTCGATCTGGTTTTAGGTTAATATTGTAGGAAAATCTTAGTTTACCCGTGCTACCGAGGATCTATCTTGGATGTTTAATTCACCATACATTAATTATATTCCTAGCATTCTCCTATATAATTAATTGCAACACATAGGTATTTTTTTCGTGTTTACCTGCAAATTTCTGGGACATTAAATCAATTGTAGAGTCCAACTTTGATCTTTTGGACTGTTTCCCGAATGCCTATTCTCCAAGACTGAGTGAGAGCAATCTATACTGTAAAATTTCGCCTCATATGTGCTTATTTGTGATTTTTGAAAATCACTGTTATGCATAGGACAATCTGATTTTCTTCTACCCTGTATTTATAATGTTTTTCCTATAATCATATTTAGATTTGACTCTTGTATATCTATTAAATACAATAATTATCTTCAATCCCTGAAGATAATTCTTATCTAGAATAATTATCTCTTGATATCTAATAATATCAGATAATATCTATCTAGATATAGAAGATGTATTAAAATAATACATAAATCAGAACATAATCCCAATGAGACTATATAAGGTGGACGAGATTTAGGCAGTAATAGGTTTTGATGGGCCAACATATGATCAAATACAAGGAATAAAGATGGATCTAAAATGAATTAATTATCTTATGTTCAGCCCAGAACATAAATTAATTCATAAACATTTATTCATTTCACTAGAGAATAAATGTTGACTTACCCTTTTATTACCAAGTCGAGTCGACTTGTAATTAGATTTACGAATCCCCGAATTTAAGATATCGCACGTTCATTAATTATTTATAGCATTATGACTGCTTAAAATAATTAATCTCTTTAATTGCTTAAGTAGTACCATGGAACCTTATTATTCTACTTGAGCTAACTCAACCTGCAAGGTTTAGTACAATAAACCTTTTGAGCTTCTTAAGGGGACACATTGTAATACCCCGAAACTTTTTCTTAAAGAAAAATGATATATGTGTTGAAAAACAAATTATTTTCAAATGATTTATGAACTAATGAAGATTGAGTTTCGAATTTTTACAAGTTGTTCGGCTTAGAGCAAGGATGCGCCCTAGCAAATGTAAAGTTTAATAAATGAGTTTTAAAATTTTAGTAAATTATAATTATGATTTAGAATGAAAGTTTAATTTTTATGCATTGAATATTAATTAATGATATTAATGATTTGAATATAAGAATTGATTAGAGAATTTCTTTATTATACATTAGAATAATAACTTGAGTAAAAAAAAGGATAAATATATATTTTTTTATGCATGAAAGTGTAGCGAATTGTAGAATTCTCTAGAAAGTGTACACTTGTACACTTTGTGTATAAATGTATGTATATGTGAACACGACCCCATTCGGATAACCCGGATCGAACGGACTAATACTAGAAATAGTATTTGTGGATGCGAAGATTATTATAACAAGGCTTATCACATGTGATATATATAATACTGGGACCAAACATACATTTATAACATCTCGGCCAAAAGGTTTAGACCATCGATCCCAAAGGATATTACGATCGAAAGGCTTCACAGTTCATATTATCTTACCAATGATATAACATAAAATAGTTCGAGTTGCAATGAAAAGTGTGTGAATACATATATGACGATATGTATTCAAGGTTAACAATTCTTAACAAAACATCATGACACCGACTTCCTCAACACTCCTCCATCATCAACATCCGAGCTCAACCTGCACATTTAAAAACAAACATGCAGGGCTGAGTACAAGAATTTGCACCCAGTGGACTCATGCCGAAAACATTTTATTGTCTTTGAATTACACTGCCCATATTATGGTAAGACACAAGGGTTTTAGTTGAAAATGCCTTGTGCTTACTAAAATATTTTCATCAGTTCATAAAAGTTGCTTGCCAAGCATTTTTCTTGGTGTGTATGATCCATATCCTTGTCATCATTTCATCGTAACATTATAGTCGAACGTCGTGAAGCGAGGCCTCCTCTACGACGCCGTGACCGCCGTGAATTGTCCTTACAAAGACACGGTCACCTTAGGTGTACACGTTAATCCTAGCTAGGTATAAGCCTTCCCAAGATGATCCGATATCGATTTCATTCATAAGTTGGGAGCTACCAACCAACATTTATCAATCATATCAATCTCATGGATAGGATACAATACACAAAACATAAAATATTTTAGGAAGGTAATCTTATAAACATTTTAATCAACAGTTGAGATAAGCATCATAAATAAAGTTTGTTGAAATAAGAAGTCAAGTCACATTTTGTTTTAGAAATAAAGCCCACCTGAAAACTATTGTTCGTCTTTAACGCTCGCTTACTCGTCAACGTCCAGCTGTTGCGTCAGCGTCCACACCTTTATATAAAAAGGATGTTTTAGTACGTCGTTTACGTATTTCGAGACTTACAAAGTCTATAATATGATTCGATATTTTATATCGATATAAATTGAATTCCTTAACGAATTCAATACGTTTGTTTGGCGTATACTAAGTTTAACTTTTCTCGTCCTTCAATAGAGACGAGATATGTTTGAGATTACCATTTTACCCCTCTTGGTAAATGGTTCAACGTTTTTCTCACGTTTTTCGATTTAACGACTTTAAATATGAAAACTTTTCATATCAACGTGATGTTATGTTTAACCGACACGCCTTATGCGATTAGCGTATTTATCGAACGTATTTCGTTCGTTGATTTCAAAAGTCAACAATTTTGACTTTTCTTAGTAATTTAATTACTAAGTCATACTTTAATATCTAATTTTCACAAAAATCAATTTCCAATTGATTTCTTTTTATAAACTCATTAATATGTTTAAAAATAATTTTTAAACATATAATTCATTAATAATAATGAATTTAAGGATTTAAAATCCTTATTCAAATTTAAAAATAGCTCACGGCTATTTTAAATTTTATATCTTAAATATTTTCGAAAATTTCTTATAAAATCTAAATATGTCAAAAATAATATTTAGACATATAATTTATTATTAAACTTAATTAAAAAGGATTTAAAAATCCTAAAAAATTCTCGGTAATTATTAGAAATTACCAAATGGTGTCCAAATTTTTTTTCTAATTTTATATAGTGTATTATTATACACTATGGTCATTAATATGTTATAATATCAACTAATCAACTTTCGAACATCACCTTATTTGTTTTATAAGGTCACGGCATTTTTTTTAAAATGCCCAACAATTTTCTAAAATTCTAATAAATTAATACAAGGTCCAAACATTAGTCCATGACATATTTATGTCATATAATCCATGATATAACAATGTTATACCATGTAAATAGTACCATAGCTCTCGGTCATTTCATCAAACATTTTTATAAACTTTCCCAATATATATATCATGCTCATAAACCATAGTGTAACAATATAACATCATAAAATACATCAAAGACCACTTGAATCATCACCATTTTTGAGCACAAACTAACGTCTTGTTTGATTTCAAGGGGTAATTGATTTGCAAAAATTACAACAAAATCATAGGATGTTTAATTCATATCCTAGAACAATAATATGCTATTGCATGTCATAAATTAAAATTATACATCAACATATACTAACACATACCTCACGATTCCTTTTGAAAAAAATAGATAGGATTTTTTTTTTAAATTCCAAACAATTGGCTATGGACTCACATAATATCATAGATCAATTATATGCAATTGCATGTCTTAAATAAAAATCACACATTAATAAATACATATATAAGTCTCGGCCTTCTTAAAAAAAATAGATAGGATTTTCCCAAATTTCCCAAATAATTCATAGGGTGTATAAATCATACCCTAGATTAATAAAACATCATTGCATGTTTTAAATGAAAATCACATATTAGTATAATTATATATATATGTCTCGTTTCATCAAAGAAAATATAGATAGAATTTTTTTCAAAAATTCTAATTAAATCACTATAGATTTTCATAATATCATATAGTAATTTTATCTCATTGCATGTGGAAAAAAAATATTCATTAACATATAATTACATATTAGTTTCGGTTATTTTGAAAAAAATAGCATTGATCTTCTAAAAATTTCCAACAAATTGTTATGCACTCTTAATTCATCATAAATCAATAATATCACATTGCATGTACAAAATAAAAATCATACACCCACTTATATAATTATACATGCCTCGGTTCCAAGAAAAAAAATAGTATAGATTTTTCTAAAATTTTCAAATAAATACTATAGACACATATAACATCATAAATTTATAAACCATGCTCTAAATCATGTCTTCAAGCCTCGATCATCAACAATATTTTTCAAACATGTTTCAAAAATTTTAAAACATGTATCAAGCTTCAAACTATCATGCTACACATTCTTAGAACAAAACATAATCATTGACTCATAAGGTTTTGAACTAAAATTTCACATGCAATACATTTTTAAGAACAAGAATACACATCTACTCATTTTCTCATCATCAAAACACATGCAATAGCAAAGTATCACCAACAAAGTTCATCAAGAACACATGCAAGAACCATACATCTTTTCGAAAATTTTATAAAAATCGAGAACCATTGATGCTTTGTTTTGATTCCTACCTTGGATATATGGATTAATGGTACAATACACAAGGTGTTGAGGTGTTGTATGGAAGATGGAAGGAAGAAAAAATCAAAGCTTGGAGGGGGAAGAAGCTCACGGCTATGGCTGAAAAAGAAGGGGAAGAAGATGATGTTTGAGAGAGAATGGAGAGTGTTGAGTGTAGGAATGTTTAAGTGTGTTGGAGAATGAACAAAATCTGAAAATTCCCCCCCCATATACATTCACTCTCGGCTCTCTCTCTCACTTGAGACTCTTCACCTTTTATTACTATTTTATAGATAATGGGCACTCTCATGAGTGCCTACACATAGAAAATCTTAAAATAGGTATTATATATATATTATAGTGAAGTTCTAATAATAAAATCTAAATATATATCATATATATATATATATGTAAGAGTGATACAATTAAAACACACTTTGTTATACACATATATATACTACACGGCTATTATGCCCAACACACATTAAATAATTTAATTCCATGCTAAACATACATATATACATCATATAATATAATTTAAATGATAATTAATAGCATAGGATAAAATAATGGTGTCATTTTATGTGAAAAACCCTAATTTAACAACTTAGGGTTTTCGAGAATTGTAAGATGTTCAAAAAAATAATTCACAAAGTTCTAGCACCATTTTAATGCTTATTAATACCGTAATATCATTTAATAATCATAGGAAATAAATTCCTATAATTTATAGATCTATAAAACCATCTTTCGTTTTATTTCAAAACGTTAACGTTTCAAAACGTTACGTATCGACTCATCTTGAAATGGTCATAATGATTTCGTAATCACTTTACTCATATACATTATTAATAAAGGAATAAAATTCTAAGCTTGATTGCTTAGAAAATTTTATAAAATTTTAATTGTCGATACACAGCCGACGTTAAAATACACTGCCGAAAAACGTTATAGTCTTCGATTCTTAAATTCACAATTTTCAGTGAATTTATAACAGGAATTCATTCCTTTGTAAGATAGATCGAATTCATATTCGATTTCAAATTGATTTGATTTCTCGGCGAAATTCTATTTTACGGGTTTTAAAACCGTAATTAGGCTTTTAAAACTGCGGGTTATTACATCCTACCCCCCTTAAAAGAAATTTCGTCCGAAATTTGCATACCTTAGTGAAATAATCTGGGGTATCGTTCTTTTATCGCATTTTCAAGCTCCCACGTAGCTTCTTCTTGTCCGTGGTGTTTCCATAGGACCTTGACCAGTGAAATTGATTTGTTTCTCAATTGTTGAACTTTACGGTCTATTATTGTTGTAGGTTCCTCTTCATAGCTCATATCTGAGTTGAGAACTACGTCGTCTTGACGGATCACGTGTTTTGGGTCGTGTACATATTTTCTTAATTTAGATACGTGAAAAACATTATGCACATTTCCCAAGTTTGGCGGAAGAGCCAACTTATAGCCATCGGGCCTATTCTTTCTAGGATCTCATATGGTCCTATGAAACGGGGTCTTAGTTTTCCTTTAACACCAAATCTTATGATCCCCTTTGATGGAGAGACCTTAAGAAATACTTTGTCTCCACTTTCAAACCGTAGTTCAGATCTCACGTATCGGCGTAAGACTTACGCTCTATCTTGAGCTTCTTATTCTTTGCCTAATTTGTCGAACGATTTCAATCATTTCATTCACTGCTTCTGGCCCTACTACTTTCCTTTCACCCACTTCATCCCAGTAAAGCGATGATCTACATTTCTTGCCATGCAAGGCTTCGTATGGGGCCATATCAATCGTTGCTTGATAACTATTATTGTAGGCAAACTCGATGAGAGGTAAAATGTCTTCCCATTTTTCACCTCGATCTAGTACTACAGTTCTCAGGATATCTTCCGTAGTCGGATTGTCCTTTTCGATCGCCCATCACCGTAGATGAAATGTTGTACTAAAGTTCAACTTCGTGCCCAATTCTCTTTGTAGGCTTACCCAAAATCTTGATGTGAATTTGGAGTCTCTATCTGATGTAATAGATTTTGGTACTCCATGTAGTCGTATAACTTCTTTTACATATATCTGGGCTAGCTTATCAGATCCATAATTGTTCTGAATTGGTAGGAAGTGAGCGCATTTTGTGAGTCTATCTACCACTACCCATATGGCAGTGTTCTCTCTTCTGGACTTGGGTAAATCTGTAACGAAATCCATCGTTATCTCATCCCACTTCCACTCGGGTATACCCAACGGTTGTAACTTCCCGTAGGGTCGTTGATGTAAAGATTTTACTTGCTGGCAAACAAGGCAGCGTTCTACGAAAGAAGCTATGTCTCGTTTCATGCCTTCCCACCAGAACTTTTCTTTTAGGTCTTGGTACATTTTTGTACTGCCTGGGTGGGCGGTGTAAGGTGTATCATGAGCCTCACTCATTATTTCGTTCCAAACTTCAGTATCATCGGGAATACATATTCTCCCTTCAAACATTAAAGCATTATCAGATGCTTCATGGAAATCCTTTAATTCGCCAGTTCTCACCATTCCTCTTATCTTTTCCAACTTTTCCTCCATCCTTTGTCTCTCAATAATCCTTTTCTTAAATCGGTGTCACGGTGAGTGTAGCGATATAGCTCGTGATCGCCTCTCGGTTGTTCAACCAATTCAATCCTCAATTTTCTAAACTCCTCAATGAGGTTATCCTCTGCGTAAGGAGACATCCCAATTTAGTCGATTTTTACGACTCAAAGCGCCGCCTACTACATTCGCTTTACGGGTGATAGTTAATACCACACCGTAATCTTTTACTAGTTCGAGCCATCTTCTCTCCCTCATGTTTAGATCTCTCCGCTCAAAGAAGTATTTCAAACTCTTATGATCAGATAGATTTCACATCTCACTCCATAGAGATGGTGTCTCCATATTTTCAAAGTGCATGAACCATCCGCTAATTCTAAGTCATGTGTTGGGTAGTTCATTTCATGTGGTCTAAGTTGCCGGACGCGATGCTATTACTTTTCCTCTTGCATCAAAACGCAACCTAGTTCGTTCTTCGAGGCGCCTCAGATAAACCACATATTCTTTGTCGCTTTCGCATTGCTAGCACGGTGCACTTGTTAACTTCTCCTCGAGTTTTGAAAACTCGCCTCAGATTCTACAATCCAAGTGTACTTAACTCTTTTCGAGTAGTTGGGTCATCGGTCTTGCTATTTTGGAGAATCCCTCGATGAATCTCCGGTAATAACCAGCCAACCCTAGAAAACTCCGGATCTCATTCTGAGTTCGCGGCGATTTTCATTCTTGCACTGCTTCTACTTTGGTCGGATCTACTTTGATTCCATCAGCAGACACAATGTGTCCGAGGAACATTACTTCCTTCAGCCAAAATTCGCATTTGCTGAACTTAGCAAATAGTCGTTCCACCCTCAAAGTTTGTAACACTGTTCTTAAATGTTCTGTATGGTCCTCCTCATTCTTTGAATAGATGAGAATATCATCTATGAAAACCAAGACAAACTTGTCTAAGTACGGATGAAACACTCGATTCACGAGGTCCATAAATACAATTGGTGCATTTGTTAATCCGAACAGCATAACTACAAATTCATAATGGCCATATCTTGTCCGGAATGCGCTTTAGCTCTATCTTCGTGCCGTACCTTGAGTTGATGATATCGACTTGAGGTCAATCTTTGAGAATATGCTCCTCTCAATTGATCAAACAGTCGTCGATTCTAGGCAACGGTATTTGTTCTTGCGCCATCTTGTTCAAATTTCTCGATAGTCTATACACATCCTTAAAGATCCATCCTTTTCTCGACAAACAACACAAAGTAAACACTAGGTCTAATGAAACCTAGGTCCAACAGTTCTTGGATTTGGATTTTTAGTTCTTCCAATTCCTTTGGGGCCATTCTGTAGGGTGCTTTCGACACTGGAGCCGATCCTGGTTCCAAGTCGATGGTAAATTCTAATTGTCTATCAGGAGGTAATCCTGGTAGATCCTTAGGAAATACATCTGGAAATTCCCTGACAATTTCTATGTCTTCTATCTTCATTTCCGGCTTTTCTTCTCCGTTCAGGTAAACGAGAAAAGCATGGTATCCCTTCTTGTTCATCATCTTTCTTGCCTTCAATGCGGACACAATCGGGACTCTCTTTCCCATGCTAATTCCATGGAAGTGCGTTGCTTCTTGTCCAGGAAAATGAAATGATATTTTCCTTTCCTTGCAAAGAATCGTGGAGTGGTTTGCAGCTAACTAGTCCATTCCTAGGATTATATCTACGTCACCCATGGGTATTATGTTCAAATTATTTGCCAGAACCCTAAGTGATCCTAAGTTCAACTCTAGGTTCGAGCAGAAATGTGTAACAGTCATAATCCCTCCTATAGGTGAAGAGATTCTCATATCCTGATTTGCTTTTATAAAGACTAAGTCCCAAATGATCTACGCATGATTTTGCTATGAAGGAGTGCAAGCACCCGTATTGAACAATACTATAAAGGTATGTTGAGAAGGATTCCATACCGCCGTGTTTCCCTGGTCCTATTCGTTTTGTCGCCGGTGCAAAGCATATGCCCTAGCCTGGGTCGGCTGAGGCTGACGTTGTGCTTGTCTTTCCGGGTCGTTGTCGTTGTCCGGGCTGCTTTATTCTTCTTTGGCGCTTCCGTGGTAGTTGTTGCCTTCGTTGTTGAGGTGGTTGCCACTGCTGCTGCATTTGCTGATGTGGTTGCTGCCACTGTTGTTGTTGCAGTTGTTGCGGAGGTTGTTGCCATTGTTGTGGCTGTATTTGCTGTTGAGGTTGGGGCTGAAATTGGATAGCCCTCAGTGGTTGGACATTGCCGGGTTGGTTCGGCCTTACGATCGTTTCCGAACGTACCCCCGGGCAAAAGTTTGCATAGTGTCCTTTCATCCCACACCTAAAACAGTTCCCGCTGCCCGCCATGCACATTCCTGTGTGCATTTTTCGGCACTTTGGGCACGGAAGAGCCCTTCTTTGCTCTTGTGGACCTCTTGTTGGAGGAACAAAAGCTGGCTTCCTCCATCCCTGTCCCTTATTTGTCAGACTTCCTTGCCACATCGTTGTCTCATTATTCCTGTTCTCAAAATTTCCCTTACTGCTGTTACTAAAACTTGTATCCCATTTCCTCTTACCCTTGTCCACTGTATTCTGCATCTAAGCTGATGCCGGCTTATCATCTGGCATTGCTACCTCAATGTCTAGAGCTCGTGTAAGAGCCTCTGTATAGGTCATGTCTCCAAGACCAGCGAGAGACATTCTTATTTCTGGTCTTAAACCCGACCTGAATTTTTCTGCCATTTTCAGGTCTATGTCCACTTGATCCAGTGCATATCTAGACATCTCGTAAAACGTGCGATCATAATCGGTTACCGACATCTTTTCCTGCTTTAACAAGAAAAATTCGTGTTCCTTCTTCTTGTTGTAACTTTTTGGAACGTACTTATCATACATTTCCCTCTTAAAGTCTTCCCATGTTAACTCTTCCATTTGCTCACAGAAGGTTTTCTTTCTAGCCTCCCACCGTAAATCAGCAGGTCCATTCAATTGGAAGGTTACACATGACAGTCGTTCCTGTGCTGTGCATCTTAAAAAGGTAAAAATCCTTTCAATGGTTCTTATCCATTGTTCAGCTTCTTCTGGACTACCCTTCCCATTGAAAGTAGGAGGGTTTTGTCTTAAGAATAATTCCTCTATCCTGCGATCAGGTTGAGGTGGAGGTGGTTGAGGTATATTCTCCTCTTCTTGTTCAGGAGTTCTACCTCTTCTCCTAGGTCTGCCTCTGCCTCTTACTCCTCGTTCAGGGTCTTGTCTAGGAGGCATTCTGTTATGTAAAATATATCATTAGCATCATACATTATTTTTATAACTTGAATATATACAATTTCATCATTGTCTTATTGGAAAATAACTTAAATAAAACATTACATCCTTGTCATACACGATTTTGTTGCAAAAGCCCTCTCGGGTCATATATATATAATGGCAAAAGTACCATATGTAAAGTACTTGCGATCAAAAGTCATTACAACGAGAATTACTTACATATTGACTTTCAAAACATTTCAAAAGAAGCCATACACATATCGGCTTACAAGGCTTTACAAAAATGAAAAATCATGCACAACGGCTTTATAGCCTTACAAAAATCCAGTTTCCTCGTCATCCAAGTTCTTCAAAAACATAAATAAAACATACATAAGATAAATAACATAGCCTTTCACACTGTTACTTCAACATCAACTCCTCGAGTCCTCCTCATCCTCCTCGGGGTCCTCTTCCTCTTCATCCGAGTCATCGTCTTGGCCGTGTGCTCTAGAGGGTCCAGCGCCATTATTCTCTACCATATGAATGTCCCGCAGCGGACCATAATCAACACGAATCGGACTGTAGCTGTCATGGATAGGGTTATAACCATCGAGGGTACCTGTCACACTTATCCGTGCTGTCTGACGGAAACTCTCAACTAGCGGTAGGGGTTCTGCCATCGGTGGTAGAGGCGGGAGTGGTGAACGCACAGGATGTCCAAACATCAAAGGAGGGAAAACAGGAGCTCCCAAAGCTCTAGGTCTGGCTGCTCCATCCGCCTGGACGAGTCTGCCCTCGTCAATCCGATATCGAGGCACCACTGGGTCGACTATCCGTGGAACCTCGGTGTACAGCCACTCAGGTGACTCATCACGCCATGTGTACTCCCGTGGAGGGAGATAAGGTCCTCTCGGTGCTGCGCCATAAATGTTGTACACATATGTCAGATGGCTGACGAACCTGGGTAAATCGCCTATCAGATCATAACCTCCAACAAGACGGTAGATATAGTCTCCAGAAACTTCCCGAGCATAGTCTTCCCAATTACATGGGAGTATAGTAAGAAGGCGTTTGATGCCATCGTAGTCCGTCACGCCATATGCTCTGGCGTTCCTCCACAGTCTAAGGTAGTACATCAAAAACTCTCCTAGATCTTCACCGGCACACATCCAGCTTTCTCGATAGATGCGGATAGTCTCCTCGGGAGTCGGGTCGGGTCCTATCCTCCTCCTCGCGATATAGCGCATTTCCTCCATCTGTCACGATCAAAACTAATATCAGTCACTAATAATATCTGAGAGCAGATAAGGTAACTTAGTATATCAGTTAAGCAACTAGAAAGAACTATTCAATCTATAAGGCAATTAAATACTAACGGGTAATACACGGATTATGACATTCTTAGTCTACTTAGAAACAACCCTCCTAGTGACATTCTAAGGCATATGAGATACCATGAGTTTTCTGCCCTAATTAAAACTCGAGCTAAACTTTAACCAGAATCTAATGTATTCTGGAGACGGAAAAAGAAATTATGTCCTTCATAAAAAATGAAGTTCAGAGTGTTAAGGGTACGCAGGCGAAAACCACGCGTAAAACGGAGTCCTATCGAGAGAGTACGATCTAAAACAAATTTACTGCGCAGTGCAGAAATTTTTCGCGATCGTGGCAAAATTTCGAGGCAATGCCGACGACGAAGCTGTGCACGCTATGGCTGCTGCCGACGTAGTACAGCTATTACATCCACGTATTCAGGTTGATGCTTAGCATTCTGAAATCCAAGTCAACGGTCACGCATGTTGAAATTGTGATTGTGGTCGCTTAAGTTAAAGCTGTGATGACGATATCAATCTCCATCATTCTTCATGGTCAACGTCGTTCTCGATCATCCTTACGTTCAACTCTCGACGTTAAAAAAAAATCAAAAACTAAAGTCACTTTCATGCTTCCTATCATTCTTTTGTTTTCTTTCATTATGTGAGCATGCTTCTTATATCGTCTACGTTCTTCTTAAGAGAATAGTATATCCAGTTATCAACATAAATTTCATGATCCATAATTATAACTTCAAAATAACATCATATCTCATTTATTCATACTTATACATATCAACTTGCTTTCATACATTCGTCTTTAATTGTTCTGATTCGTTTCAAAACGTATATCTCAACTTAACCACTTCGTACCATTACCATGTAACTTCAAAATTTTAAAATTTTTGGAAATCTTTGCTCATATCTTTTCATTTCCATCATCATAACATTATAACTTTCCCTTTCCTTTTCCTTCAAAAATCCTTTCAAACTTGATCATCATATAGAATTCTTCACTTCATAAGTTTAAAAGAAACCAGTTACCTTTTCTCAGTTGAGCTCGATGTGATGGCGTGTTGAGAGTAGCCAGTAGATTTCTAGAAGTCTAGTGACTCAATCTAGACTTAATTTTGGAAGGAATTTGGGTTTCAAGGAGCAACTGCTCTGATACCACTCTGATACGACCCCACTCCGGATAACCCGGACTGGAACGGACTAATACTAGAAATAGTATTTATGGATGCAGAAGATTATTATAACAAGGCTTATCACATGTGATATATATAATACTTGGGACCAAACATACATTTATAACATCTCGGGCTAAAAGGTTTAGATCATCAGATCCCAAAGGATATTACGATCCGAAAGGCTTCACGCTCATATTATCTTACTAATGATATAACATAAAATAGTTCGTAGAGTTGCAATGAAAGTGTGTGAATACATATATGACGATATGTATTCAAGGTTAACAATTCTTAACAAAAACATCAAGGACACTGGACTTCCTCAACACTCCTCCATCATCAACATCCGAGCTCAACCTGCACATTTAAAAACAAACATGCAGGGCTGAGTACAAAATTTGCACCCAGTGGACTCATGCCGAAAACATTTTATTGTCTTTGAATTATACTGCCCATATTATGGTAAGACACAAGGGTTTTAGTTGAAAATGTCTTGTGCTTACTAAAATATTTTCATCAGTTCATAAAAGTTGCTTGGCCAAGCATTTTTCTTGGTGTGTATGATCCATATCCCTTGTCATCATTTCATCGTAACATTATAGTCGAACGTCGTGAAGGAGGCCTCCCTCTACGACGCCGTGACCGGCCGTGAATTGTCCTTACAGCACACAGTCACCTTAGGTGTACACGTTAATCCTAGCCAGGTATAAGCCTTCCGGCATAGGATCCGATATCGATTTCATTCATAAGTTGGGAGCTACCCAACAACATTTATCAATCATATCAATCTCATGGATAGGATACAATACACAAAACATAAAATATTTTAGGCAGGTAATCTTATAAACATTTTAATCAACAGTTGAGATAAGCATCATAAATAAAGTTTGTTGAAATATGTAATATTCCAAAGAAACGAACATACGATTACGGTATTCTAAACCCGTAATTAGGGTTTTGCCGTATATAATTTTTACGACATCGAATATTGTGATTTCGATACGATATCGTTATAACGAATTCTTTTTATAATTCACTAAGTATTGTGAATTACGGAAATAAAATTTATGGAATGGTACGACAGTATTATTTCAACGTCAAATGCGTATCGAACGTCAGCATTTTATGGAAATCTCTGAGCTGCAAAGCTTGGAATTAATTTCCATCTTAATTCCTTTATTAAAAGGAATATGTTTATAAAGTAAGTACGAACTTACTACGACCATTTTGAGATGAGTCGATTTTGAACGTTTTGAGACGTTTTGAACGTCAACGTCTAGAGACGTTTTGTAAAATGAGTTTAATGCTTAGAAAATTATAATAATTAATTTCCTATTATTATTTTATATAATTATGGTATTAATGATTATTAAAATCAATAATTGAGTTATAAAACTCGATAATTCCAATTAATGGAATTCGAAAACCCTAGTTTTCTAAACTATGGTTTTTGGCATGAAATGATACCATTAAATTATCATATGATATCTAAACTTTATAATATGATATATATGAATATTATTAAGCATTAAAATCAGTTTTTAACCATAGAAATCGAGGGTTTCAGTTTTTAAAAAAATTTGAAACCCTATTTTCGAAATTAGGGTTTTTAATGCATGAAATGTGAAATAATTTTATCGTATGCTATTATTTAAATATCTAAATCATATATTATGATATATATGTGTATTTTTGATCGAAATGTACATGGGTATCAATAATAGGTGTGATTTACATTTTATTTCCTATTTTCTCAATTTTTTATCGGTATTTTCGAATATGAGCATATGTTATGTTTTAATTATTTTTATGACATGCATTATATATCTATAACCTATGATGTGATTAATACATGTATTATGTGTAATTGAAAAATAAAATCAGCCCCTTTGAACCCCCCCATGCGCCGATTTCCTTCACCCCATGCACAATGATTTCCACTTTTAAAATCACCCAATACATGGAAGGCTCCTTTTGCACTCTTTAATCATCATTTTCCCTTCCCAAGTTCAGCAATAATTTCCCTATGTGTGTGTGTGTAGCCGTGTAGTGAGAGAGAGATTAGGGGGAGAGAGGCTCTTCACCTTATACACTATCCTTCTCACAATTGCAAACACACAAAATACACCCCATATTTCAAGCATGTAAATAACCTTGATTATATGTTCTATGATTTAATTAGAATTTTTGAAAATCCATTGCTATTTTTTTAAAAGCCTATTCATGGTGTATTAATGTAATCTTTAAAACCACGTCTTTAAAATAAAATTTTGCCGTGAAATCAAATCACATATGAAATCAAGTATGATTTCAATTGTTTACAAGGAATAATTTCCTGTTACACACTCACTCAAAGTTAGTGAATGAAAGAAATCGAAAGTTTTAACTTTTATCGGCAGTACATTTTTAACGTCGAATGCATATCGACTATTGAAATGTCACGATATTTCTTAAGCAATCAAGCTTGGAATTATATTCCATTATTAATGGAATATTTTTATAATGAGATTACGAGTATTTACGACCATTTTTAAAATGAGTCGATACGTAACATTTTGAGACGTTTTCAAACGTCAACGTTTAGAGATAAGATGAACGATGGCTTTAATGATCAAGAAACTTTAGGAAATTATTTCTTATGGTATTTTTATGATATTACAGTACTAATAAGCATTTAATTAATGCTTGAACATTAGAATTAGCAAAAATCTCAACCTTAGTTTCGAAAACCCTAATATTTTGAAATTAGGGTTTTCTTGAAAATTTTGCTCTTTTAATTATCCTATGCTATAATTATTATTTAAATCATGTACCAAGGTGCACAAACTTATGAATGACATGAAATAAAATTTTTAAGCTATGATCAAACCAAATGGCCGATAGCCATTTATTTTGTGCACAAGTTGAATTACTTTCTTCCTTTATACTATTTAATTAACCTATGATATTAAATATCATCTAAATCATATATTATGATTTATATATCTATGATTAGCATGAAATAAGAATTTTAACCTAAGGTATGGCCTAATGGCCGAGAGCTATTCCCTTCTTGTACAATGTTGAATTAATTCATCTTCTCCACTCTTGCATGTATATATATGTATATTTTCAGATTTTATACCAACAAATCTCCCACTAATAATACATTTTAACTATTTCCAAGATAGTGTGTAAGACACTAATGATTGGGAACCCATTAGTGAATAAACTAGTATTAAAATGTGAAGAGTCTTGTGTTGTATTGGGGGAGAGAGAGAGACCGAGAGTGAGGGGGATAATAGGGGGGGATATTTTCAGATTTTAATTCATTCCTCACTTCTCCTTATTCACTCAAACACTCTACTCCCATCTCTCTCTCCAACACTCTCAAAACTCTCTCTTCTCTCTCTTATTTTCAGCCATGGCCGAGCTCTTCTCCACCCTTCAAGCTTGAAATTTTTCTTCCTCTCATCACCACACAAGTCCATAGTACCTTATACATTGTCTCTTTAATCCATATACCTAAGGTAGGTTCAAAACAAATGGATAGTTGTTCTTGAAAAATTTCCTAAGTTTCGAAATTTTGGTTTGAACAATGCATGTGTTCTTGATGATCTTAGTTGGTAATCTTTTGCTATTGCATGTGTATAAATGTTAAGAAAGGGATTAGGTATGTGTTCTTGTTTTTCAAAAGTATTGCATGTAAGGTTTTGTTCAAAGATTTTCGAATCCATGGCTATAATGTGTACTAAGGATATGTAGCAATAAGTTGTGAAGCTTTGAGCATGTTTTAAAAATTTATTCAATATGTATGAAAAATTTATGAAAAGGCCGAGACCTATGAGAGGTTGTATGGTTTTGATTTTATGATCTATGAGTTAATATGTGACTATAGTATTTATTTGAAAATTTTTGAAAAATCTATGCTATTGTTCTTCTTGAAACCGAGAGCTATGCTTGAAGTAAGTGGGTGTATGATTTTATTTTTGTACATGCAATGTGATATTATTGATCTAAGATGTATTGAGAGTGTATATAAATTATTTGAAAATTTTAGAACACTCTTGCTATTTTTTCATAAGAACCGAGACCTATGTATATATTATGTGGGTGATGAATTTTATTTAGACCATGCAATTACATATAATTGATCTATGATATCATGTGAATCTATAGCAATTTTGTTTGGAAATTTTAAGAAATTCCTACATCTTATTTCCAAAATAACCGAGAGCTACATATATGAACATATACATGTGTATGATTTTATTTTATAACATGCAATGGTGTTTTATTACTCTAGTGTATGAATTTTATACCCTATGATTTAATTGGAAATTTTAAGAAAAATCCTATCAATTATTTTGAAAAATACCGAGGCCTATATATATATATATATATGTTAGTGTGTAATTTTATTTTGTGACATGCAATGTTGTATTATTGTTTTAAAATGTGTTTTATGCATCTTAGGATTTTGTTAGAATTTTTGAAGATCAATTACACATTTGTTTCAAAAAAACCGATGAGTTATACACTCAAATGGTGATGATCAAATGGTCTTTGATGTATATTATGATGTAATGTTGCTACACTATAGTTTATGAGCATGATATATATGTTGGAAATTTTTATAAAAATTTTAATGTGTATTATGAAAAGGGCCGAGAGTTAGTATACCATTTATATGGTATATAAATGTCATATTATGGATTATATGACATAAGTATGTTATGGACTAATGTTTGGACCTTGTGTTAAATTATTGGAATTTTAGGAAATTATTGAGCATTTTATTAAAAATGCCGAGACCTTATATAAATAATAAGGTGATGATTGAACAATGTTTAGTTGATCTTATGACCTATTAATGAGCATAGTGTATAATAATACACTATATAATATTAGAAAAAATTTTGGACTTTGTTTGGTAATTTTCATAATTACCAAAACATTCTAAAGAATTTCTAAGGATTTTTAAATCCTTTTAATCAAGTTTATTATAAATTATATGTCTAATATTATTTTAGACATATTTAGAAATTATGGATAAATTTAGAAAATAATTGGTTGAAAAACCCAAAATAGCCGTGAGCTATTTTAAAATAGAAATAAGGACTTTAAATCCTTAAATTCATTATTTATAATGAATTATATGTTTAAAAATTATTTTTAAACATATTAAAACAGTTATAAAAGAAATCAATTGAAATTGATTTTTGCAAAAGAATTTAATACTAAAATAAGACTTAGTAATTAAATTACTAAGAAAAGTCAAAATTGTTGACTTTTGAAATCAACGTCTGAAAGACGTTCGATAAATACGCTAATATCGTAAGGCGTATCATTTGCTAATGATATCACGTTGATATGGAAGGATTTCATATTTAAAGTCGTGAAATCGAAAACACGAGAAAACGTTGGACCATTTACCGAGAGGGTAAATTGGTAATTTTAACACATATCTCGTTTCTATCGAAGAACGAGAAATATTAAGTTGATACGCGTTTGAGAAACGAATTAAATTCATTAAGGAATTCAATTCGCATCGATATGAAATATCGAATTTTATTATAGACTTTGTAAGTCTCGAATTACGTAAACGACGTACTAAAGCATCCTTTTTATATAAAGGTGTGGACGCTGACGCACCAACTGGACGTTGACGAGTAAGGAAAACGTTAAAGACGATCAATAATTTCCAGGTGGGCTTTATTATTAAAACAGAAAAACTTTGCTGCTCTTTTCAACTGTCCTTGTTTACAGTACTTTTCAAATAAATGCTAAAATTTCTTTAAATGATTACCTGCCAAAATGTTTACGTTTTGTGTATCGTATCCTATCCATGTATGATGTGATGTTGATGGGTTATTCCCAACTTATGAATGAAAATCGATATCGGATCCTATGGGAAGACTTATACCAGCTAGGATTAACGTGTACACTGATGGTGACTGTGTGCTGTAAGGACAATTCACGGCCGGTCACGGGGTCGTAGAAGGAGGCCTCCTTCACGACTTTCGACTATGATAACATGATGGAATGATAATAAGGATATGGATCACGACACCAAGAAAATGCTTGGCGACAACTTTTATAAACTCGTGAAAATATTTTAGTAAGCACTGGCATTTTCAAATAAAACCCTTGTGTCTTACCACTATATTGGCAGAGTAATTCAATGAAAATAAAATGTTTTCGGCATAAGTCCACTGGGTACAAATTTTGTACTTAGCCCTGCATGTTTGTTTTTAAATGTGCAGGTTGAGCTCGGTTGCTGATGATGGAGGAGTGTTGAGAAAGCCATATGTCCTCGATGTTCGTTAGGAATGGATAACCTTGAATACATATCGTCATATATGTATTCACACACTTTCCGCTGCAACTCTGAACTGTTTTATTTTCATGTTGGATATTATAATAAAGTGAACTATGAAGTCCTTGGATCGTTATATCCTTTGGATCCATTGGCTAAAACCTTTTTATCGAAATGTTATAAGTGTTTGTTTAATCTTAAGTTCTATATTCTCATATGATATGTCTTGTCGCGTGACGATCTTCGTATCCGTGAATACTATTCCTAATTTTAGTCCGCTCACTCCGGGTCAACCTGAGTGGGGTCGTGACAGAGTGGTATCAGAGCAGTTGCTCTTTGAAACCCCATTTCCTTCTAAAACTAAGTCTAGAATTGAGTCACTAGACTTCTAGAAAATCTACTGGCTATCCTCAACACTCCAACACATCGAGCTCAACTGGAAAAAGGTAAACTAGTTTCTTTTGAACTTATGAAGTGAAATTTTTTTTTATATGATGACCAAATTTGAAAAGATTTTTGAAGTAAAAGGGAAAAGGAAAGTTGTAATGTGATGATGATTGAAATGATGAGTTATGAATGAAAAATTTTCAAAAATCCTAAATTTTGAAATTTGATAGCAATGATATGAAGTGGTTAAGTTGAAATGTATGTTTGAAATGAATCATGATGATTAAAGACGAATGTATGAAAACAAAATGATATGTACAGATATGTATGAACGAAGTATGATGTAGTTTGGATGTTATGTTTATGAATTATGAAATCTATGTTAATGACAAAGTATGCTATGCTCTTGAGAAGAACGTAGACGATATAGGAAGTATGTTCCCATAATGAAAGAAAACAAAAGAATGATAGGAAGCATGAATGTGTCTTTAATTCCGGGTTTTGAACGGCGAGAGTGGAACGTAAAGATGATCGAGAACGACGTTGACTATGAAGAATGAAGAAGGTGGATGCTGTATCACAGTTAAAGCAAGCGACCATAATTATAATTTTCAACTTGCGTGACCGTGGACCGAGATTTCAGAACGACAAGCCTCAATTTGAAGACGTAGACGTAATAATTATACTAAGTCGGCAGCAGCCATAGCGTGTATGATGTCGTTATTGGCACCTTCTCGAAACGTTGTTATAATCGCGAAAATTTTCTGCACTGCGCAGTAAATTTGTTTTTAATCGTACTCCCTCGATAGGACTCCGTTTTACGCATGGTTTTCGCCTGCGTATTCCTAACATTCTGAACTTCATTTGTTATGAAGGACAGAATCTCTTTTTCCATCTCCCAAATACAGTAGAGTCTGGGTAAAGTTCAGCTTGAGTTTTAGATAGAACAGAGGAATTTATAATACCTCGTGTAGCTTAACATAGCAATAGGAGTTTTGTTTACTAGGTGGGTTAAGAATGTTTGGTTATAGGTTGAATAGTTTATCCTAGTTGATTAATCAAAGTACTAAGCTACCCTATCTGCTATCGGATATTAGTAGTGTCTAACGGTTAGTTTTTGATCGTGACAGATGGAGGAAATGCGTTACATTGCGAGGAGGAGGATAGGACTGACCCGACTCGACGAGGAGACCATCCGTATTATCGGAAAGCTGGATGTGTGCGGGGAGGATTTAGGAGAGTTCGATGTATTATTTTAGATTGTGGAGGAATGCGAGTATACGGCGTGACGGACTACGATGACATTAAGCGTCTTCTTACTATACTTCCATGTGATTGGGAAGATTATGCTCGTGAGGTTTCGGGATTACATTTACCGTGCGGTTGGGGATATGATTTGATAAGCGATCTACCGGGTTTATCGACCACGACGTATGTATATAGCATCTATGGCGCAGCACCGAGAGGACCTTATCTCCTCCACGGAGTATACATGGCGTGATGAGTCACCGAGTGGTCTGACACCGAGGTTCCACGGATAGTTGACCCAGTGGTACCACGATATCGGATTGACGAGGCGAGACTTGTTCAAAGCGGACGGAGCGGCTGAGACTAGAGCTTTGGGAGCCCTGTTTCCCACCTTTGATATTCGGACATCCGGTGCGTTCACCACTCCGCCTCTACCACCGATGGCGCACCCTTACCGCCGGTGAGAGTTTTCGTCGGACAAAGACGGATTAGTGTGACGGTACTCTTGATGGGTATAACCCCATCCATGGCAACTACTGATCCGATTCGTGTGGATTATGGTCCACTGCGGGACATCCCGATGGTAGAGAGTAATGAGCTGGACCCTCGAGTATATGGCGGTGATGACTCGGACGAGGAGAAGAGGATCCGAGGAAGATGAGGAAGATTCGAGGAGTTGATGTAGATAGTGATGTTGATGTAAAATTTGAAGGATTATGTTATCTATTTTATGTATGTTTTATTTATGCTTTTGAAAAACTTGAGCGATGGGGAAGCTGAATTTTGTAAGGCTATAAAGCCATTGTGCATGACTTTAATTTTGTAAAGCCTTAAGGCCGATATGTGTATGGCCCTTTTCTTTTGAAATATTTTGGAAGCAATCATGTGAGTAATCCTTGATATAAGGACTTGTGTTTGCAAAATCGTTATCTATGGTGCTTTTGCAATTGTATGTATGTATGACCGAGAGGGCTTTTGCAACAAATCTATGTATGACAAGAATGAAATGTTTTATTTAAGTTATCATTTCTAAAAAAAAAAAAAAAAGCAAAAAAATGAAATTTGTACATATTCAAGTTATAAAAATGATACATGATGCTAATGATATATTTTACACAACAGAATGCCTCCTAGACAAGACCCTGAACGAGAAGTAAGAGGCAGAGGCAGACCTAGGAGACGAGGTAGAACTCCGGAACAAGAGGAGCAGGCTGTACCTCAACCACCTCCACCTCAGCCTGACCGCAGGATAGAGGAATTGTTCTTAAGACAAAACCCTCCTACTTTCAATGGGAAAGGTAGTCCGGAAGATGTTGAACAGTGGATGAGAACTATCGAGAGAATTTTCACTTTTCTAAGGTGCACAACACAAGAAAGACTATCATGTGTAGCCTTCCAGTTAAATGGGCCTGCTGATTTCTGGTGGGAGGCCAGGAAGAAAACTTTCACAGCAGAGCAGATGGAGGAATTGACTTGGGAAGATTTTAAAAGGGAAGTGTATGATAAGTATGTACCGAAAAGTTACAAGAAGAAGAAGGAACATGAATTTTTCTTGTTAAAACAGGAAAAGATGTCGGTAACCGATTACGATCGCACTTTTTGCGAAATGTCTAGATATGCCTGGATCAGGTGGACACGGATTTAAAGATGGCGGAAAAATTTAGATCAGGGTTAAGGCCGAAATAAGAATGTCTCTCTTTGGTCTTGGAGACATGACTTATCTTGAGGCTCTTACGAGCTTTGGACATTGAGGCGACAATGCCGGATGATAAGTCGGGATCACTCGGATCGAGAATACCATGGACGGAGGAAAGAAAATGGGATACTAGTTTTGGTAATAGTAGGGAAACTTTGAAAACAAAAGTAACAAACAACGGTGGCGGGGGCTCAGCAAATCAAGGCAAGGATGGAGGAAGCCAACCTTTATTCCTCCAACAAGGGACCACAAGAGCGTGAAGGGCTCTTCCGTGCCAAAATGCCGAAAGATGCACGGGAATGTGCATGGCGGGCGATGGAAACTGTTTTAGGTGTGGTATGAAAGGACATTACGCAAGCTTTTGTCCGGGATACATTCGAAAGCAGTTGTAGGCCGAACCAACCCGGTAATGTCCAACCGCCGAGGGCTATCAATTTCAGCCCCAACCTCAACAAAGAACTACGGCCGCAACAATGGCAACAACCTCCACAACAAGCTGCAAAGAACCACAACAACAAATACCACAACAGAAGTGGCAACCACCTCAAGAACGAAGACAACAACCACTACGGCAGCGTCGGTGACAGCGCCCGGACAAAGACGACCCAAAGAAAGGCAAGCACCACGTCCACCATAGCTACCTCAAGCTAGGCGTATGCTTTGCCGCAACAAAGCGAACAGGACCGTGGAAACTGGCGGTATGGGAATCCTTCTCAACATACATTATAGTATTGTTCGACACGGGTGCTTCGCACTCTTTCATAGCAAAATCATGCGTGATCTGTTGGGACTTAGTCTTATAAAAGCAAATCGGGATATGAGAATCTCTTCACCTATAGGAGGGATTATGGTATTACACATTTACGCTCGAACCTAGAGTTGAACTTAGGATCACTAAGGGTTCTAGCAAATAATTTGAACATAATGTCCATGGGTGGCGTAGATATAATCCTAGGAATGGGTGGTTAGCGCAAACCACTCCACGATTCTTTGCAAGGAAAGGAAAATATCATTTCATTTTCCGGCAAGAAGCAACGCATTTCCATGGAATCGACATGGGAAGAGAGTCCCAATTGTGTCCGCATTGAAGGCGAGGAAAATGATGAATAAGAAAGGATACCATGCTTTTCTCGTTTACGAGCGAAGAAGAAAAGCGGGCGAAGGTAGAAGACATAGAAATTGTTAGGGAATTTCGGATGTATTTCTAAGGATCTACCAGATTACCTCGATGAGCAGTTGGAATTTACCATTGACTTGGAACCAGGATCGGCTCCAGTGTCAAAGGCACCCTACAGAATGGCCCCAAAGGAATTGGAAGAAGTGAAAATCCAAATCCAAGAATTGTTGGATCTAGGTTTCATCAGACCTAGTGTTTCGCCTTGGGGGCGCTTTGTATTGTTCGTCGAGAAGAAGGATGGATCTTTAAGGATGTGTATAGACTATCGAGAGTGAACAAGATGACGCTCAAGAACAAATATCCTTTACCAAGAATCGACGATTTGTTCGATCAATTGAGAGGAGCGGGCATATTTTCAAAATCGATCTTAAGTCGGGCTACCATCAACTCAAGTGCGACACGAAGACATAGCTAAAACCGCATTCGAACAAGATATGGCCATTATGAATTTGTAGTTATGCCATTCGGATTAACTAATGCACCGGTGTGTTTATGGACCTCATGAACCGAGTGTTTCATCCGTACTTAGACAAGTTTGTATTGGTTTTCATAGATGACATTCTCATCTATTAGAAAATGAGGAAGACCATAAGGAACATCTAAGAATGGTGTTACAAACTTTGAGGAATGAAAGATTGTTTGCTAAGTTCAACAAATGCAATTTTGGTGAAGGAAGTAATGTTCCTAGGACACATCGTGTCTGCGATGGAATCAAAGTGGATCCGACCAAAGTGGGCGGTGCAAGAATGGAAATCACCGCGAACTCGAATGAGATCAGGAGTTTTCTAGGGTTGGTGGTTATTATAGGAGATTCATTGAGGATTCTCCAAAATAGCAAGACCAATGACCCAATTACTTGAAAAGGAGTTAAGTACACTTGGACCGAGGAATGTGAGGCGAGTTTTCAAGAACTCGAGGAAAAGTTAACAAGTGCACGGTGTTAGCGATCCGGAATCGATAAGGAGTATGTGGTTTATCTTGGCGCCTCAAAGAGCGGACTAGGATGCGTTTTGATGCAAGAAGGAAAAGTAATAGCATACGCATCACGACAACTTAGACCACATGAGCTAAACTACCCAACACATGATTTAGAGTTAGCGGCGGTGGTTCATGCACGAAAATATGGAGACACCATCTCTACGGGTGAGATGTGAAATTTTCTGATCATAAGAGTTTGAAATACTTTTTGACGAGAGAGATCTAAACATGAGGCAAAGAAGATGGCTCGAACTAGTAAAGATTACGATTGTGGTATTAACTATCACCCGGTAAAGCGAATGTAGTAGGCGGCGCCTTGAGTCGTAAAATCAAACTCATTTGGGATGTCTCTTGACACGAGAAGATAAACTTGTCGAAGAATTCAGCAAATTAAGAATCGAATTGATTAAACAACCGAGGCGATCGGGAATTGTATTGCTACACTCACCATGACACACGATCTAAGAAAAGGATCATTGAGAGACAAAGGATGGAGGAAAAGTTGGAAAAGATAAGAGGA
This sequence comes from Salvia rosmarinus, assembly GCA_036937905.1. Taxonomy (NCBI): domain Eukaryota; kingdom Viridiplantae; phylum Streptophyta; class Magnoliopsida; order Lamiales; family Lamiaceae; genus Salvia; species Salvia rosmarinus. The sequence goes on along the minus strand of CM072824.1, from coordinate 30,574,285 downwards.
AGAGTGAGAAATGGCGAATTGGAAAATTTCGGGAAGCATCAGATAATGCTTTAATGTTCAAAGGAAGAATATGTGTTCTGATGATCTTTGAGATTCGAACGACATAATGAGTGAGGCTCATGATACACCTTATACCGCCCACCCAGCGATGCGAAGATGTACCAAGACACAAAAGAAAAGTTACGGTGGGAAGGCATGAAGCGAGACATAGCTTCTTTTCGTAGAACGTTGCCTTGTTTGCCAACAAGTAAAAGCTTTACACCAACGGCCCCTACGGGAAGTTACAACCGTTAGGTATACGAATGGAAATGGGATGAAATAACGATGGATTTCGTTACAGATTTACCCAAGTCTAAGAAAGGAAACACTACCATATGGGTAATAGTGGATAGACTCACCAAGTGCGCTCACTTTTTACCAATTCAAAATACATATGGAGCTGATAGACTAGCCCAAATATATGTAAAGGAAGTGATACGGCTACATGGAGTACCAAAATCCATTACATCAGATAGAGACTCCAAGTTCACATCGAAATTTTGGATGAGCCTACAAAAAGAATTGGGAACAAAGTTAAACTTTATCTGACATTTCACCCACAAACTGATGGGCAGTCGAAAGGACAATCAAACTCTAGAAGATATGCTGAGAACCGTAGTACTAGATCGAGGTGCAAAATGGGAAGACATTTTACCTCTTATTGAGTTTGCCTACAATAATAGTTATCAAGCGACGATTGATATGGCCCCATATGAAGCTTTGTATGGCAAGAAGTGTAGATCACCACTTTACTGGGATGAAGTGGGTGAAAGGAAAATAATAGGGCGAGCGGTGAATGAAATGATTGAAATCGTCCGTCAGATTAGGCAAAGAATCGAGGAAGCTCAAGATGAAGAAATCTACTGACGTCTGGCGTAGATCGGAGCTACATTTGAAGTTGGAGACAAAGTATTTCTCAAAGTCTCTCCATCGAAGGGGATCACAAGATTTGGTGTGAAAGGAAAACTAAGACCCCGCTACATAGGACCATATGAGATCCTAGAAAGAATAGGCTCAGTAGCCTATAAGTTGGCTCTTCCGCCCAACTTGGGAAATGTGCATAATGTTTTCACGTATCTCAACTAAGGAAATATGTATACGATCCAAAACACGTGATCCGTCAAGGCGACGTAGTTCTCAATCCGGACATGAGTTATGAAGAAGAGCTATCGCAATAATAGACCATAAAGTTCAACAATTGAGAAATAAATCAATTTCATTTGGTCAAAGTCTTGTGGAATCACCACGGACGAAGAAGAAGCTACGTGGGAGCTAGAAGATACGGTGAAGGGCGGTACCCAGATTATTCTTTTAAGGTATACAAATTTCGGGATGAAATTTCTTTTAAGGGGGGTAGGATGTAATAACCCGCAGTTTTAAAAGCCTATTCACGGTCTTTAAAACCCGTAAAATAAAATTTTGCCGTGAAATCAAATCACATATGAAATCAAGTATGATTTCAATTGTTTACAAGGAATAATTTCCTGTTACACACTCACTCAAAGTTAGTGAATGAAAGAAATCGAAAGTTTTAACTTTTATCGACAGTACATTTTTAACGTCGAATGCATATCGACTATTGAAATGTCACGATATTTCTTAAGCAATCAAGCTTGGAATTATATTCCATTATTAATGGAATATTTTTATAATGAGATTACAGTATTTACGACCATTTTAAAATGGGTCGATACGTAACATTTTGAGGCGTTTTCAAGCGTCAGCGTTTAGAGATAAGATGAGCGATGGCTTTAATGATCAAGAAACTTTAGGAAATTATTTCTTATGGTATTTTTATGATATTACAGTACTAATAAGCATTTAATTAATGCTTGAACATTAGAATTAATAAAAATCTCAATCTTAGTTTGAAAACCCTAATATTTTGAAATTAGGTTTTCTTGAAAATTTTTGCTCTTTTAATTATCCTATGCTATAATTATTATTTAAATCATGTACCAAGGTGCACAAACTTATGAATGACATGAAATAAAATTTTTAAGCTATGATCAAACCAAATGGCGATAGCCGTTTATTTTGTGCACAAGTTGAATTACTTTCTTCCTTTATACTATTTAATTAACCTATGATATTAAATATCATCTAAATCATATATTATGATTTATATATCTATGATTAGCATGAAATAAAATTTTAACCTAAGGTATGGCCTAATGGCGAGAGCTATTCCTTCTTGTACAATGTTGAATTAATTCATCTTCTCCACTCTTGCATGTATATATATGTATATTTTCAGATTTTATACCAACAAATCTCCCACTAATAATACATTTTAACTATTTCCAAGATAGTGTGTAAGACACTAATGATTGGGAACCCATTAGTGAATAAACTAGTATTAAAATGTGAAGAGTCTTGTGTTGTATTGGGGAGAGAGAGAGCCGAGAGTGAGGGGGATAATAGGGGATATTTTCAGATTTTAATTCATTCCTCACTTCTCCTTATTCACTCAAACACTCTACTCCCATCTCTCTCTCAACACTCTCAAAACTCTCTCTCTCTCTTATTTTCACCCGTGGCGAGCTCCTCTCCACCCTTCAAGCTTGAAATTTTTCTTCCTCTCTCACCACACAAGTCCATAGTACCTTATACATTGTCTCTTTAATCCATATACCTAAGGTAGGTTCGAAACAAATGGATAGTTGTTCTTGAAAAATTTCCTAAGTTTCGAAATTTTGGTTTGAACAATGCATGTGTTCTTGATGATCTTAGTTGGTAATCTTTTGCTATTGCATGTGTATAAATGTTAAGAAAGGGATTAGGTATGTGTTCTTGTTTTCAAAAGTATTGCATGTAAGGTTTTGTTCAAAGATTTTGAATCCATGGCTATAATGTGTACTAAGGATATGTAGCGATAAGTTGTGAAGCTTTGAGCATGTTTTACAAATTTATTCAATATGTATGAAAAATTTATGAAAAGGGCGAGACCTATGAGAGGTTGTATGGTTTTGATTTTATGATCTATGAGTTAATATGTGACTATAGTATTTATTTGAAAATTTTGAAAATCTATGCTATTGTTCTTCTTGAAACCGAGAGCTATGCTTGAAGTAAGTGGGTGTATGATTTTATTTTTGTACATGCAATGTGATATTATTGATCTAAGATGTATTGAGGTGTATATAAATTATTTGAAAATTTTAGAACACTCTTGCTTTTTTTTCATAAGAACCGAGACCTATGTATATATTATGTGGGTGATGAATTTTATTTAGACCATGCAATTACATATAATTGATCTATGATATCATGTGAATCTATAGCAATTTTGTTTGGAAATTTTAAGAAATTCCTACATCTTATTTCCAAAATAACCGAGAGCTACATATATGAATATATACATGTGTATGATTTTATTTTATAACATCTGATGGTGTTTTATTACTCTAGTGTATGAATTTTATACCCTATGATTTAATTGGAAATTTAAGAAAATCCTATCAATTATTTTGAAAATACAGAGGCTATATATATATATATATGTTAGTGTGTAATTTTATTTTGTGACATGCAATGTTGTATTATTGTTTTAAAATGTGTTTTATGCATCTTAGGATTTTGTTAGAATTTTGAAGATCAATTACACATTTGTTTCAAAAAACCGATGAGTTATACACTCGAATGGTGATGATCAAATGGTCTTTGATGTATATTATGATGTAATGTTGCTACACTATAGTTTATGAGCATGATATATATGTTGGAATTTTTATAAAAATTTTAATGTGTATTATGAAAAGGGCGAGAGTTAGTATACCATTTATATGGTATATAAATGTCATATTATGGATTATATGACATAAGTATGTTATGGACTAATGTTTGGACCTTGTGTTAAATTATTGGAATTTTAGGAAATTATTGAGCATTTTATTAAAATGCGAGACCTTATATAAATAATAAGGTGATGATTGAACAATGTTTAGTTGATCTTATGACCTATTAATGAGCATAGTGTATAATAATACACTATATAATATTAGAAAAATTTTGGACTTTGTTTGGTAATTTTCATAATTACGAAACATTCTAAAGAATTTCTAAGGATTTTAAATCCTTTTAATCAATTTTATTAATAAATTATATGTCTAATATTATTTTAGACATATTTAGAAATTTTGGATAAATTTGAAAATAATTGGTTGGAAAACCCAAAATAGCCGTGAGCTATTTTAAAATAGAAATAAGGACTTTAAATCCTTAAATTCATTATTTATAATGAATTATATGTTTAAAATTATTTTTAAACATATTAAAACAGTTATAAAAGAAATCAATTGGAAATTGATTTTCAAAAAATTTAATACTAAAATAAGACTTAGTAATTAAATTACTAAGAAAAGTCAAAATTGTTGACTTTTGAAATCAACGTCTGAAAGACGTTCGATAAATACGCTAATATCGTAAGGCGTATCATTTGCTAATGATATCACGTTGATATGGAAGGATTTCATATTTAAAGTCGTGAAATCGAAAAAGCGTGAGAAAACGTTGGACCATTTACTAAGAGGGTAAGTTGGTAATTTTCAACACATATCTCGTTTCTATCGAAGAGCGAGAAATGTTAAGTTGATCTGGCGTTTGAGAAGCGAATTAAATTCATTAAGGAATTGATTCGCATCGATATGAAATATCGAATTTTATTATAGACTTTGTAAGTCTCGAATTACGTAAACGACGTACTAAAGCATCCTTTTATATAAAGGTGTGATGACGACGCACAGTTGGGCGTTGACGAGTAAGGAAAAGCGTTAAAGACGATCAATAATTTCGGTGGGCTTTATTATTAAAGCAGAAAAACTTTACTGCTCTTTTCAACTGTCTTTGTTTATAGTACTTTTCAAATAAATGCTAAAATTTCTTTAAATGATTACCTGCCAAAATGTTTACGTTTTGTGTATCGTATCCTATCCATGTATGATGTGATGTTGATGGGTTATTCCCAACTTATGAATGAAAATCGATATCGGATCCTATCTTGGGAATACTTATACAGCTAGGATTAACGTGTACACTGATGGTGACTGTGTGCTGTAAGGACAATTCACGGCCGGTCACGGGGTCGTAGAAGGAGGCCTCCTTCACGACTTTCGACTATGATAACATGATGGAATGATAATAAGGGATATGGATCACGTACACCAAGAAAATGCTTGGCCAAGCAACTTTTATAAACTCGTGAAAATATTTTAGTAAGCACAAGGCATTTTCAAATAAAACCCTTGTGTCTTACCACTATATTGGCAGAGTAATTCAATGAAAATAAAATGTTTTCGGCATAAGTCCACTGGGTACAAATTTTGTACTTAGCCTGCATGTTTGTTTTAAATGTGCGAGTTGAGCTCGATTCTTGATGATGGAAGAGTGTTGAGAAAGCCGTATGTCCTCGATGTTCGTTAGGAATGGATAACCTTGAATACATATCGTCATATATGTATTCACACACTTTCCGCTGCAACTCTGAACTGTTTTATTTTCATGTTGGATATTATAATAAAGTGAACTATGAAGTCCTTCAGATCGTTATATCCTTTGGATCTGTTGGCTAAACCCTTTTGAACTGAAATGTTATAAGTGTTTGTTTAATCTTAAGTTCTATATTCTCATATGATATGTCCTGTCGTGACAGTCGTCTGTATCCGTGAATACTATTCCTAATATTAGTCCGCTCACTCCGGGTCAACCTGAGTGGGGTCGTGACAGAAATTGTTTGCTAATTATTTGGTAATTATCAAGTTATTACCGTGAAAATGCTATATATTATTAAATGAATGATTATGGTGAACTATAGGTTATATTGGTGATGTATATTGATGTTGGGATATTATACTAGGTATATATCAATTTTGGGAATTTTGGATAATTATTCCTAATTATTGTAATTACAGTAAGTATATATATGTATATATATAAATAAATAGCAAACAATATCATATGAATTTTATAAATTCATATTCTGGACCATAGTGTATAATAATGCACTATATTGATTTAGAAAATTTTTCAAAAGTCATTTGACATTTTTAATTTAATTATCGAGTTTTCGATAATTAATAAGGATTTTTAAATCCTTTTTAAATCAGTTTATTTATAAAATAATTGTTAAATTAATATTCTGGACATAATTGAATTTTACAAAATTTTATGAACATAGATTGCTATGTTTGAGACAAACGTTCATTTTATAACGTTTTAAAATCGAAATTACGCATTTTAGTTATAAAAAGGTTTTATTAAATGCGAAATTATTTATAAGTCCTTGATTTACGTGATAAATCGAAAAATAGGACTTTATGTTTCAAATCGATCAAATTCGATTTATAAAGCGAAATAGTAAGAAATTACTTATTTAAAAGTCAAAATCGTTGACTTTGTTGGCCAGTGTTGACTTCGTTGACTTTTTAAGTCAAGCGTATGATTTTAGGATTATAAATCGTCGATGCAGCGTAAGATATACTAATTGAGTATGATACCTCATTAGTAAGAAAAGATTTCACAAATGAAATCCATATATCGAAAAACGTGCTTATCGTTGAGCGTATCTCGAGGAGCGAGAACAATTGATTATATACGTGTTAGAGGCGTATTGAATTCACTAAGAATTCGGTCTACATCGATATGAAATATCGAAGTTTATCTTAGCTTTTGGAAGTCTCGAGAGACTTGAGCGGCGTACTAAAGCCTCATTTTTTGTAAAGGTGTGGGCCTTAACGCAATGACGGGATTTTGACGACGAATGAACTCAGGACTTTTACAACGAACCATAGTCCGGTGGGCTTCTTATCTTCAAAATGTGGGCCTTTTCTTACCCACTAAAATTGCTTTCTTGATATTCCAAAATGAGTTTATTCTGATCTTATTTTACAATTGTTATCAAATGTTTCTTGCATTACACCGCGAAAATATTTCGTTTGTGTATGGATCCTATCTGTTATGCGGGTAGAAATTGTGGAATGGTTGGAACAATTATATCATTTGTTGTGGTAGCACTGACCTTTTAATGTCGGTCTGTGCGGATGATAAATGCACAGCTAGGATTGGCGTGAAGGTTGGAACTATCTGTTGTGTTAACATATGCTTGCAGAGTATTGTGTCTTGTATGTCGGGATTCTGCCGGTCACGGCGTCGTAGATGGGAGGCCTCACTCGGCGTTTATTTATTATTATTATTATGTATTGTGACTATGAGATATGGACCATACATGCAAGAAAATGCTCGGCCGAGCTATGTTCTGACGAAAATGATTTGGTAAGCCTGAGGCATTTTAAATAAAACCCTTGTGACTTACTCGATATTGGCGGGTAATCCAAATGTTATCAAATGTTTTCGGCATAAGTCCCCTGAGTGCAATGTCTTGTACTTAGCCACGCATGTTTGTTTTAAATGTGCGAGTTGAGTTTCGATGGTGATGATGGGGAATGTGTTGAGAGTCGGTGTCCTTGACCGATTTATCTAGAATTTGTGGTTTATACCTTGAATGCATAACGTCGAATATGTATTCACACACTTTCATTTGCTACATTCGAACTTCTTTATTTATGTTTTATGCTTATGAACTATTGAGGTCCATCGGATCGGGCCGAGTTTTGGGGTCCGATGGCCTAAACCTTTCAAAACCATTATGACATCATCTCGTATTACATTCAAGCATGTTAGTTTATTCTTATGCATCTCTATTTTATTCATGTAACCCTAAAATACTACTCTAGTTTTAGTCGCCTCAATCCGGGTTGGTGGGAGAGGGGTCGTGAACAGTGGTGTCAGGCGCTTTTGCTCTTTGTAAACCCAAATCCTTTTATTCTAAGTCTAAATCAGTCATTGGACTTCTAGAAATCTCTTGACTCCTCTCAACACTCCATCACATCGAGCTCAACCGGAAGAAGGTAGCTGCATTTCTTTCTCAAACTCATGAAATGAAAAATTTCTACATAATGAGCAAGTTGGAAGAACTTTTGAAAGGTTATGTTATTATAAAATTTTGGAAGTTGAGCGAAAATTTTTTTCAAAATTTTGAATTGAACTAATGCAAGTGCTCAAGTATTGAGATGAAAGTGTATGGTAGTATCGGTGAATGATCAACATGGAATGAATGAATCCATTTTATATGTATATGAGTTGATCATTATTGTCATTTTGAAATCGTATTTCAAAATTTTCAAATAAAACTTGACTTTCCAACTTTCAAAATTTTGTTTATGATGAGCGATATGTTATCATGAGGCGAACTTAGACTCTAAGAGCATGCTCACGTGTCGTGAAAGAACATAGAAATCTGAACTTCTTTTCACGATGCGAACAAAAGAGCGATAGGAAGAATGAAAGTGGCGATACCGCGAGCACGGACGACGAAAAGCGGCGAGAAGGATGAGCGAGACGACCTCAACCTTAAAGGCGAGCGACGCGTCGTCACTTCATCATCACCGACACGAGTAAGCAGCAACACGAATCATGACATGGGCGCCACTTACGGCTTCAGAATGTTCAGCCTCGACTTAAAGACCGAATATGGTAGGCGTACACGTCGGCGTACGTCTCGATTGACATTTTGCACGATCACGCAAATTTCCTGCACTGCTTGATAGATTTGTTCTAGCTAGATCTCTCGTTAAGACTCGATTTACGCATGGTTTTCACCTACGTACTCCTAACGCACTGATCTTCATTTGTTATGAAGAACAGAATCCAAAATTCTGTCTCCAGAATACGATAGAGTCTGTTGAACTCTAGCTTAAGTGTTTGATATAAGACAAGGATCTCGTAGCGTATATTAAGATATCATTAGCTTATATGTATACGTTTGGGTAAGAATAAGAAGGTAAGTTGTGGTGTGTATTGTGCATTATGATGTTGCCTACCTTATAGAATTGTTTAGTTCTAGCCTAGTTGCTTCTCGTTATGCTATCCTTCTACATTTTGAGATAACGATAGTTGACTTACGTTAGTTTTAATCGTGGCGAGATGGAGGAGATCGCTATATCGCTAGGAGGAGGTAGGACCCATGCCCCACCCGAGGGCTGATCTTGCGCCTATAGGGAATGTTGGATGTCTGTGGGGAAGACCTAGGCGAGTTTACAGCGTACACTCAACCGGTTGTGGAGGCAGCCCGAGCCTATGGCGCAACCGACTACGATGGCATCAAGAGACTCCTAGCTATACTCCCTTGTACAGGATGGTTATGCAGAGGTATCGGGAGACTACCTCTGTCGCATTCCCGAGGCTATGATTTGATTGGGGATACGCTTGTGTTCGTGAGTCACCGACTTACGTGTCTGATATCTTGAGCCGCACCTATGGGACCTATCTCCCTCCACGGGAGTACACTTGGCGTGACAGTCGCGGAGTGGCTATACCTTGAGGTTAGAGGCAGGTTGATCCGGTGATACCCATGCGGATGGGCGAGGCGGGATGTGCGAGGTAGATAGGCGGACGCCCAGAGCCTTGGGAGAACCCGTCTTGCCACGGCGGTTTTGGACACCCAAGATCGTCGCCGCTACCGCCCCTACCACTGCGTCCGATCCACCACCACCGAGACGAAGAGCCCTTCCGCGGACGGCGCGGATGAGAGTATCGAATGCCTTCCCACAGGCTATGACCCGACCAGTATGCTACGGTCCGATCCGCCACAACTACGACTTATGCGGCGCGGATAACCGGACCCTGCGCGACATACCGATGATGGAAGCGGCGGTGCGGGACCATCAGTGCGACCTCGTGAGGGCGATTCGGATGGGAAGGCGACTCAAGAGGAGGAAGACCACGAGGAAGGCGGAGTAGGAGGAAATTCGTAAAGGCGTTAGGCGACGTTTTAATTAGAAGTTGTTTTGTTATGACTAGCATGTGTGCTAGCTTTTCCCTTTTTATTTCAGTACCATGGTTCTAGAACTCGAAATTTTTTTTAGGCCATGTGGGCCCGAACCCTTGCTATTTCTATTTTCCTGTGATTCTCGATGTTGGACATCTTGTTTTTTTTGACAAACCTTGTTTATCTATCTACATATATTTTTGACCCAAGTGGGGCTTTTGGGTGACAATTGTCTATGTTATGGATGAGTTGTTTTATTTTGATATCGCTTTAAGAAGAAGCTATGAAAACCTTATGTTGTTAAGTTGTAAGCGTTTAGTAATTAACGATGATATGTTTTATATAGCAGAATGCCTCCAAGAAGAAACCCAGAAAGAGAACCCAGAGGTCGAGGAAGACCTAGAGGGAGGGGTAGAATCCCCGAGCAAGAACAAGAGGATAATCCCCAACCACCGCCTCCACCTCAACCCGATCGCAGGATCGAAGAACTATTACGAGGCAAAACCTCCTGTTTTTTAACGGAAGGGAGCCGGAAGAAGCCGAACAATGGGTTAGAGCCATTGAGCGGTTTTTACCTTCTTAAGGTGCGGCACAGGAAAGTATGTCGTGTGTTACCTTCCCGGTGATCGGACGGTGACTTGGTGGGAGGCCGAAGAAGACTTTTCAATTGAGCGACTGAGGAATTCTCGTGGGAGGATTTCAAGAGGGAGCTGTATGAAGTACATCCCTAAGAGCTATAAGAGGAAGAAGGAGCAGGAATTTTTCCTGCTAAAGCAAGAAAGGATGTCTGTGACCGACTATGATCGCACTTTCTGCGAGATGTCGAGATCGCACCGCTCATTGGACACCGACTTGAAAATGTCGGAAAAGTTCAGGTCAGGGCTAAGAATGGAGATACGCATGTCTCTTGCCAGCCACGGAGACCTATCTTACACCGAAGCTCTCGCACGAGCTTTGGATATTGAGGCGGCCATGACCGAGAATAAGTCGGTGTCATCTCAGGCACACGGTAATTTGGACAAAGGAAAAGGGAACTGGGAGCCCAACCGCGGGAATAACAACCGCGGAAACTATGGAGAAGCAAGTCACAAGCGCCCGTGGCAAGGAAACCTGGCGAGCGGGGGAGCTGGAAGAGAGCGACTTATGCTCCACCGCGAGGGACCACGAGGCAGTCGAGGAACCTCAATGCCTAGATGCCATAGAGCACACAAGGGTGTGTGCACGGCAAACGTGGTAAGTCGTTACAAGTGCGGGGCAAACGGGCATTACGCCAACAATTGCCCGGTGTCACGTTCGGATGCAAGGCCGAACCGGTAGGGCAATGCTCGACCACTAAGGGCTATCTGACTTCAACCCGGCCGCCACAATGCCCGGTTCCGGCCCCAAAGCAACTCGGTGGCAACAACCCAGGCGGTGGTGCGGCCCCGATGGCGGCGGCCGCAACAACAACCCCGCGAACGCGGTGGCAGCCACCGCCCAACAAACGGAGGCGGCAACCACCCGCCAACGCCCAGCGGAAACAAAAGGCGCGGCGGCCGCCGAATCAGCCGGAGACCGGTGCCCGTCGGCCTTAGCGGCTCAGCTAGAGCCTACGCTTGCATAGGAGGCGAGCGAACAAAACCAGGAAACATGGCGGTATGGGAGTTCTCCTCAACCCACCATTATAATCTTGTTCGATCTGGTGCTTGCTTTCTTTTATTGCAAAATCATGCATAGAAATGTTGGGCCTTAGTGCGAAAGGTCAAGCAGGATATGAGAATCTCATCGCCCATAGGAGGGATTATGGCGTTACACTTTGCTCGAACCTAGAGTTGACATTAGGATCACTTAAGGTTACGGCTAACGATCTAAACATAATACCCATGGATGATGTAGACATAATCCTAGGAATGGACTGGTTAGCTAAGAATCATTCCACGATTCTATGTAAGGAAAGGAAAATTTCGTTTCACTTTCCTGGACAAGAAGCTACGCACTTCCACGGGATCAGCATGGGAAGAAGAATCCCGATAGTATCAGCACTACAAGCTAGGAGGATGATGAACCAAAAGGGATGCCATGCATTCCTTGTTTATTTGAACGAAGAGGATAAACCCGAAGCGCGGGTAGAAGATATAGAATTTGTCCAAGAATTTTCGGACGTATTTCGAGAATCTACAGGGCTGCCTCACGATAGACAACTAGAGTTTACTATCGACTTGGGCCGGATCAGCCCCGATGTCGGCGCCCTATAGGATGGCCCCAAAGGAACTAGAAGAGTGAAAATCCAAATCAAGAGCTTTTGGATCTAGGATTCATTAGGCGAGTGTTTCACCTTGGGGGCGCTGCTTTGTTTGTTAAGAAAAGGATTGTTCTTTGAGGATGTGCATCGATTATAGGGAACTAAATAAGATGACACTAAAGAACAAATACCCTTTACCGAATTGATGACCTATTTGATCAATTGCGAGGCGCCGGTGTATTCTCGAAAATTGATCTTAAGTCGAGATACCATCACCTGAAAATACGGTGCGAGGATGTACCTAAGATCGCATTCGAACCGAGATATGGCCACTATGAGTTCATAGTTATGCCATTGGATTAACCAATGCACCAACCGTATTCATGGACCTCATGAGCAGTATTTCATCCATTTTGGATAAATTTGTTTTGGCCTTCATAGATGATATCCTTATTTATTCAAAGAATGAAGAGGATCATAGGGAACATCTACGAACGGTTTTGCAAACCTTGAGAAATGAAAGACTCTTTGCTAAGTTTAGCAAATGTGAGTTTTGGCTGAAGGAAGTTATGTTCCTTGGACACATCGTTGTCTGTGAAGGTATAAAAGTAGATCGACCAAGGTAGAGGCCGTGCAAGAATGGAAATCACCAAAGACTCGGCACAAGATTAGAAGTTTCATAGGATTAGCTGGTTACTATGGAGATTCATGAAGGATTCTCCAAAATTGCAAGGCCAATAACCCGACTACTTGGAAGGAATCAAGTTGATTGGACTAATGAGTGCGGCGAGTTTCCAAATACTCGAAAAATTGACCCGGTGCACGGTTCTAGCGGTCCAGGAAGCGGACAAGGGGTATGTGGTCTATACCGACGCATCTAAGATTGGGTGGGTTGTGTTTTGATGCAAGAAGGAAAAGTGATAGCTACGCATTCGAGAACTCGGACACCTGGTGAACTACCCAACCCACGATTTGGAATTAGCGGTATAGTTCATACCTAAAATTTGGAGACACCATCTCTATGGTGTGAGATGTGAGATCTTCACGGATCATAAAAGTTTGAAGTATTTCTTGAACAAAGAGATCGAATATGAGGCGAAAGAAGATGGCTAGAATTAGTAAAGATTACGGTCGTGGTATTAACTATCACCCGGCAAAGCGAATGTAGTGGCGACGCCTTGAGTCGTAAGAGCCGTACCAAGTTAGGATGTCTCTTTTACAAGAGGAAAAACTCGTTGAAGAGTTTGGTAGGATGAAGATTGAATTGGTGGAACCGCCTGAGACAATTGTGAGCTGTGTCGCTACACTCACACTGGCATCTGACCTAAGAAAAAGGATTGTCGAGAGGCAAAGGATGGAGGAAAAGTTGGAAAAGATCCGAGAAAGACTAAGGTCTGAAGGATTCAAGAATTTCAAGAGGCGTAGGATAACGCCTTATTATTTGAAGGAAGGATATGCGATCTCGACGACGCAAAGCTTCGAGCGAAATCATGAGTAAGGCTCACGACACGCATACACCGCCCACCCGTGCGGTACTAAGATGTACCAAGACCTGAAGGAAAGGTTTGGTGGGAAGGCATGAAACGAGACATAGCTTCTTTCGTAGAACGATGTCTTGTTTGTCAACAAGTGAAGGCACTACACCAACGTCCTTACGGAAAGTTGCAACCATTGGAAATCCCTGAATGGAAGTGGGACGATATAACGATGGATTTCGTTACGAGCTTACCCAAGTCGAGAAGAGGAAACACAGCCATATGGGTAATTGTGGATAGACTTACCAAAAGTGCTCACTTTCTACCTATTCAAAACACTTATGGATCTGATAAGTTGGCCCAGCTGTTCGTTAAGGAAATTGTACGACTACATGGAGTGCCAAATCTATTACCCCGATCGAGACTCCAAGTTCACATCCAGATTCGGATTAGCTTGCGAGAAGAGCTGGTGCAGATTAAACTTGAAGACAACATTCCACCCACAAACCGATGGGCGATCGGAAAGAACGATCAAACCCTAGAAGATATGCTTAGAACCGTAATTTTGGATCGAGGTGCAAAATGGGAAGATATTTTACCTCTTATCGAATTTGCTTACAACATGACTATCAGCGACGATCGGCATGGCCCCATACGAAGCCTTGTATGGCAAGAAATGTAGATCACCACTTTATTGGGATGAAGGCGGTGAGAGAAAGGTCATAGGGCCCGATGCGGTGAGCGAAATGATCGAGATGGTTCGATGATTAGGTGAGGATAAAAGAGCTCGGGGCATGACGAAATCTTCGCCGATATGCGAGATCGGACTACGGTTTGAGGATGGAGACAAAGTATTTCTTAAGGTCTCTCCATCGAAAGGGATTGTCGAGTTTGGCACGAAAGGGAAGCTTAGACCCGTTTCATAGGACTTATGAGATCCTAGAAAGGATAGGTCGATGGCATATAGGTTGGCTCTTCCGCCAAACCTAGGGAATGTCCATAATGTTTTCACGTCTGCAATTACGAAAATACGTTCATGACCCAAAGCACGTAATTCATCAAGGCGATGTGATCCTCGAGCGGACATGAGCTATAAGGAAGAACCCACAGCCATACTTGACCACAAAGTTCAGAACTACGGAGCAAGTCGATTGGTTAGTCAAAGTCTTTGTGGAGACACAACAGACGAGAAGAAGCCACGTGGGAGCTTGAAGAAGCGATGAGGGAAAAATACCCGATCTATTTTTCTAGAGGTATACAAATTCGGGACGAAATTTTTCGTAAAGGTGTGGAATGTAATATTCGAATAAGCGAACATACGATTACGGTATTCTAAACCATAATTGGGGTTTTCTTGGTATATAATTTTTACGACATCGAATATTGTGATTTCGATACGATATAGTTATAACGAATTCTTTTATAATTCACTAAGTATTGTGAATTACGAAATAAATTTATGGAATGATACGACAAGTATTATTTCAACGTCAAATGCGTATCGAGCGTCAAAGATTTTATGGAAATCTACGGTCGCAAAGCTTGGAATTAATTTCCATCTTAATTCCTTTATTAAAAGGAATATGTTTATAAAGTAAGTACGAACTTACTACGACCATTTTGAGATGAGTCGATTTTGAGCGTTTTGAGGCGTTTTGAGCGTCGGCGTCTGAGGCGTTTTGTAAAATGAGTTTAATGCTCGGAAAATTATAATAATTAATTTCCTATTATTATTTTATATAATTACGGTATTAATGATTATTAAAATCAATAATTGAGTTATAAAACTCGATAATTCCAATTAATGGAATTGAAAACCTAGTTTTCTAAACTATGGTTTTGGCATGAAATGATACCATTAAATTATCATATGATATCTAAACTTTATAATATGATATATATGAATATTATTAAGCATTAAAATCAGTTTTTAACCATAGAAATCGAGGGTTTCAGTTTTTATAAAATTTGAAACCCTATTTTCGAAATTAGGGTTTTTAATGCATGAAATGTGTAATAATTTTATCCTATGCTATTATTTAAATATCTAAATCATATATTATGATATATATGTGTATGTTTGATCGAAATGTACATGGGTATCAATAATAGGTGTGATTTACATTTTATTTCCTATTTTCTCAAATTTTTATCGGTATTTTCGAATATGAGCATATGTTATGTTTTAATTATTTTTATGACATGCATTATATATCTATAACCTATGATGTGATTAATACATGTATTATGTGTAATTGAAAAATAAAATCAGCCCCTTTGAGCGCCCTTTAGCGATTTCCTTCACCCCATTTTGATGATTTCCACTTTAAAATCACCCAATACATGGAAGGCTCCTTTGCACTCTTTAATCATCATTTTCCTTCCCAAGTTCAGCAATAATTTCCCTATTTGTGTGTGTGTGTGTAGTAGAGAGAGAGATTAGGGGAGGGCTCTTCACCTTATACACTATCCTTCTCACAATTGCAAACACACAAAATACACCCCATACTCTCCATTTTCTGCCCCCAAGAACCGAGAGCAGCCCTCTCTATTTTCAGTTTTCCTCTCTTCCATTCTTCTCCATTTCTCCACTTCACAACCTTGATACATACATTGCTCTTGAAACCATTCTAATTCCAAGGTAAATACAAGGCCTAGCTTCGATTTTTATCTCCATTTATTCAAAAAAAAAATCGAAACAGTTTTAGTATATATGTATAGGTTTCGAAAGTTTTATATATATATTTATATATGTGTTTAAATGTTCTTGAGCATGAGCTATGGTTATGTCTATGTTCTTGTTGATTTTATTTTCAAAAATATAAGCATGAGCATGAGATGTTGTATATGAAATGTTGTAAGGATTTAGCTTGTATATTTATGATTTTCGAAACCATAGGATGTATTTGAAATAATTTTCGAAAACTATAAAAATGGAATGGTGATGACCGAATGTTCTTAGGTATTTTTAGCTTGGATTATTGTTATATAATGTGTTTAGAACCCATGGTATCGATTTAACAATTTTTGGAAAACCCTAGCTTAAAATGTTGTTAATACCGTGAGCCATTTATGTATGTACCTTAATGTATAATTTTTATTTCAAGCATGTAATGACATATTATTGCTTTAGAACCTTGATTATATGTTCTATGATTTAATTAGAATTTTTGAAAATCCAATGCTATTTTTCTTGAAAATACCGTGAGCACTATAGTGGTATAGGTTGGTGTATGATTTTATTTTTGAACATATAATGGTGTATTAATGCTTTAGTATATTGTTTATGCATTGTGTGAAATTATTAGAATTTTTGGAAATCAAATACTAAATTAAATCAAATAAACCGTGAGTGATATGCTCTTGAAGGTGATGATTTAATTAGTTTTGATAAATATTATGATGTTATATTACTATACTATAGTGTATAAACATAGTATATAATTGTTGAAATTTTGAAAATCAAATAACATTTTGAATCCAAAAAGCCGAGAGCTATTGAGCTCCATATGGTGATGATTCAAATGTTTTTGGTTGATGTTATGATGTTATAATGTTATAGTATAATGTTTAATCATGTTGGAATTTATTTGGAATTTTTAGAAATTGTTTGCTAATTATTTGGTAATTATCAAGTTATTACCGTGAAAAATGCTATATATTATTAAATGAATGATTATGGTGAACTATAGGTTATATTGGTGATGTATATTGATTTTGGGATATTATACTAGGTATATATCAATTTTGGGAATTTTTGGATAATTATTCCTAATTATTGTAATTACCAAGTAAGTATATATATGTATATATATAAATAAATAGCAAACAATATCATATGAATTTTATAAATTCATATTCTGGACCATAGTGTATAATAATGCACTATATTGATTTAGAAAATTTTTCAAAAGTCATTTGACATTTTTAATTTAATTATCGAGTTTTCGATAATTAATAAGGATTTTTAAATCCTTTTTAAATCAGTTTATTTATAAAATAATTGTTAAATTAATATTCTGGACATAATTGAATTTTACAAAATTTTATGAACATAGATTGCTATGTTTGAGACAAACGTTCATTTTATAACGTTTTAAAACCGAAATTACGCATTTTAGTTATAAAAAGGTTTTATTAAATGCGAAATTATTTATAAGTCCTTGATTTACGTGATAAATAAAAAAATAGGACTTTATGTTTTCAAATCGATCAAATTCGATTTATAAAGCGAAAAAGTAAGAAATTCTTATTTAAAAGTCAAAATCGTTGACTTTGTTGGCCGTGTTGACATCGTTGACTTTTAAGTCAAGCGTGCGATTTTACGATTATAAATACGTCGATGACGCGTAAGATATACTAATTGAGTATGATACCTCATTAGTAAGAAAAGATTTCACAAATGAAATCCATATATCGAAAAACGATACTTATCGTTGAGCGTATCTCGAGCGAGAACAATTGATTAGATACGTGTTGAGGCGTATTAAATTCACTAAGGAATTCAGTCTACATCGATATGAAATATCGAAGTTTATCTTAGCTTTGGAAGTCTCGAGACTTGAGCGACGTCTAAAGCCTCATTTTTCGTAAAGGTGTGGGCGCAAACGCAATGACGGATTTTGACGAACGAGCGAACTGGGACTTTTACAACGAACCATAGTCGGTGGGCTTCTTATCTTCAAAATGTGGGCCTTTCTTACCCCACTAAGAATTGCTTTATTGATATTCCAAAATGAGTTCATTTACGATACTTATTTTACAACCTGTTATCAAATGTTTTTGCATTACACCGCCAAAAATATTTCGTTTTGTGTATGGATCCTATCTGTTATGCCGGGTAGGGCTGTGGAGATGGTTGGAACAATTATATCATTTGTTGTGGTAGCACCCAACCTTTTAATGTCGGGTCTGTGCGGATGATAAATGCTAGCTAGGATTGGCGTGAAGGTTGGAACTATCTGTTGTGTTAACATATGCTTGCGCAGAGGACTGTGTCTTTATGCGGTATTACGGCCGGTCGCAGGCGTCGTAGATGGAAGGCCTCCTCTCGGCGTTTATTATTTATTATTATTATGTATTGTGACTATGAGATATGGACCATACAAACCAAGAAAATGCTCGGCGAGCTATGTTTTCTGACGAAAATGATTTGGTAAGCCTGAGGCGTTTTAAATAAAACCCTGTGACTTACTCAATATTGGCAGCGTAATCCAAATGTTATCAAATGTTTTCGGCATAAGTCCACTGAGTGCAATTTCTTGTACTTAGCCCTGCATGTTTGTTTTTAAATGTGCAGGTTGAGTTTCGATGGTGATGATGGGGAATGTGTTGAGGAGTCCAGTGTCCTTGACCGATTTATCTAGAATTTGTGGTTTATACCTTGAATGCATATCGTCAAATATGTATTCACACACTTTCCGCTGCTACATTCTGAACTTCTTTATTTATGTTTTATGCTTATGAACTATTGAGGTCCATCGGATCAGGCCAAGTTTTGGGGTCCGATGGCCTAAACCTTTTCAAAACCATTATGACATCATCTCATATTCTGTTCAAGCATGTTAGTTTATTCTTATGCATCTCTATTTTATTCATGTAACCCCTAAAATACTACTCCTAGTATTAGTCGCCCTCCAGTCCGGGTTAGTCCGGAGTGGGGTCGTAATGTAGGTGGTATCGAGGCGCTTTTGCTCTTTGTAAACCCAAATCCTTTTATTCTAAGTCTAGATCTAGTCACCGGACTTCTAGAAATCTCTCGACTCTCTCAACACTCCATCACATCGAGCTCAACCGGAAGAAGGTAACTGCATTTCTTTCTCAAACTCATGAAATGAAAAATTTCTACATAATGAGCAAGTTGGAAGAACTTTTGAAAGGTTATGTTATTATAAAAATTTTGGAAGTTGAGCAAGAAATTTTTTTTTTTCCAAAAATTTTTAATTGAACTAATGCAAGTGCTCAAGTATTGAGATGAAAGTGTATGGTAGTATCGAGTGAATGATCAACATGGAATGAATGAATCCATTTTTATATGTATATGAGTTGATCATTATTGTCATTTTGAAATCGTATTTCCAAAATTTTCAAATAAAACTTGACTTTCCAACTTTCAAAATTTTGTTTATGATGAGCGATATGTTATCGTGAGACGAACTTAGACTCAGGAGCATGCTCACGATCGTGAAAGAACATAGAAAGACGAACTTCTTTTCCCTTATGCGAACAAAGAGCGATAGGAAGAATGAAAGTGGCGATACCTCGAGCACGGACGACGAAGGCGAGCGAGAAGGATGAGCGAGGACGACCTCGACCTTAAAGGCGAACGACGTCGGACTTCATCATCACTCGACACGAGTGCAAACAACACGAATCATGACATGGGCGCCACTTACGGCGGAAGGATGAGCGAGGGCGACCTCAACCTTAAAGTTTAACTTTTCTCGTCCTTCAATAGAGACGAGATATGTTTGAGATTACCATTTTACCCCTCTTGGTAAATGGTTCAACGTTTTTCTCACGTTTTTCGATTTAACGACTTTAAATATGAAAACTTTTCATATCAACGTGATGTTATAAGCGAACTGATACGTCTTATGCGTATTAGCGTATTTATCGAACGTATTTCGTTCGTTGATTTCAAAAGTCAACAATTTTGACTTTTCTTAGTATTTAATTACTAAGTCATACTTTAATATCTAATTTTCACAAAATCAATTTCCAATTGATTTCTTTTATAAACTCATTAATATGTTTAAAAATAATTTTAAACATATAATTCATTATAAATAATGAATTTAAGGATTTAAAATCCTTATTCAAATTTAAAAATAGCTTCATTATTTTAAATTTTATATCTTAAATATTTTTGAAAATTTCTTATAAAATCTAAATATGTCAAAAATAATATTTAGACATATAATTTATTATTAAACTTAATTAAAAGGATTTAAAATCTAAAAATTCTCGTAATTATTAGAAATTACCAAATGGTGTCCAAATTTTTTCTAATTTTATATAGTGTATTATTATACACTATGGTCATTAATATGTTATAATATCAACTAATCAACTTTCGAACATCACCTTATTTGTTTTATAAGGTCGACATTTTTTTAAAATGCCCAACAATTTTCTAAAATTCTAATAAATTAATACAAGGTCCAATATTATTCCATGACATATTTATGTCATATAATCCATGATATAACAATGTTATACCATGTAAATAGTACCATAGCTCTCGGTCATTTCATTATATACATCGAACATTTTTATAAACTTTCCCAATATATATATCATGCTCATAAACCATAGTGTAACAATATAACATCATAAAATACATCAAAGACCACTTGAATCATCACCATTTTTGAGCACAAACTCACGGCTTGTTTGATTTCAAGGGGTAATTGATTTGCAAAAATTACAACAAAATCATAGGATGTTTAATTCATATCCTAGAACAATAATATGCTATTGCATGTCATAAATTAAAATTATACATCAACATATACTAACACATACCTCACGGTCCCTTTTGAAAAAAATAGATAGGATTTTTTTAAATTCCAAACAAATGGCTATGGACTCACATAATATCATAGATCAATTATATGCAATTGCATGTCTTAAATCAAAATCACACATTAACAAATACATATATAAGTCTCGGCCTTCTTAAAAAAAATAGATAGGATTTTCCAAAATTTCCCAAATAATTCATAGGGTGTATAAATCATACCCTAGATTAATAAAACATCATTGCATGTTTTAAATGAAAATCACATATCAATATAATTATATATATATATATATATGTCTCGGTTCATCACAGAAAATATAGATAGAATTTTTTTCAAAAATTCTAATTAAATCACTATAGATTTTCATAATATCATAGAGTAATTGTATCTCATTGCATGTGGAAAAAAAAATTCATTAACATATAATTACATATTAGTCTCGATTATTTTGAAAAAAATAGCATTGATCTTCTAAAAATTTCCAACAAATTGTTATGCACTCTTAATTCATCATAAATCAATAATATCACATTGCATGTACAAAATAAAAATCATACACCCACTTGTATAATTATACATGCCTCGGTTTCAAGAAAAACAATAGTATAGATTTTTCTAAAATTTTCAAATAAATACTATAGACACATATAACATCATAAATTTATAAACCATGCTCTAAATCATGTCTTCAAGCCTCCATCATCTACAATATTTTTCAAACATATTTCAAAATTTTTAAAACATGTATCAAGCTTCAAACTATCATGCTACACATTCTTAGAACAAAACATAATCATAGACTCATAAGGTTTTGAACTAAAATTTCACATGCAATACATTTTTAAGAACAAGAATACACATCTACTCATTTTCTCATCATCAAAACACATGCAATAGCAAAGTATCACCAACAAAGTTCATCAAGAACACATGCAAGAACCATACATCTTTTCGAAACTTTTATAAAAATCGAGAACCATTGATGCTTTGTTTTGATTCCTACCTTGGATATATGGATTAATGGTACAATACACAAGGTGTTGAGGTGTTGTATGGAAGATGGAAGGAAGAAAAATCAAAGCTTGGATGGGGAAGAAGCTCACGGCTATGGCTGAAAAAGAAGGGGAAGAAGATGATGTTTGAGAGAGAATGGAGAGTGTTGAGTGTAGGAATGTTTAAGTGTGTTGGAGAATGAACAAAATCTGAAAATCCCCACATATACATTCACTCTCTCTCTCTCACTTGAGACTCTTCACCTTTAATACTATTACACATAGAAAATCTGAAAATAGGTATTATATATATATTATAGTGGAGTTCTAATAATAAAATCTGAATATATATCATATATATATATATATATATATATATATATATATATATATATGTAAGAGTGGTACAATTAAAACACACTTTGTTATACACATATATATACTACACGACTATTATGCTCAACACACATTAAATAATTTAATTCCATGCTAAACATACATATATACATCATATAATATAATTAAGATGATAATTAATAGCATAGGATAAAATAATGGTGTCATTTTATGTGAAAAACCCTAATTTAACAACTTAGGGTTTTCGAGAATTGTAAGATGTTCAAAAAAATAATTCACAAAGTTCTAGCACCATTTTAATGCTTATTAATACTGTAATATCATTTAATAATCATAGGAAATAAATTCCTATAATTTATAGATCGATAAAACCATCTTTCGTTTTATTTCAAAGCGTTAACGTTGAAAACGTTTCAAACGTTACGATCGACTCATCTTGAAATGGTCGTAATGATTTCATAATCACTTTACTAATATACATTATTAATAAAGGAATAAAATTCTAAGCTTGATTGCTTAGAAAATTTTATAAAATTTTAACTGTCGACACAACCGAAGCGTTAAAATACTTTGAAAAACGTTATAGTCTTTGATTCTTAAATTCACAATTTTCAGTGAATTTATAACAGAATTCATTCCTTTGTAAGATAGATCAATTCATATTCGATTTCAAATTTATTTGATTTCACGATTAAATTTATTTTACGGGTTTTAAAACCGTAATTAGCTTTTTAAAGCTGCGGGTTATTACAATGTGGGAATAAATAAAACAAAAATAAAAATAAAATCAATATATATATATATATATATATATATATATATATATATACACCTCCTTACTATTCATCATCATCCACATCTCTTTTTCTCCTCATTTTCTAACGCACACACACACCTAAAACACACACTTCACAAATTTCATCATAAATACCAAGATTAAGGTAAGAAATCATTCATAATCGATTATATATCTTGTTTTAGAGGTATAATATCACTTATTTAATGGTTATGTGCATAAATATTTACAAGTTGATATCAAGAAATTTTAGTTTATATGAAGTTCAAAGTTATTGTTATATTTGTTAATTATTGTTATGTAAATTGTTTAATCTATGTTTAGAAGTTAATTTATGCATAAATGATGGATTAATTGTGAGATAAATATATGTGATTTGAGAAATAGGATTAAATCCTAGGTTTGAATTTTAATGATGTTGTATTATGCTTTTATTATGTTTATAATTGTGTATTTGAATGTATTTAAGCATGTATTAAGTAAGAAAAATAGATAAAAAATTTAATGTATATTTATCATAATTTTCGAAACTAGGAAGTTGGAGGTTCTTATGATTTTGATTTTATTTGTTTCAAATAACATGATATATAAGCTTTGGAATGTAAATTAAGCATAATATAATTTATTTGGAATTTTCTAAGTATATATGTGAAAATTGAAAAAGATTAGTTTATGCTTTAATTGAAATATTTATGTTTCGCTTTAGATTAATTAAAGTTAAATATATAATGATGATTATGGTTGATAATGGAGCTTTAATGAACAAGTGATATATTAGTTTGAATTAAGTAAGGAATTATTATTAATTTTTCATAAATTTGGTTGAAGGGCACTTAATGAAAGTAAGCTTAAGTGATTAATTTAAGTGTGTTTATGATGTATAATGATATATTTAAACATATGAAATTTAAATGAAAGCTAAGAATTAAAGTTGAATGTGAGTTCTTATTTTTACATAAATATTAACTATTAAGAGTTATGTAAAAGATTAGTTTGATTTAATGCTTAAGAATAAAGCTTTAGACATTTAAAGACTAAGTTACAAGTATTTTAAAGTGCTATGTGACGTGACATCCAAGCTCGAGGACAAACAACCGAGTAAGGTCTAAAGAGTATTCTTTCAAACGCCTACACGTGGTGGGGTTTACTCTATCCGTAAGTTTATGGTTATAATCATTGTTGTGTTTTGTTGCATTCATGGTGAATCGACTATGCGACCCACGACAAGTCTCGCTACCCAATGAGTTAAATAATGAGTACCGCAAGGGTAACTACTAATGATGAGTTCATTATGTTATGTGACATTACGTGATTGGTTATAACCGTCGCTGCGGTGTATTCCCCATCGAGTATGTTCGCATGCTCACAAACCCTCTTCAATGATATATTTTGTAGGTTAAGGGTCGACCGTTGATGCAGACGGAAATGAGTCTCACACTCATTCTCCTGTGGTCACGATAATGGACACGTACAAGAACCAACTTAATTGGTTTTGGTTAAAAACTAAGTTTGACTTATGATGATGTTTAATGAATATGTATATATTTGATGAGGACTCGTGTCCCTAGTTCTTTGTTGCTTTGTTGTTGTTGTTGTTTCGGGTTGGCATATATACATATATAGGGTACATGTTGTCCGTTTGTTTAATTTTATAACCTCCGCTGCTTAAATATAATTATTATTATCATTATTATATTATATAATTATTAAAGAATTAAAGATTTCAGTAATGTCCCTATTACAAGAATGGGGGCGTTACAGAATGGTATCAGAGTATTACGTTCCTATAGACTTGTTTAAAGTATGAACATATGTGCTTGAAAGATAATGAACTCTTAGTATGAAAATAGCATAAGTGTTTAAAGATGTTTAAAAAACTCTTAATGGAAACAGGAGAATGTGTGGGACATGACCACTGCTCAACGTCGACTCTCATGTAATTTATGTTTATGAAAAATATTTAATTATTTTAAAAGTTATGATGTGAGCATGAAATGAAGTGAAATGAAAAGAAAGATTGTGTCGGGATAATGTTTGAAAATTTTCATATCAAAAAGCAATGAAAAGGTTAAGAATTTGTCCACAAGGGACAAAGTATATTAAATTGTTGTTTTTTATATGAATTAAGATTTATACAGTTTCCCGACACATACTTTATAAAATTCAATGATGAAAGTTTTATGAAGTTCAAATTTTGAGGACGAAATTATTTTAAGTGGGGTAGATTGTAATACCCCGAAACTTTTTCTTATAGTAAAATGATATATGTTTTGAAAAATAAATTATTTTCAAATGATTTATGAACTAATGAAGATTGAGTTTCGAATTTTTACAAGTTTTTCGGCTTAGAGCGAGGATGTACCCTAGGAAATGTAAAGTTTAATAAATGAGTTTTAAAATTCTAGTAAATTATAATTACGATTTTAGATTGAAAGTTTAATTTTTATGCATTGAATATTAATTAATGATATTAATGATTTGAATATAAGAATTGATTAGAGAATTTCTTTATTATACATTAGAATAATAATTTGAGTAAAAAAAATAATAAATGGATAAATATATATTTTTTTATGCACAAAAGTGTAGAGATGTAATATTCCAAAGAAACGAATATACAATTACGATATTCTAAACCCGTAATTAGGGTTTTGCCGTATATTATCTTTTTACGACATCGAATCTTGTGATTTCGATACGATATCGTTATAACGAATTCCTTTCATAATTCACTAAGGATTGTGAATTAAAGGATTGAAATATTACGAAATGATTCGTCAATATATTTTAACGTCAAACGCGTATCGAACGTCAGCTTTTCATGAAATTTTCTGAGCGGTGAAGCTTAGAATTAATTTCCATCCTAATTCCTTTATTAAAGGGAATATATTTATTTAGTAAGTATGAACTTACTGCGACCATTTTGAGATGAGTCGATTTTGAACGTTTTGAGACGTTTTGAACGTCAACGTCTAGAGATGTTTTGTAAATTGAGTTTAATGCTCAGGAAATTATAATAATTAAATTCCTATTAATATTTTATATAGTTTCAGTATTATTAATTATTAAAATCGAATTTTCAGTTATTAAAATTCGATAATTTGATATTGAAATTTTCAAAAACCCTAAGTTTATAAACTTTGGTTTTTCACATGAAATGACATTATTTAATTATCATATGGTATCTAAACTATATGTTATGACATATATGAGTATTATAAAGCTATGAAATCAGTTTTTAGATCATTAAAAATCGATAACAGATTTTTATAAATTTCGAAACCTAATTTTCGAAATTAGGGTTTTATATGCATGAATTAATGCTATAATTTTATCCTATGCTATTATTCGATATCTAAATCATATATTATGATGTATATATATATATTTGGATCGAAAGTGGCATGAGTATCAATAATAGGTGTGATTTGTATTTTATTTCCTATTTTCCTAATTTTGGGATCGGTAATTTCGTATATATGCTATAGGTTGGATTTAATTATTTTAATGGCTTGTATTATATATCTATGATCATGTGTGATTAATACATTGTATTATGGTACAAAATAAATTAAATCCCACCCCTAAACACACTCAAACCGCTGCCACCTTCCCCATGCACAATGATGTGCACCTTTTTAACACCCAATGCATGAAGCCCCTTTTTCCCCTAGCCTAATGATCTAGTTACCTCACCATCAATTGCTACAGATTTTATTCAGATTTTGTGCCATTCTCTTGGCCAAAATCGAGAGAGAGAGAAGGGAGATGATAGGGAGACTCTTCACTTCAACACTCCACTTCTCATTATACACTCCCATTCCAATTTTGAACTCATTTCACTCTCCATTCCTCTCAAAAACCTGCAAGAGAACCGAGCTCCCCCTCCCCCATTATTTTCGAAAGCTTTCATCTTCTTCTTCTCTATTTCCTCTTCCAACTAGCTACTATATTGTTTCTTGTGATATTATATCATATCTAAGGTAAACATGAGGCCTAGCACCGATTTATTTCTTCATTTATTCAAGAAAAATCGAACATGTTCTTATACATATGTGTGTGTATTTCGAATGTTATATATATGTATATCTATGTTTTAAACATTCTTGAGCATGAGATATATGGTTCTTGATGATTTATTTTCAAATATATGAAGATATATGTTAGAATAAGCATATGGTATTGTTTATTTAATTTTTGAATGGATCTAGCATGTATATACAATTTTCAAACCATAAACCTTGTTGAAAATAATTTTTGAAGATGATAAAAATGCATAGGTGATGACCGATTTTATTTAAACATGTTCTAAGCTTGGATTATTGATCTATGATATGATTTAAGACTATGGTATGTTAATTAAAATTTTTGGAAAACCCTAGCTATTTATTTCATGAATGCCGTGAGCTTCTCAAATGGGTACCATGGTGTATAATTTTTATTCCAAGCTTGTAATGACATATTAATGCTTTAATGTATTGTTTATATGTTATATGTTTTAATTAGAATTTTTGAAAATCAATTGCTATTTATTTCAAGAGGGCCGAGAGCATTGTGATGATATATGTTGATGTATGATTTTATTTTTGAACATGTAATGGTGTTTTAATGCTTTAGTATATTATTTATGCATTGTGTGAATTAATTAGAATTTTTGGAAATCAAATACTATTTTAAATCAAATAAACCGTGAGCTTGTTGCTCTTGAAGGTGATGATTTAATTAGTCTTGATAAATATTATGATGTTATATTACTATACTATAGTGTATAAACATAGTATATAATTATTGGAATTTTTGAAAATCAAATAACATAAGGAATCAAAAAAACCGAGAGCTCTTGAGCTCCATATGGTGATGATTCAAATGTTTTTGGTTGATGTTATGATGTTACAATGTTATAATATAATGTTTATTGATGTTGGAATTTATTTAGAATTTTTAGAAATTGTTTGCTAATTGTTTGGTAATTATCTTATAATTACCGATTATTATACAAATCTTTATATGGTTGAATGAATGGTTATGGTGAACCATAGATTATAATTATGATGTATATCGATGTTGGGATATTATACTAGGTGTATATCAATTTTGGGAATTTTGGATAATTATTCCTATTTATATGGAATTACCAGTAAATATATATATATGTATATATATAAATAAATAGCAACAGTATTATATGAATTTCATAAATTCATATTCTGGACCATAGTGTATAATAATACACTATATTAATTTAGAAAAATTTTCAAAAGTCATTTGATATTTTTAAGACAATTATCGGAAATTTCGATACTTAATAAGGATTTTAAATCCTTTTAAAACTGTTTATTAATAAAATTTTGGTAAAATAATATTCGGACAGTTTTAAATGTTACAAAATTTTATAAACATAGATTGCTATGTTTGAGACTTAACGTTCATTTTATAACGTTTTAAAAACCAAAATACGCTTTTTAATTATAAAAAGGGTTTATTTAATACGAAATTAATTATAAGTCCTTGATTTACGTGCTAAATCAAGAAATAGGACTTTACGTTTTCAAATCGATCAAATTCGATTTATAAAACAAAATAGTAAGAAATTACTTTTCAAAAGTCAAAATCGTTGACTTTGTTGACCAGTGTTGACTTCGTTGACTTTTCAAGTCAAACGCACGATTATCGTTTATAAATCGTCGACGCAGCAAGATATACTAATTGAGTATGATACCTCATTAGAAAGAAAAGATTTCACAAATGAAATCCATATATCGAAAACGTGCTTATACGTTGAAAGTATCTCGAAAGCGAACAAGTCGATCGTATCGTGTTGAGGCGTATCAATTCACTAAGGAATTCAGTCTACATCGATATGAAATATCGAAGTTTATCTTAGTTTTCGAAAGTCTCGAAAGACTTGAGCGACGTACTAAAGCCTCGCCAGTAAAGGTGTGGACGCAAACGCAGAACGGGATTTTGACGAACTAACGAACTGGGACTTTACAACGAACCATAGTCCGGTGGGCTCCTTTCTTACCTCACGAATGTGGGCTTCTTATCTTCAAAATGTGACTTTCTTGTCATACCAAATGAATTTATTTACAAAGACTTATACTACTGTTGTTTATCAAATGTTTCTTGCATTACCGCCAAAATATTTCGTTTTGTGTATGGATCCTATCTGTTATGCCGGGTAGAAATTGTGGAGATGGTTGGAACTATTATATCAATTGTTGTGGTAACACCCATGTCACATCCCCTAAATCCTAAGTAGGATTTAGAAGGGATTGTAACTCTAAACAAGTATAATTAAACAGGGGAATTCTCCTTAACAAAAGCCGTAATTCATATGACAAGCATGTTCTTGGACTTTAGTACATAACTTAAGTTCTTGCAATGAAAACATGTGATATGTACATATGACGATGTACTATCAAGGTATAAACTTTTCAGCGACAATATTCCTATTGCTCAACACTGCTCCATCCATCATCTGCTCAACCTGCACATTTAAAAACAAACATGCAGGGCTAAGTACAATTATTGTACCCAGTGGACTTATGCCAAAAACATTTGATAATTTTAATTTACCGCCAATATCGTAGTAAGTCACAGTGGTTTTAATTGAAAGGCCTCAGGCTTACTAAAACATTTTCGTTCATAAAAGTCGCCAAGCATTTTCTTGGTGTGTATGGTCCATATCTCATAGTCACAATACATAATAATAATAAATAATAAACGCCGAGAGGAGGCCTCCCATCTACGACGCCGTGACCGCCGTAATCCCGACAACAAGACAATCACTCTGCAAGCATATGTTAACACAACAGATAGTTCCAACCTTCACGCCAATCCTAGCTGTGCATTTATCATCCCACAGACCCGACATTTAAAAGGTTGGGTGCTACCACAACAAATGATATAATAGTTCCAACCATCTCCACAGCCCTACCCGGGCATAATAGATAGGATCCATACATAAAACGAAATATTTTCGCGGTGTAATGATAAATATTTTTCAACAGTTGTAGAATAAGCATTGTAAATATGCTCATTTTGGAAAGACAGTAAAGTCATATCTCGTTTGAAAGTAAGCCTACAATAGTGGGGTAAGTAAAGGGGGGCCCACACTATTGAGGATAAGAAGCCCACCTGGACTGTAGATTGTCTAACCGATTTCTTGGATTGCGAGTCCTAGGCTTAGCCTATCTATTCCTGGCTTTGAGGTTTTGGAGTTGAAACATCCATCGGGTCTTAGAACCCATATTTCTACTTGAGTGCATATCATGGCATGATATAAAATCAATTGATCATGTAGTAGCACCTAGTCAAATATTTCACGTTAAGACGTGCCCGTAAAAATATCATATTGTTGTTTTATCCTAAATTGCATTTTATTAATGCTTTAATGTACCTTATGACATATCATATGAATGCATCAATTAATAGCATGTTAGTCACATAAGGCATGTTTCACATAGGGAGTTTCAACACTTAGTTAAATTTCAAGTGTTTAATTTTCAGCAAAACAGCTTAAAACAACCCAAGTGTCATACTTTGACGATCTATAACTATCGATTAAAAATACGTATGGCCGCATAAAGACACATTCTGGAAACCTCTAAACATGTACTGTAAGTTCTAAGAAGGAAGTCGATCCAAAAGAGTTGTGGTTCTGGAGATATAGGGTCTCAAAGTGGGCAACTCGAACTGACTTCTATACTTAGAATATTTTTCAGGATTTCCAGATTTAGCTTAACGACGAGGGATTTTGCGAGGCTCGTAACTTTTGACTCACAATACCAAAATGACTGAAAGATACCATTTTAGAAACCTTGTAATAAGAACTACATGTTTCATGAAGACCATACTGGAAGATACTTGATGCATCGAGAAATACGTAGGTTCAAAGCTGCCTAGTTGGAATAGACAAATTTCCAGTAGGTGACTTTGGGTCAATGAACAGTATACTTACAAGGCTTGGTTTGGGATAAAACTTTCCAGATCCAAACTAGACATGGTAAGGAACATTTCTTATGAAGGAACCCAAGTCAAAGTCGGATTACAAACGGCTCGAATATCTCACGCAAAAGTCGTACACGTACAGTCAATTAGCATAGAATTTTACTAAGGCAGTTTTTCCAAAAGCTTACTGTAATGCGTCAACTTTAAAAATTCACCGTGAGTTCATTATAAGGAATCTAGAAATGCAACCAATCATATTGAAAAGACACTTAAGTCTAGTTTAATCCAGAAAAGCCTTGCTCAATGATTCAAAATAGATTGGGAGATAAAATATTTTACTACAAGCTATCACTACAGTTACAGTTTTGTGCAGTTCGTTTGAAAATCTGGAATAAATAGTAAAAATTTTAGAAAATTCTGAAAATTTACATAGATCTTATAGACATGCTAATTTATGTTTATGACAATTTTTAGAGTTTTTCCATTAGCCAAACTCGAAACGAAAGCCACGGACCGTGGGTGATGAACACCGAAATTTTACAGATTTGTGCAGTGTTTTTGAAAAATAGAATTAAAATAGAAAATCAAGTTGGATTGACTTGAAATTTACAGAGACGTAATAGACATGTTTAATTTCAACATAGTAAAATTTCACATTCATCGGACCACTGTAACTTAGTCAAATAATTTTATGAAGTTACTGTTTTCGTAACATACTTCCAGTTTTCAGTTTTAAGCTTATTCATCTTGTATGCATTTCATATAACCACGAAAATGGTGAATCTATCACCCCAAATCACCACCAAGATCATCAATCTAACCATGCAAGTATGATTTAATCATGTCTAAGAGTCATAGGAGATAGTTATACCTTAGTCACGAATTTGAAGATGAATGAGAGAGATGGAGCTTGAGCTCTCTTCCATGGTGGAAATGGTGTAGGAGAAGAAGAAGAGAGGAAAGGAGAGGAGAGGTCTGAAAATTTTGGGGAGAGAGGGAGAAATGTATTATGAGTGAAATGAAGTGTATGGGAAGAGTTTCTCCCATGTATCTCTCTCTCTCTTAGGCACACACACACACAATAGGAATCATGGTTGAGTGTGTAGAGTGTGGTGATGATTAGTGTAGGCTAGAAAGGCTTTCCATGCATTGGGTGTTAAGGAGGTGACCATCATGCCATGCCATCTCATGATGGCCTATGGCTATGTAGGTGTCCAAATAGGTAGGCAAATTTTTTTGGGGAGTAGGAGATGATGATTGAGGAGTGTAAAAGGAGCTCTTCATGCATTGGGTGTTTAAAGAGGTGACAAGCATGCCTTGTCAATCCATGATGGCCTAAGGTTTAGGGGTCCAAATAGGTAGGATTATTTTATTTTTGTACATTAATACCATATATATATCATACATGATCATAGGTATAAAATACAAGTCATAAAATAATTAAATCACCTCTTAGGCATATATTTGAAATTTTCGAGAATAATAGGGAAAATAGGATAAAATAATAGCACATTTCATGCACACAAAACCCTAATTTCGAAATGTAGGGTTTCGAAATTATTAAATACACAATACCGAGTTTTAATGCTCAAAAATTAATTTTAATGCTTAATAATATCCATATATATCATAACATATAGTTTAGATACCATAGGATAATTTAATGGTATCATTACCGTGACCAAACCCTAATTTGTATAATTAGGGTTTTCGAAACCCATTTCATAAATATCGAGTTTTAATAACTCAAAAATTGATTTTAATATTTAATATTACTGATTATATAAATTAATGATAGGAAATTAATTGGGATAATTTCCGGATCATTGAACTCATCTCTCAAAACATCTCTAGACGTTAACGCTCAAAACGCCTCAAATGATCATAATCGACTCATCTCAAAATGGTCGCAGAAGTTTGAACTTACTTTATAATTAATATTCTAGTAACATAGGAATTAATATGAAAATTAATTCCAATCTTTCGTCTCGAAAATTTCACAAAATATCGACGTATGATGTGTAATCGGCGTTAAAATAATACTTGTCGATATGCTTTACACAATTCTATTTCTAAATTCACAATTCTCAGTGAATATAAAATAGGAATTAGTTCCTTCAGAATAATCAAAACCATTATTCGCTATCTTCTCGATTGAATCGTCATATGAATTCCTAATTTGGGTTTCAAAAACCGTAATTAGCATCTAATTCTACGGATATTACATCCTACCCCTTAAAAGAAATTTCATCCCAAATTTGCATACCTCATAAAGTATGGGGTATCTTTGTATCTTAACATCTTATCTTTCCACGTGTTTTCCTTTTGTCCATGGTTCTTCCATCGATTTTCATTAAAACCCAAACTTGATTCCTTAATCGTTGAATCGCACGATCAAATTAGTCGAGATTTTCATCATAACTCATCTCGAGTCAAAGGTCACGCCATCATGTTGGTTTACGTGAATTGGGTCATTTTCGTATTTCCTTAACTATGACATGTGGAAAAATATTTCGTATTTTTCCGAATTTGGTGGAATACCAAGTTATAGGCTACTAGGCCTATTATTATTAGAAGCTCGTAAGGTTCTACAAAACGTGGTCTCAAGATTCTCAGATTCGATTTTGTAATTCTCTAGATGGAGAAATCTTAAGAAACTTAATTCGCATTTAAAATGCATTTCGATTTACGCGATCGTCGTAAGACTTTGTCCGTCTTAGCTTTTCTTATTCTTTGCCTTATTGGGCAGATATCTCGTTTCGTTTAAACTACGCCAGAACTTTATACCTTTGCTCACCTACTTTGTTACAATAAAGTGGTGGTCGATACTTTTTTCAAGACAATGCCTCATAAGGCTATATTGATCGTTGGTTCGACACTACGGTTGTTCATAACTTAACAAGTGGTACAACACGTTCTCACTTGCACCCGGGTTTAACATTTATGTTCTCATCGTATCCTTAAACGCTCATACTGTCCCTTTGTTCGCCCTTCGCTTGTGAGCGGGCAACTATGTTAAGGTTCAACCTCGTTTTAACTCTTTTGGGAGTTAGTTCAAAATCTAGGGGTACTCTTGGAGTCTCTATCTGAAGCGATAGGTTTTGGTACTCCCCGTAAATATACAATTCCCTTTTTGTACGTCTGAGCTTAACTTATCGGGTCTACGAGTCATCTGAGTAGGCAGAGACAAAACATAATTGGTGAGTCAATCCACTACTACCCATATAGTAGTGCGACTTTATGACTTTGGCGTAACTCATCATAAGATTCATTGCTACATCATTCCATTTTCATTCGTGTAGCTCTAGAGATTATAACCTCTTATAAGGCCTTTGATACAATGCCTTCACTTGTTGATAACCGAGACACGGTTCGACAATCATGGTTACATCTCAATTCATCCCTTACTATCTAACCTTTCTCGTAAATCATAACATATCTTAAAATTGCCTAGGCTGGGCGGTAAGAGAAGGGTCATGACTTCATTCTTGGTTTCATCTCTCAGCTTATTATTGCTTGGAGATATTTATATATATATATAATCCTTCTTTAGACGATATAACATTGTCCAGCGCTCCTTAAAATTCTTCAGCCTTTCATTCCTTATCTTAATTTGTATTCTACTCCCATCTCCATTCTCTCTTTTTAGTCATATGTCACCTTGGGTGTGAGAGTACAACTTACTTTCGTCACTGAATGCCCGACTATTTCTGTTCTCATTTTCTTAAACTTTCCAATGAGTTTTCCTTTTTTGTTGGGACATACTATGATTTAGGCTGAATTTTATAACTCAGGTATTAGATTCTACATTTACCATCCTCAGGTGATCATTTATCACACTTATAATCTTTTACTAATTCGAGCCATCTTTCTCATTCCTGATCCACATTTCCTTGCTCGAAGAATAAATTCAAACTTTCGCAAGTTGAGAAGGGTTCTTAACTTATTGTCATAGGAGTGATGTCTTCAAGACTTTGGTATTTATACTACTGTCACTATTTCAAGTCAGGAGTTGGAAATATTCCATTCATGTGGCCTAAGTCATTGTGATCATAAGCTATTATCTTTCTCATATTAATACATAGCCTCTCTTTTATTACTCCACGTAATTTCATTCCTTTTTGGGGTAGCTATGTTATTGGTCTTGCTACTTTAGAGAGTTCTCAATGGCTCTTTTGATAGTAGTCCATTTATCTAAGAAATTCCTGGTCTCATTTTTAGGTCATCAACGACTTTCATTCTTAATTGTTTTGCCCTTTGTCAGGTCCACATTGATTTCTTCTAAGGATACTATATGCATGAGGAATATTTATCCTTTACGCCGAAATACACGATCTTGACTTGCAAAATCGCCCGGCTCTTAAAGGTCGTAAGACAGTCCTTCAATGTTCTTTATGTTCTTCTTCGTCCTTTGAATAGGTAAGAAATTACACCGAGCTTCAAGCTCAAGGCGAACTCGAAATCTAGTCCCCACCGCCCGACAAGGAATCTAACTCATAGCTACCGAGTTGGGTAGCTTTATTTCCCCTTAGCTTTGTCAAAGGAAAGGGACCAAAAGCTCGAATTCATAGCTCTCTAGCCTTCGGTTTCTGACTAGCTGAGAGAGTCGAATTGAAAGTTAAGATAAAAATTTCTAAGTACGTGTGGAACACTTGAGTTTTGAGGTTCATGATCAGGGCTGGTGCATTTGTCAGTCCGAATGGCCTAACTATTATCTCATAGCAGCCATATCTTACTCGGAACTATTCGCTTTCGTATTTTGGATACCATTCTACTAGGACCATATAATATTATACCAAAATGCCTAAATGAGGACTTTTTATTCATTATCTACGAGGGTCGGTTTATCGAGCCGACTGATTACAAGGCGTCTAGTTCTTTTTACACCCAAAATTTCGACACCACATTTAACATATTCACGAAATATTCCAACTACGCTTATTTTACTCATTCTAACCATATTATCTACATATGAGTCTCATATTATCATAGGTTCGTGTCTCTCGAGTGACCTTCACGAGTCGCACCTTTCGCTTAGAAACTTGTCTATTTCTCGACACGCTTTTACCTCATATATCCGACGATCTTTCTTTCAAAGAGTCGTGGTCACATCGCCCCTGCTTCTTCTTCAATACCGAAGTTGGTGTTACTTTTATCGAGAAAGTAAGGTCGAGTTGGTAGTGGTAATACTCCTAATCCTTGAGGCGATAAGATCCTGTCCTTTTGCCCTTCTCGCTCTTATTGGTACCATTGACGCACAGACGTGGGGTGGCATTTGGAACATTAGGGTACAACATTCGTCACGTCGTGCGGTGTAAATTGCCGGGGACTAGGACAAGTACTTGTAGGTGCCGTTCCATACGTATTATGGATATACTTGAGCTTGTTGACAAATCCTGGTAAGTCTGCCCAGACTTTGGAATTTGTATCATGGAGAAAATATCCTTTTGACACACCCTTTTGCAAAACCCTGCCAATCTGTTGGCAAACGACCGATAAGTCGTTGGATACCATCCTCATTTGTCACTCTAAAAATTTCGAGCGTCCATCTAGAGGTGTAAAATTTTCTCCAAAACTATTCTAAATCCATGCCTAGCTCATAATAAAAGAGCCGATACGCTCGTGTGAGTTATAAATTGTAGGCCTTGGGGTTACTCTCTTACCCGTTAAACTTCCGTTTTCTGCCATTTGTAAACGGATATTTCTAGATAAGTTCGACTTAATTTAAGCTATGGAGGGAATCTTTAAACAAGAATGATCTCTTAAAGAATTATACACTTTAAGACGATATAACCTGTAGACTACTTATGACACAACTCATGACACTTATCTTAATACTCATTTTACGGCTACACCCTTTGTCGGTATCGCTCTAAATTTATTCGCATATGCGAATAGTGGGTACTAATATCCTATGGTTTAAAACCCTTTGTCGAAAAGATTTGGTCCGTGTCACGATCACGTGAATGACAACCATTTTCGAAACTTCTTGACTCTAAAATTATATCTACGTTCCTCATAGATATAATGATTCAAATCATTGGATAGAACTTTAGGCGATTCTAGGCTCGATTCTACGCTTGAGCAACTCTTGCGATGGCCATGATTTTCGTATAGGTAAGGAGGTTCTAAATCTTGATGCGCTTACCCTAAATTGGGTTCTATCGCTTCTTTGCGTACTTGCGATGTCAAAAAGCGAAACACCTAAATTGAACAAAATCTTATAGGTATTCTGAGGAAATTTTCCTCATACCTATCTTGTCTTTTGGGTTTTGTTTGTTCTGTTTCCGGTGCGAAGTATAGGCTTTGGTTCACGGTGTTCCGCTTATTCAAGTGAATATCTATTTCATATGTCACCGTCCTTTCCATCGGGACATTATGCTCCTTGCTATGGCCTTCTCGTGCCTCATTCACCTTATACTTCTCGGGTATCAGATCGTTATGCTTTTACCAATAGCATTTGTGGTTAGGTCTACATCAACCTATCCGTTGATATTGATATTTCGATAATTAAGTCTTACCGTAGAGATCGTCGTGTCTCTAGCACTATCATTCATTCCTAATCCAGTATGAATGACTCCATTCCCTTTTCACTTCATCGATCTTAGGAATATATTTCATATATCCTTACTTTAACTCTTCTCAAGGAAATTCTTATTTATCAAGTCATATGTCTGAAGCTTATATTATGTCGTAGGCTATCTTATAATCGTATAGCTCATAGTTTCTTTAGTTATTTCCGACTTTTGTCCCTTTTTCTTCGACACGGTATTTGAAAGTAATCTTATTTTCGTTATAATTCGGTTCCCACTTCGGACTAGAACCGTTATCATTGTCGTATGGCTTGGTAGGTCGCACATTTGTACACCATAACTTAAATTCCAAGCATCTCTTCCATGTCTTGGCTTTGAAGATATTTTCTTCACACTTGATTTACATACTAGGGCTATCCTCGTCGTTCACACAATCTCAAAGATTATGATTCCTCCATCTCATTATCATTTGTTTAACCAAGTTTCAATTACTTGGAATCGGTTATGCTCAATCATAATCTCATTGACTGAGGTATAAGGCGATGGATCTATTTTCTGAGATGCTATCATTTCCTTATATATATATATTCCTGGAAAGGAATATTTTGTATGCATCTTTATTCTTTTAAACATGTCCAACCTACTAACGAGGTTTCAAGGACAACCAACTATCTTAAGGATAAGTTGTAATCTCTCTTGTTATAAAAAGAGGAGTTCATATCCCACGGATATCATATACTTTTCTTGCTTTTACTCTTGCATTCAATGCTAAAGAGTATCTTATTCATAACTTGATTATCGTAATGTATGAAGGTATAACTTCATCGTTATCAATCTTTGTAAAGCCCATCAAGGGTCATCACATCCATATGTATCATAGGAAAATATCTCATCTCATCGAGATTTTCCTTACATCCCGATTTCTTGATGTCTATCATTTTATCGGTCTCGAAACATTTGGGTGACCGGAATAAGTCAACCTATTTCATATCGATGTTTATCGCTTCACTAATTCGCACTTAGGTGACAAGGTAAGTCAACGTCATTCATACTTGATGGTTTCAAGAGTCGAGAAAGAATTATCACGACTACTTAAAAAAGGCTTTATCTCACAAATCGAAATAACATCTTCTCAAAGATTGAATCGATATGCTTTTAGACCGAATAAATGGGGCTCTAGGGTCCAAGACCGAATGACGACTCATCGAGATTTCTTTGGTCATATGGGCTGCTGCACTGGCCACAAATATTTTCTCACCACGCTAGGATTTGGGTTCAAAAGGACACTTTATGAATTTTGGGTTGAAAATTTTCTTCTAAGAAGTGAGAAACTCGAATGAATTCTCAATCGAACTAGGTCATGAGTTAAACTCAACGACATATGTTGGGTGATGAATATAATTTTGAAAGCTTATATACCCATAATAGGTCATCAACAAAGGTTCTTATGTACATCGTGGCTCTACTTGTATTGTCGGCAATCTTACTTTCTTAGTAACATTCTAAGATTCGATCATACTATAACGCTCTTACTTTCTATAAATCATGAGCTAGCTTCAACTGATCTCGTGAATCCTGGAGTAGGAATCAGAATTTGGTCCTTCATAAGAAATGAAGTACAGTACATTAGGGGCACATAGGCGAAAACCGTGACGTACATCGGAGTTCACACGATCGAGAACTAATCAAAACAAAATCACCGCGCAGTGCAGGAAAATTTACGCGCTCGCCGAGGTCATAAGCGATGCCGACGCCAAGGTCGTGCATGCCGCTACCGATGCCGCGGTAGTACAGAGAAATGCCGACGCCGAGGTCGCATAAGCTACCAAAGTCGATATGTCAAAGTCGACATTATAAATTCCTCAAATCAAAGTCGACAATCGACATGCCGAGGTGAAGTCGAGGTCGCACAATTTCGATAAATCCTTTTCTTTTCGATACTCAAGATGGAATGAAGTTCTCAAATCCATTATTACTCTTGTTCTTGTAATAGGAGGAAGTTCTTACTTCTATGTTCTTTCGTAAAAGGGATCATGCTTCTTAAAAGTCTACGCTCGTTGAGCTAGCATGCTCATCATCATAAACAACTTTGAAGTTTGAAGTAAAACTTCAAATATTCATACGTAGCTCATTTGTACGATGTACCTCGTCGAATTTCACGAATTCAACATATCATTTTGATAAATCGGTGTCCAATCTCAATCACTTTAAAGCATGAATAACATAACTTTGTTCATAATAATGAACCCTTATTGATTTCGTGATTTCAAATATTTCATCTTCGCATATCATGCCGAAACTTTCTCACATCATTGTCATCATCTCCTTATATCTTCCTTCTTTTCATAACTTTCTCGACAAATCATTTGTCATAACATTCATTCTCAACCTTTCTCATAGCTTTCATTTCTTTTGAAAGATCATTTCAATCATCCTTCACTTCAAACTTTTCGATTTCAAAACCGAGAAAATCATTTATCTATCATAAATCAAATCCTTTGTTTCCTTAAATATGCATCCCATACCGCATATTGTGGGAATCTTTGAGTTTCCTTAAATATGCAGTCCCATACCTGCATATTGTGGGAATCTCTTTTTGAAAAAAAAAATCATTTCCATCCTTTTTCACTTTCAATCTTTTCATTTTATTTGAATAAAAATCATTTCATAAACATTCATCCGCTGTGGAAATTTTCAAAACTTTGGAAAAAGAATCATTTACCTCATTTCGGTTGAGCTTGATGTGATGGAGTGTTGAGCATTGTCAGCTAACCTTTAGAAGTCTAATGACTCAATCTAGACTTAATCTTAAAGGAGATTTTGGGTTCAAGAGCGAACCGCTCGATACCACTGTCACATCCCCAAATCCTAAGTAGGATTTAGAAGGATCAGAACTCTAAACAAGTATAATTAAACAGGGAATTCTCCTTAACAAAAGCCGTAATTCATATGACAAGCATGTTCTTGGACTTTAGTACATAACTTAAGTTCTTGCAATGAAAACATGTGATATGTACATATGACGATGTACTATCAAGGTATAAACTTTTCAATGACAATATTCCTATTGCTCAACACCGCTCCATCCATCATCTCGCTCAACTCGCACATTTAAAACAAACATGCAGTGGCTAAGTACAATTATTGTACCCAAGTGGACTTATGCCAAAACATTTGATAATTTTAATTACCGCCAATATCGAGTAAGTCACAAGGGTTTTAATTGAAAGGCCTCAGGCTTACTAAAACATTTTCGTTCTCAAAAGTCGCCACAAGCATTTTCTTGGTGTGTATGGTCCATATCTCATAGTCACAATACATAATAATAATAAATAATAAACGCCGAGAGGAGGCCTCCCATCTACGACGCCGTGACCGGCCGTAATCCCGCACAACAGACAAGTCACTCTCTGCAAGCATATGTTAACACAGCGTATAGTTCCAACCTTCACGCCAATCCTAGCGGCATTTATCATCCCGCACAGACCCGACATTAAAAAGGTTGGGTGCTACCACAACAAATGATATAATAGTTCCAACTATTCCACATTTCTACCCGGCATAATAGATAGGATCCATACACAAAACGAAATATTTTTGGCAGGTAATGCAGTAAATATTTTTCAACAGTTGTAGAATAAGCATTGTAAATAAGCTCATTTTGGAAAGACAGTAAAGTCATATCTCGTTTGAAAGTAAGCCTACAATAGTGGGGTAAGTAAAGGGGGGGCCCACACTATTGAGGATAAGAAGCCCACCTGGACCGTAGATTGTCTAACCGATTTTTCGATTACGAGTCCCAGCTTAGCCTATCTATTCCTGGCTTTGAGGTTTTGGAGTTGAAACATCCATCGGGTCTTAGAACCCATATTTCTACTTGAGTGTATATCATGGCATGATATACAATCAATTGATCATGTAGTAGCACCTAGTCAAATATTTCACGTTAAGACGGCCCGTAAAAATATCATATTGTTGTTTTATCCTAAATTTGCATCTTATTAATGCTTTAATGTACCTTATGACATATCATATGAATGCATCAATTAATAGCATGTTAGTCACATAAGGCATGTTTCACATAGGGAGTTTCAACACTTAGTTAAATTTCAAGTGTTTAATTTTCAGCAAAACAGCTTAAAACAACCCAAGTGTCATACTTTGACGATCTATAACTATCGATTAAAAATACGTATGACCGCACAAAGACATATTCTGGAAACCTCTAAACATGTACTGTAAGTTCTAAGAAGGAAGTCGATCCAAAAGAGTTGTGGTTCTGGAGATATAGGGTCTCAAAGTGGGCAACTCGAACTGACTTCTATACTTAGAATATTTTTCAGGATTTCCAGATTTAGCTTAACGACGAGGATTTTATGAGGCTCGTAACTTTTGACTCACAATACCAAAATGACTGCAAGATACCATTTTAGAAACCTTGTAATAAGAACTACATGTTTCATGAAGACCATACTGGAAGATACTTGATGCATCGAGAAATACGTAGGTTCAAAGCTGCCTAGTTGGAATGGACAAATTTCCAGTAGGTGACTTTGGGTCAATGAACAGTATACTTATAAGGCTTGGTTTGGGATAAAACTTTCCAGATCAAAACTAGACATGGTAAGGAACATTTCTTATGAAGGAACCCAAGTCAAAGTCGGATTACAAACGGCTCGAATATCTCACGCAAAAGTCGTACACGGACAGTCAATTAGCATAGAATTTTACTAAGGCAGTTTTTCCAAAAAGCTTACTGTAATGCGTCAACTTTAAAAATTCACCGTGAGTTCATTATAAGGAATCTAGAAATGCAACCAATCATATTGAAAAGACACTTAAGTCTAGTTTAATCCAGAAAAAGCCTTACTCAATGATTCAAAATAGATTGGGAGATAAAATATTTTACTACAAGCTATCACTACAGTGACAGTTTTGTGCAGTTCGTTTGAAAATCTGGAATAAATAGTAAAAATTTTTAGAAAATTCTGAAAATTTACATAGATCTTATAGACATGCTAATTTATGTTTATGCCAATTTTTAGAGTTTTTCCATTAGCCAAACTCGACACGAAAGCCACGGACCATGGGTGATGAACACCGAAATTTTACAGATTTGTGCAGTGTTTTTGAAAAATAGAATTAAAATAGAAAATCAAGTTGGATTGACTTGAAATTTACAGAGACGTAATAGACATGTTTAATTTCAACATAGTAAAATTTCACATTCATCGGACCACTGTAACTTAGTCAAATAATTTTATGAAGTTACTGTTTCATAACATACTTCCAGTTTTCAGTTTTAAGCTTATTCATCTTGTATGCATTTCATATAACCACGAAAATGGTGAATCTATCACCCCAAATCACCACCAAGATCATCAATCTAACCATGCAAGTATGATTTAATCATGTCTAAGAGTCATAGGAGATAGTTATACCTTAGTCACGAATTTGAAGATGAATGAGAGAGAGATGGAGCTTGAGCTCTCTCTTCCATGGTGGAAATGGTGTAGGAGAAGAAGAAGAGAGGAAAGGAGAGGAGAGGTCTGAAAATTTTGGGGAGAGAGGAGAAATGTATTATGAGTGAAATGAAGTGTATGGGAAGAGTTTCTCCCATGTATCTCTCTCTCTCTTAGGCACACACACACACACAATAGGAATCATGGTTGAGTGTGTAGAGTGTGGTGATGATTAGTGTAGGCTAGAAAGGCTTTCCATGCATTGGGTGTTGAGGAGGTGACCATCATGCCATGCCATCTCATGATGGCCTATGGCTATGTAGGTGTCCAAATAGGTAGGCAAATTTTTGGGGAGTAGGAGATGATGATTGAGGAGTGTAAAAGGAGCTCTTCATGCATTGGGTGTTTAAAGAGGTGACAAGCATGCCTTGTCAATCCATGATGGCCTAAGGTTTAGGGGTCCAAATAGGTAGGATTATTTTATTTTTGTACATTAATACCATATATATATCATACATGATCATAGGTATAAAATACAAGTCATAAAATAATTAAATCACCTCTTAGGCATATATTCGAAATTTTCGAGAATAATAGGGAAAATAGGATAAAATAATAGCACATTTCATGCACATTAAAACCCTAATTTGAAATGTAGGGTTTCAAATTATTAAATACACAATACCGAGTTTTAATGCTAAAAATTAATTTTAATGCTTAATAATATCCATATATATCATAACATATAGTTTAGATACCATAGGATAATTTAATGGTATCATTACGTGACCAAACCCTAATTTGTATAATTAGGTTTTCAAACCCATTTCATAAATATCGAGTTTTAATAACTCAAAATTGATTTTAATATTTAATATTACTGATTATATAATTAATGATAGGAAATTAATTGGGATAATTTCCGGATCATTGAACTCATCTCTCAAAACATCTCTAGACGTTAACGCTCAAAACGCCTCAAATGATCATAATCGACTCATCTCAAAATGGTCGCAGAA
Source organism: Salvia rosmarinus (assembly GCA_036937905.1). Taxonomy (NCBI): domain Eukaryota; kingdom Viridiplantae; phylum Streptophyta; class Magnoliopsida; order Lamiales; family Lamiaceae; genus Salvia; species Salvia rosmarinus. The sequence continues at coordinate 30,530,089 of CM072824.1, read as the reverse complement.
GTTTGAACTTACTTTATAATTAATATTCTAGTAACATAGGAATTAATATGAAAATTAATTCCAATCTTATTGCTCGAAAATTTCACAAAATACCGACGTATGATGTGTAATCGACGTTAAAATAATATCGTCGATATGCTTTACACACTTCTATTTCTAAATTCACAATTCTCGTGAATATAAAATAGAATTCGTTCCTTCAGTAAATAATCGAAACCATTATTCGCTATCTTCTCGATTGAATCGTCATAAATAATTCTAATTTACTTGTTTCAAAACCGTAATTAGGCATCTAATTCTACGGATATTACAACCCAACCTTTTTAATGTCGGGTCTGCGGATGATAAATGCACAGCTAGGATTGGCGTGAAGGTTGGAACTATCTGTTGTGTTAACATATGCTTCGGAGAGTGTTGTGTCTTTGATGGGATTACGGCCGGTCACGGCGTCGTAGATGGAGGCCTCCCTCTCGACGTTTATTATTTATTATTATTATGTATTGTGACTATGAGATACGGACCATACACACCAAGAAAATGCTCGGCCGAGCTATGTTTACGAACTGAAAATGATTTGGTAAGCACAAGGCATTTTTAACTAAAACCCTTGTGACTTACCCGATATTGGCAGCGTAATCCAAATTCTATCAAATGTTTTCGGCATGAGTCCACTAAGTGCAATTTCTTGTACTTAGCCCTGCATGTTTGTTTTTAAATGTGCAGGTTGAGCTCTGATGGTGATGATGGGGAATGTGTTGAGGAGTCCAGTGTCCTTGACCGATTTACTTGAATTTGTGGTTTATACCTTGAATGCATATCGTCATATATGTATTCACACACTTTCATTGCTATACTCGAACTCCTTTATTTATGCTTTATATTACAAACTATTGAGGTCCATCGGATCGGGCCAAGTTTTGGGGTCCGATGGCTAAACCTTTCAAAACAATATAACATCATCTCATATTCATTCAAGCATGTTAGTTTATTTTATGCATCTGTTCTATCCATGTAACCCCTAAAGTACTACTCCTAGTGCTAGTCGCCTCCATCCGGGTTGGTCCTGAATGGGGTCGTGACAAGAGAATTGTAGAATTCTCTAGAAAGTGTACACTTGTACACTTTGTGTATAAATGTATGTATATGTGGGAATAAAATAAAAAATAAAAATCAATATATATATATATATAACACATCCTTACTATTCATCATCATCCATATCTCTTTTTTCTTCTCTCATTTTCGAACACACACACACACTTCACAAATTTCATCCTAAATACCAAGATTAAGGTAAGAAATCATTCATAATCAATTATATATCTTGTTTTAGAGGTATAATATCACTTATTTTATGGTTATGTGCATAAATATTTACAAGTTGATATCAAGAGATTTTAGTTTATATGAAGTTCAAAATTATTGTTATATTTGTTAATTATTGTTATGTAAATTGTTTAATCTATGTTTAGAAGTTAATCTTATGCATAAATGATGGATTAATTGTGATATAAATATATGTGATTTGAGAAATAGGATTAAACCCTAGGTTTGAATTTTAATGATGGTGTATTATGCTTTTATTATGTTTATAATTGTGTATTTGAATGTATTTAAGCATGTATTAAGTAAGAAAAATAGATAAAAAATTTAATGTATATTTATCGTAATTTTCAAAAATTTAATGTATATTTATCATTCTATATTATGATTTTGATTTTATTTGTTTCAAATAACATGATATATAAGCTTTGGAATGTAAATCAAGCATAATATACTTTATTTGGAATTTTCTAAGTATATATGTGAAAATTGAAAAGATTAGTTTATGCTTTAATTGAAATATTTACGTTTCGCTTTAGATTAATTAAAGTTAAATATAGAATGATGATTATGGTTGATAATGGAGCTTTAATGAGCAAGTGATATACTAGTTTGAATTTAGTAAGGAATTATTATTAATTTTTCATAAATTTGGTTGAAGGGCACTTAATGAAAGTAAGCTTAAGTGATTAATATAAGTGTGTTTATGATGTATAATGGTATATTTAAACATATGAAATTTAAATGAAAACTAAGAATTAAAGTTGAATGTGAGTTCTTATTTTTACATAAATATTAACTATTAAGAGTTATGTAAAAAGATTATGTTTGATTTAATGTTTAAGAATAATGCTTTAGTCATTAAAAAGACTAAGTTACAAGTATTTTAAAGTGCTCGGTGACGTGACATCCAAGCTCGAGGTCGAACAACCGAGTAAGGTCTAAGAGTATTCTTTGAAATGTCATACTAGATGGGTTTACTCTATTCAGTAATGTCACGCCCCTACGGAGAACCCGGTTGGGAGCGGACTAATACTAGGAACAGTATTTAAGGTTCATGAAAGGCTATTATGAGGATGCACATTACATGTAAACTATCATGCTTAGAACATAACATACATTAATAGCTGGATATATCGGTGGGCTGACCAGCAGATCCAAAGATTAACAATGATCGGCGGACTTCAACAGTTTATATCATTTTATCCTCCAATGATCCAAAGAATACTATTGATCGAAGGACTTCAACAATTTATATCTTATTATCATCAAAACAATAAATAATTCAGAGTTGCAGCGGAAAACGTGTGAATACATATATGACGATATGTATTCAAGGTATTAACTTGTCTTATAACATCAAAAACACTGGGCTTCTCAACACTCCTCCATCATCAACATCAGAGCTCAACCTGCACATTTAAAAACAAATATGCAGGGCTGAGTACAAGAACGCACTCAGTGGACTCATGCAGAAAACATTTTATCATATATAAATTACACTGCCACATCATGGTAAGACACAAGGGTTTTATTTGAAATGCTTGTGCTTACTAAAATCATTTTCATCAGTTCATAAAATTCACTTGGCCAAGCATTTTTCCTGTGTGTATGATCCATATCCCTTATCCTTTCATCATAACATCATAGTCGAACGTCGTGAATGAGGCCTCCCTCTACGACGCCGTGACCGGCCATGAATTGTCTTTACAGCACACAGTCACCTTAGGTGTACACATTAATCCTAGCCAGGTATAAGCCTTCCGGCATAGGATCTGATATCAATTTCATTCATAAGTTGAGAGCGACCCAACACATTAATATCATTCATTCCGGATAGGACACATACACAAAACATAAACATTTTTGGCAGGTAATCTTGTAAACATTTTCTCAACAGTTGAAATAAGCATCGTAAATAAATTCATTTGGAAAGTATAGCAAAGTCACGTTTTGTTTAGAAAGAAAGCCCACCTGAACTATTGTTCGTCTTAAACTTGATTACTCGTCAACGTCCAGTTGTCGCGTCAGCATCCACACCTTTACGTAAAAGCGATGTTTAGTACGTCGTTCACGTATTTCGAGACTTTCAAAGTTCAGAATAAACTTCGATATTCTATATCGATATAATTTGAATTCTTAACTAATTCAATACTGCTCGTTGCATAACTTAAACTAACATTTCTCGTTCTTGATAGAATCGAGATATGTTTGTCGATTACCATTTACCCTTTTGGGTAAAAGGTTCAACGTTTTATCACGTTTTTCAATCTAACGACTTTAAATATGAAATCTTTTCGTATCAACGAGATTTCATCATTAAACTGATACGTCTTACGCGTATTAGCGTATTTATCGAACGTATTTCGTACGTTGACTTCAAAAGTCAACAATTTTGACTTTTCTTAGTAATTTCTTTACTAAGTCATATTTTAATATCTAATCTTCTCATAAATAAATTTCTAATTGATTTCTTTTCATAAACTCATTAATATGTTTAAAAATAATTTTTAAACATATAATACATTACTAATATTGTTATTTAAGGATTTAAAAATCCTTATTACTCATGAAATAGCTCACGGCTATTTAGCTTTTAAATATCCAAACATCTTTAAAAAATTCTTCTAAATTCACATAGTGTACCATATTATCATAGTATCACTAATGTGTATTAATATTAACTATAGAAAATTTGAGCATCACTTTTTATATATATATATATATGTCACGGCATTTTTTTTTAAAAAAATTGTCCAACAATTCTTAAAATTTTTATATAATTAGTATAAGGTCCCAACATCAATTTATAACACATTTATAACATATAGTCCATCATATTCCATTTCTTCATCAAGGATTTAATTATCCAAGGTCACGGTTCATCCTCAACTCATACCAAACATTTTATAAAAATTACAACAAAAATACACCATGCTTAAATACTATAGTATAACAACACTACATCATAATATTCATCAAAACCTATTTGAATCATCACCATTTTGAGCTTGTAGCTCACGGCTTTTTTGAGACAAATGGGTAATTGGTTTCCAAAAATTCTAACAAAAACATAGGATGTATAATTCATGTCCTAGGTTAATAATATAATATTGCATGTATCAAATAAAAATCATACACTAATATATAATTTTTGTTGTTCTCGGTCATTTGAAAGAAATACATAGGATTTTCCAAAATTCCAAATAAATTACTATGGACTCCTAATACATCATAAATCAAGAATCCATGCTCAAAATAATTTCTCAAGCTTTCGGTCATCATCAAAATTTTATAACATGTTCGAATAAAATTTTAAACATGATCTATGCCTCTATTCATCATGCTACACATTCTTTATACACATCTTAACCATATATTAAGAAGATTTTGAGATCAAAATACACATCCATAACATTTTGAACAAACTTAGCTAGATTTTGAAATCAAAGCACATGACAACCATAGATCAAACTTAACATGCATTAGCTAATTCTTACAATCAAAGATCATCAAGAACACATGCACAACATAGAACCAACCTTCGAATTTTTTGTAAAAATCAAAGAAAAATCGAAGCCTTGATCGATCCTTACCTTACAATGGTATGGGTTTTAGGAGATATGTGTATAGGCTAAGCTTTGTGAAAGAGAAGAAGAAGAAATGAACACAAATTTTTCAAGAGGGGGAGGGAGAAGCTCTCGGCCTTCTTGCAGATTTTGGGAGAGAGAAGAGAGTGTTTGAGTGTTCAAGGTGTGTTGAGTGAGTGAAATGAGGGGAAAAAGAAGGATCCAACACTAATATCTCTCTCATTCCTCTCGGTTACCACAAATAAATTAAATAAAATGGGAGCCTTCCTAATAGTGGGTTATGACTCACTTAGTGATCATTACCTAGAGTTAATACTCCTTACACCATGATGGACCTTGAACAACTCAAGCCATGCAAAATGGGACAAGAGTGACGGCTCCTAGTGGTTCAAGGTGATGATTTTATTTATTTGTGTGTATTAATGTATATGTATTAATCAAGATACAATCCCAAATACATGAACACATTATTTGATTTATACAAGGTTAATGTATAAAATAGATACCACTTGAATAAATTAAAACATAGCATAGCAAAGTATATATCAAGAGTGGCGTGAATTTGATATTTAAAACATATGTCACGGTATTTATGTACCACAAGTGATACATATTTTATTTTGTGCCATTCATAGATATATATATCATGACATATGTCTTAGATGATAAATTATATCATAGGAAAAATTAATGGTATCATTTTCTGTGAGAAAACCCTAATTTTCGAATTAGGGTTTTCGAAAATTAGCAATTTGTTCATTATCGAACCTTTAATGATCTAGCATTTTTTTAATGCTTAATAATACTCTAATTATATAAAATAATTATAGGAATTTAAATACTATAATTTCTTGATCATTAAATCCATTTTTCAATTCGTCTCTAGACGTTAACGTTTGAAACGTCTCAAAACGTTGATTATCGACTCATCTCAAAATGATCGTAATAAAGTCGTACTTACTTTATTAAAATATTCCATTGATAATGGAATTTAATTCTAAGCTTAATTGCTTAGAAAATTTCATGAAATTTTAGCTATCGATACGCAATCGACGTTAAAATAATACTGTCGATACACTTTATAAACATCTATTCCTTAATTCACGCTTTCCAGTGAATATTAAATAGGAATTCATTCTTTCATAAACGATCGAAATCATATTCGATATCCTTCTGATTGAATCATTTCGGCGAAACCCTAATTTACGGTTTTAAATACCGTAATTAGCATTTAATTCTACGGGATATTACATGTAAGTTTATGGTTATAATCATTGTTGTGTTTTGTTGCATTCATGGTGAAAGTCTGTGTGGCGTATTATTGCCTGTGTGGCGTATTATTGCACGTGCTGTGTGGCGGAAAAAGGTACCCTTGAGGGGAGAGACTAGTCTCGCGAACGAATTTGATAAATATGTTCATTATGTTATGTGGCATTACACAATTGGTTATAAATGGTTGCAGTGTATTCCCCATCGAGTATGTTCGCATGCTCACAAACCCTCTTCAATGATATATTTTGCGTGTTAAGGGTCGATAAGTTGATGCATTTAAAATGAGTCTCACACTCCCATTCTCCCAGGGTCACGATAATGGACTCATGGCTAAGAACCAATTTAACTGGTTTTTGGTTAAAAAATAAGTTTGACTTATGATTATGTTTAATGAATATGTATATATTTGATAAGGGTTGTGTCCCTAGTTGCTGTTGTTTTGTTGTTGTTGTTGTTGTTGTTATTTCTGGTTGGCATATATACATATATAGGGTACATCTATCTGTTTGTTTAATTTTATAACCTTCGCTGCTTAAATATAATTATTATTATCATTATTATATTATATAAGTATTAAAGATTTAAAGATTTTAGTAATGTCCATATTACAAGAATGGGGGCGTTACACACATAATCCTAAACGGATATGGTGACTCGATACACGTAACTAGCATGGCATACAAGCACTGTCACCGTCCAAGATGCGGAGAATCTTAAGTTATCTTATGTAACCCTCATCCATAACATGTCAAAGTGATGGTCAGTAACTCATACTCACCTAAAACCTTATCTAGATTTTGATCAATTTAATGTCACCGAGATCTAGGTTCTTCACAACGATCAGATAGAAGAACGCATCTCACTATGATCCATCAATACGTCAAGACGTACCATCGTAGACAAGCAATCAAGTCAAGTTACTTCACATTTATGATGCAGCCTATACCGACAACTCATCCTCAAGTTGTCATAGGTGTGATCAATTTTATATCTCAATTAGCTTAACCAATCATACAGACTTCTGTGATCTTCTACACACTGTATGATTTAACTATTGTAGGAGATAATGGGACAACATATGCAATCAAGTAAATAATTCAGATTGGAGATTGTAATAGTGGTAACAGGAAATATTATATACAATCTCAACCATTCTGCATTTAGTATACAAATCTAACATGTATGAGTTACTGGCCATCACTTTGACTTGTTATGGGTGAGGGTTACATGAGATAACCCAAGATTCTCCGCATCTTGGGTGATGAAAGTGCTTGTATGTCATGTTAGTTACCTATATCGAGTCATTGTATTTGTTTAGGATGATGAGTCCCCTTAAAGAGCTCAAAATGTTTATTGTACTAAAACATGCATGTTGTGTTAGCTCAAGTACAATAATAAGGTTGAGGGGTACTTATTAATGAATTAAAGAGATTAATTATTTTAAAGCGTCAGAGTGCTATAAATAATTGATGGACGTGCGATATCTTAAATACGAGGATTCGTAAGTCTAAGTACAAGTTCGACTCAACTTCGGTAATAAATGGTTAAGTCATCATTTATTCTCTAGTGGAATAAATAAATATTTATGAATGAATTTATGTTCTGGGTTGAACATAAGACAATGAATTCATTTTAGGCTCATCTTTATTTCTTGTATTTGATCTCTGGGCTGGCCCATCAAGGCCTGGAATTGCAACAAATTTCGTCCACCATTTATGATGGAGTCCGAGGTTCGTTAGTTCAAGAGTTGTCCAAGAAGCCCATTGGAGATGGCGGTCCAACTAACCCACGAGCGATCAATTTAATTATGACGAATGGGCTTGATTTTTGAAGACTTTTAGTATTTTATTTTGTGGCATATGTGGGCCACGTTTTTATGCATTTTCGCAGCCCATTTAGATTATCTAGTTTTCTAGTTTATGTAGGTCTCTTCTTGTAATTTGTTTCATTCTTTGATAAGGAGTCCTTCTTTGATAAGGTTTAGAGTTCATTTTTCAGCCTATATATAGGCTTGTATCATTCACGAAATATTCAGCTTTTGATTTCTAATATATGTGCGTTTTAACTATCTCTTCAAGAGCTCTTCGAATTCTCTTGGTTTTTCCAAGACGAGTTCATTTATCGGCGTATGAACGAGTCGACCATCCCTCGTTGTGTGTCCTTCATCGTCCCCGAGTTGCTGCGTCAACTTCACATTGGGGTATAGACGACATACTTGTTTCAACTAAAAGTACTCTCTTAATTGACTTATAATCGAATGAGGTATTGTAGAGGGAAAGATAACCCAAGTCGTCTCTCAAGGAAAACTTAACATGGCTTATTGTTCATGTCACACATAAAAACGATAAATTCTAAACACTCTAATACCAACGGGAGTTTTGGAACAAACGGGAATTAAAATACGAAAAATAAAATATAAATAAAAGCAATATAACTAAGAGTTGTCAATCCCTAGTTGGGAACCTACAAAAAGCGAATGCAAGAAGCTAAACGTAGAACAAACTAAACTAGATCATTAGGCAGAAACAATAAAATTAAATGAAGAACGATTCAACACTCTAATAAATTTCAAAATCAATTGCATAAAATATAAATTAATCAAAGCTAGAAGGAACATAATCAATGGAGAAACCCATAATCCTATATATACTATATAATTGAATCCATCGAAATCACGTAACAGGAAATCACAAAGCAATAATATATAAATCAAATGAATAAAAATCCAATAGCATAAATTGATAAACAAAATTATTCAATCGAAGAAGTAAAAGACAGGAATTGATACTATTATTCTAGCTGTGTCCTCGGTCGAAATCTCCTAGGAAATTGGTTCAAGAACAGCGACTGCACGAAGAAAAATAAGAATTGAATGACCTAACTCGCGTTGCGCATATATGTATATTAAGTGAGTAAGCGCCGGTTGTGGATGAGCGAGAAATGGAGGCTTCGCTTCAAAAGTGCGCTGGCTGGGGATGAATGCTCGCTGATGGAGAGCTTCTGTTTCAAAGTGAGCGCTGGCTGGAAACGAGCGCTCGCTCATGGGGGTCTCTGTCTCAGAAGTGAACACTGGCTCACGGTGGCGTGTGAAGGTGGTGTGAGTTTGTTTGATTTGTATACTGGAAGTAGTTTTGGTTGAGATTGTATATAATGTTTCCTGTTACCACTATTACAATCTCCTATCTGAATTGTTTGCTTCATTGCATATGTATGTCCCCTTATCTCATATATAAGTTAGATCATATAGTGTGTTGTAGATCACGTAAGTCCGTATGATTGGTCGAAGCTTAATGAGATATATAAAGAATCATGGTGAGACAACTTGAGGACAAGTTGTCGGTATAAACTCGGTATAGATAAGAAGTGACTTGACTTGGTTGCTTGTCTATCTTTGGTACGTCTCGGCGTATTGATGGATCACAATGAGATGAGTTCTTCTATCTGACCGTCGTGAAGAACCTAGATCTCGGTGACTTTACGTTGATCTAAACCTCGATAAAGTATTAGGTGAGTATGAGTTGATGACCATCACTTTGAATTGTTATGGGTGAGGTTACATGAGATAACCCAAGATTCTCTCGCATCTTGGGTGGTGACAGTGCTTGTATGTCATGCTAGTTGCCTGTATCGAGTCACCGTATCCGTTTAGGATGATGACGTCCCATTAAGGAGCTCAAAAGGTTTATTGTACTAAACCCTGTAGGTTGAGTTATCTCGAGTACAATAATAAGGTTGAGTGGTACTACTTAAGGAATTAAAGTAATTAATTATTTTAAGTAGTCGAGCATCGTAAATAATTAATAGGCGACGATATCTTAAATACGGGATTCGTGAAGTCTAAGTGCAAGTCCGACTCAACCCGAAAATAAAGGGGTAAGTCAGCATTTATTCTCTAGTGGCATGAATAAATGTTTATGAATTAATTTATGTTCTGGGTTGAACATAAGATAATTAATTTATTTGAGGCTCATCTTTATTCCTTGCATTTGATCCCTGGGCTGGCCCATCCAGGCCGGGAGCTATGAAAATTTCATCCCCTTTCTTATAGAGTCCCACTGAGACTCTGTTTTGATCCTCTCTATCTTAAGTGATATTATTATATTTATTGGATATGCAGAAATTCTATCTTGATAGGATTTAGGGTTGCATTATAAATATAAGGTGAGAGAAAATCAAACCCTAATCCTAATAGTGAAATTTTCGAAATCCATACTTCTCAAGCTTGAGTTTTTCGAAAACTTCAAAGGGAGGAAGAAGGCGAATTTCTATAGCACTCTCCATAGATTGTCCTCACTCGGCATTGGAGTTTAGGCAATCGGAACACAGTCCAGAAGATCAAAGCACGAGTCTTGATCTAATCCTTGCCTGGAAAATTCGCAGGTAAACACAAGAAAACACCAATGTGTTACAATTAATTATATAGATGCATGCTAGGTATATAATTAATGTATGGTGAATTAAACATCCAAGATAGATCATCGGGAGAAGGTTAAAATCAGATTTCCCTAGAGAGTTGAGCGCGGGCGGGGGTACGCGCGCGGAGGTGAACGCACGCGGGTGAGCGGGCGCTCAAGCTTGAGAGGGTGCTCAAATAGGCTGAGAGGGTGCTGGATTGGGCTGAACGCGCGCTGAGGCCAGGTGAGCCGGCGCTCAGTGCTGAGCGCGCGCGCGGAGGTTGCCAGCGTTGGTGCGCGCGTCGCCCGTGCGCGACTTTGAAGAAATGATCCGTTCTCCCTCGTCCGAACTCCGAATTGTGATCCGTTTGCGCCTACGGACTCCTATCGAGATTATCTTCACTATAATTCAGCTTTTGGTAGATCCATTTCATCCTATATAATACCGTTTTCCAAGAATAAGCACGCACGGAGCGCCCATGTGCGACTTTGAAGATGATCTGTTCTCCCTCGTCCGAACTCCGAATTACAATCCGTTTGCGTGTACGAACTCCTATCGAGATGCTCTTCAATATAATTCAGATCTTGGAAGATCTATTTCATCCTATTTAATATCATTTTCCTACAAAATATCAAAACAAACCAAATAAGTCTGAAACGGAAAATTCCAATCAAAACAACGGCATAAGTAAGACAAATAACTGGAAACGGCATGTAAAAGAATGCCAAGAATAAGCACAAAATAAAACCAAACAATACTGACCTATATCACTTCTTGGGTTAGATTCAGAGGTTTTGGGATTTCCAGCAATTTACGTTCAAAAATCTTCCGTTCATGTGTCATTAGATCCTTCATACCAGCGAGGATCATATCATTTGGTATCAGAGCCGAGTTCGTCGTCTAGGGTCCGTCGTCCATGTTTCATTTCTTTCTTTTGTTTCGTGTCAAGGGTAGCATCTAGGGTTCAACTATTGTGTCGTGGGTAGCGGCTAGGGTTTGTTCATCCGTGTTTTAAATCGCTCACCATCTACGTGATCTTATTTCCATATCATGAGTGATTTGTTTCCATATCTTCAATACCTACCATAATTATACATTATCCGTAACATTTGGTCTATCATTATTCGTATCATTATCGGTCGCCAAAGTCACATACATTAATTTTTTTTCGTTCTTGAGATTTTTCGAATCCACGTTCTGTGAGGATTCGAAAAAAAATAGAAATTTATGAATCCTGTTTCGAGAAAATTGGTTCATTGCATTCCTTGGTACGTTTAGAGTCGTTTGGTGCACGTTCTGTGTGCACTTTTTCAAAAATTCCGTTAAACCTCGTTGTGTTTTCTGGATTCCTTGGGTAGTATAGATCGTGTTGAATAGGTTTCTGCACAACACATTTTCGAATCTTCGTTCTTGATTTTTTTCGTGTCTTTTCTTTCGTGTCCTGTTTGATTTGTTGGTATTGAATTCATTGGTGGATTGAGAGGATTTGATACTTTTGAAGGAGAATTTGAGTAGTAAAAGGCAAGGGTGTGAGATTATTAGTGTTAAAAAAAGCCAATTTTGAGTTACACATGAGTGCTGAGTGATTCATTTTGAGTGATACACGAGCGTTTGTGAGTTGGTGAGGTTCTGTTATTTTTTCTTTTCTAACGTTTTCAAACAATATCTAAGAAGGTAGAGTCGGATGGGTCATGTCATAAGGACGAAGATGATTCTATAAATCTTCAAACAAAATTTATGATGGAGGCCTTGCGTTCTGAAGTGGGAAAGATAATCACAAAAGAGATGGAGGAGCTACGTGATTGAATCAATACACTTGAGGAGAGACCTCAGAGAGAGGAGCGATGTCGAAGATCCTATTGTGTATCAACGAGGTGGAGGGCGAAGAGGATCTGAGGAGGCGTAAATTTTCGTCGAGATAATAGGTACGAAGAGGCTGAAATTGACAATGAGGAAGATGAGTTTTCAGATTTTGATGAAAGGCGGCCTAGAGGAAGAGATCGAGAATATAACAATTTGAGCAACATCAAGATGAACATCCCTTCTTTTCAAGGGAAAAATGATCCTGAATTATACTTGGAGTGGGAAAGAAAGGTGGAGCTCATGTTTGATTGCCATAACTATTTCGAGCTCAAGAAGGTGAAGTTAGCATCAATAGAGTTCTCTAATTATGCACTTGTTTTGTGGGATCGGTTGGTGAGTAGTAGGAGGATGAGTCGAGAGCAGCCTATCCGGACATGGGAAGAGATGAAGGTCTGTGATGAGAAGCGATTTGTGCCTAATCATTATTACCGTGAGTGTACAACAAATTGCGTAAATTAAGGCAAGAGCCGAGGTGTGGATGACTACTTGAGGAGATGAAAGTAGCCATGATTCGAGCCAGATTATTGAAGGTAGAGGCGACTATGGCAAGATTCTTGGCTGGATTGAATTGGGAGATTCATGGAGTGGAGTTGCAACATTATGTCGAGTTGGAGGACATGGTCGACATGGCCATAAAGATTGAGAACCAACTCAAGAGGAGGGGTAATGGCGGTAACATGAAGCAGAATCAGTCCAATTGGAGGCAGCCCCAAAATGTTAGTGGTTCTTCATCAAGAGGGAACCAATGGAAGAATGAGGAGCATCCGAAGGGAGAAGTGGCCGTTTGAAAAGCGAAGAACTGATCCTACGAGTTACACAACTCAAGCCAAACTTGTCGGTAGCCGGAACCGTGATTTGAAGTGTTTTACTTGTCATGGAATTGGGCATATTGCTAGAGAATGTCCGACTAAGAGGTGATGATCATTCGTGATGATGGAGAGGTGATGACCGATGATGAGGTGAGGCACCGATCCGTAGATGCCGCCTTAGAGGATCACGATGTTGAAGATATTGAAGCACCCGATGCACTCATTTTTGTTGCTAGGAGAGCTTTGGTGTGCGTAATCAAGTGAGTGATATGGAGCAACGAGAGAACATCTTTCATGCGAGGTGTCATGTCAAAGATAAGGTGTGCAGCGTGATCATCGATGGTGGGAGCTGTACTAACGTGGCTAGCATAACCATGGTTGAAAAGTTAGGGCTACCATTAGTGAAGCATCTCAAGCCATATCGGTTGCAGTGACTGAATGATAGTGGCATTGTCAAGGTGACGAAGCAAGTGAAGTGTAACGGCCCTCTAATCCTAAGGACGGATTAACGAGGACTAATACTTAGAACAGTAATCAAGAACATGAAAGACAATTAATCATAGACTTGTGGGACATAATTCAAGTAAACTAAGAAGCTTCAAACATTAAATACAAGACATACATAATTTACATATGGAAAGAGACCTACAGATCCTTAACAAAAGATTGAGATGATCCAAGGAATTCATTGTCAACATCAAACATAACTTAGTTCTATTCAACGAAAAGCATGTGAATACACATATGACGATGTGTAGTCAAGGTTTCTAACATATCATTATCAAAAGGGTCTCATCGCTCAACACACCTCCATCCATCATCTCGCTCAACTGCATATTTAAAACAAACATGCGGTCGAGTACAAGAATGCACTCGGTGGACTCATGCCAAAACATTTTATTAATTTTAAATTACATCGTCCCATCATAGTAAGATCTGAGGGTTTTATTTGAAAAGGCCTTGTACTTACGTAAACATTTTCATCATTTCATAAACATTTGTGCGCCGGACATACTTTCCTTGTATGTATGATCCATATCACATGTCATATAACATCTCATAAACTCATCTTGCGTAGTAGGAGGCCTCCTTCCACGGACGTCAGAATCGCCGAGAACTCTTTCAAAGACACAATCCTCTTGTGCACTCTTGATCCTTGCCACTCCGGCAAAGGATCCGAATCTTAATCATCCTTATGAGTTCTAGCAAAGGATACGAATTCGCTTATTTCATAAGTTGGGAGCTACCCAACAACATTTATCATTCGTTCATTGATAAGATACATACATAAAACATAAACATTTGGACAGGTAATTATGTAAACATTTCATTATCATTTCTTGCAAATAAGCATCGTAAATAAATCAGTTGGTAACCATTTTATCTTTTTGAGTATAGTAAAGCCCACCTGGACTATAGATTGTCTTAATTCGATTTCTTCCTTCTCCAATTTGTCACGTCCGCGTCCCACCTTTACGTAAAAACTAATTTAGTACGTCGGTCACGTTTTTCAAGAATGTCAAAGTTTAATAAACTTTGATAACTTTCTATAATAATACTGTATCCTTTAAATAAATTAGTTAAATCGCTTCATCGCGTATCTTAATTAATAACTCCTCGTATTGATAGAGACGTAATATGATCTACGGTCTCATTTTAACCAATTAGGTTAAACGTCGAACTTATACTAACGTCTTCGATAAAATGATTTCAATTATGAAACCTTTCTCTCAAAAGAGATATTCTTAAAAATTAATACGCTTTTACACGTATTAGTGTATTTATTCAACGATATCACAACATTGCTCACATACTAATGTATTTCATATGTTTAAACTTAAGTCAACGTTTTGACTTTTCTTAACATATTTTTGAATTATTCATATATTTGATAACTAATTTCCATATAAATCGATTTCAATCGATTTCTTATCAAATAACCCTAATTCTCGATTTTCTCGTTAATCAACAAACATGATCAATATTTTACTAAAGTGTGATCTAACTTATATATTACATGTAATATTCCAAAGAAACGAATATCTAATTACGGTATTTTAAACCCGTGAATTAGGGTTTTACCGTATATTATTTTTATGACATCGAATATTGTGATTTCGATTCAGTATTATTATAACGAATTCATTTTTATATTCACTAAGGATTGTGAATTAAGGAATTGAAATATTACGAAATGGTTCGTCACTATATTTTAATGTCAAACGCAGATCGAACGCCGATTTTATGGAATTTTTCGAGCGGTAAAGCTTGGAATTAATTTCCATCTTAATTCCTATATTAAATGGAATATATTTATTAAGTAAGCACGAACTCATGCGACCATTTTGAGATGAGTCGATTTTGAACGTTTTGAGACGTTTTGAACGTCAACGCCTAGAGGCGTTTTGAAAATGAGTTTAATACCGTGAAATTATTATAATTAATTTCCTATTATTATTTTATATAATTACTATATTAATAAGTATTAAAATTGAATTTTAGCATTTAAAATTCGATATTTTTGAATGGTTTTTGAAAACCCTAATTTCTTAAATTAGGGTTTTCCACATAAAATGATACCATATTTTTATCCTATGCTATTATTTATTATCTAAATCATATATTATGATATATATGAGTATATTTTGATCGAAATTGACATGAGTATCAATAATAGGTGTGATTTATAATTTTTAATCCTATTTTCCCAATTATACTCGATAATTCGAATTATGCACTATAAGATGTTTTAATTATTTTAATAGCTTGTATTATATATCTATGACCTATACTATGATTTATATATTGTATTAGGATGAAATAAAAATTAAAATCACACCCTTAAACACACACACATGCGACGGCTGCACCCTATTAAACAAGGATAATGATTTCTTTCTATTAGCCAATGCATGAAGAGCCTTTAAACACTCCCTAATCATCACTAAACCCACTAACAAAAATGCTGCCATTTGTAAGAGAGAGTGTGTGTGTGCCGTGTAATAGAGTGTTATAGGGGGAGAGGGACTCTTCCCCTTCACCCCATACTCATTATACCCCTTCCCCTACATTGCAATACCTTTTGGAACCCAAAAACACTCCAATTCCCTCTCCCAAACTCAGCAAAAACCGAGAGCTTCCTCCTCCCATTTCTAAAAATTTTTCTTCCTTCTTTCTTCACCATTCGAAACCCTAGCACCCCCATTGCTCTTTGATTCCATTCCATTTTCAAAGGTAAAAAGACACCATAGCTTCGATTTTATAATCCTTGGTTCAAATAATCGAGATGTATATATACATGTGTGTTTCGAATGTTATACATATATATTTGTATGGTTTAAATGTTCTTATGGATGAGCTATGTTGTATATGTGTTCTTAATGATTTTTATTTACAAATATGTGGTTATATGTTTAGAATAATCATATGGTGTTGTATATTAAATTTTTGAATGGATCTAGCATGTTTATCAAATTTTTCGAACCCTAGTCTTGTTTAATATAATTTTCGAAAACCTTATAAAATGATATGGTAATGACCGATTGTTTTTTATTTATTTTGAGGATGGAATATTGATCTATGATATGTTTAGAGTCCATGGAAATTGATTTAGAAATTTTTGGAAAACCTAGCCTATTTTTCTAAAAATGTCGTGAGCTTCTTAAAATTGTACCTTAGTGTATAATTTTTGTTTTAATCATACAATGACATATTAATGCTTTAGGACCTTGTTTATGTGTTCTATGATTTATCTAGAATTTTTGAAAACCAAATGCTAAATTTTTGAGAATACCGTGAGCTTCATGAGTTCATACCTTGGTGTATGATTTTTATTTTGAACATCCAATGGTATATTAATGCTTTAGTATATTGATATTGTGATGTATGATTTTGTTGGAATTTTGGGAAATCAAATGCTATATTAAATCAAAAAAACCGTGAGCTTGAAGCTCCTTGAGGTGATGATTTAATTTAGTTTTGATTAATGTTATGATGTATTATTGCTATACTATAGTATATAAGCATAGTGTATAATTGTTAGAATTTTTGGAAATCAAATACCTATTTAAATCAAATAAACCGAAAGCTATGGCTTGAGAATGGTGATGATTTAATTGGTTTTTGATGATTATATGATGTTATATTGTTGTACTATAGTATATAATCATAGTATATGATTATTGAAATTTTTGAAAACCAAAAACCAAAATGAATCAAAAAAGCCGAGAGCTTACAAGCTCATATGGTGATGATTTTAATTGGTTTGATTAATATTATGATGTTACAATGTTATAATATAATGTTTGATCATGTTATGATTTAATTAGAATTTTTGGGAATTATTTGATAATTGTTTGGTATTTATTCGAAAATACCGTGAGTATTGTGAGTTTATTCATGAATGAATGGTTATGATGGACTATAGGTTATAATTGTGATATATATTAATATTGGGACATTATACTAAGTGTATATCAATTTTGGGAATTTTTGGGCAATTATTCCCTAATTTTTTGAAAATCAGTAAGATATATATATATATATATATATATATATATATATTTGTTAATAAATGATAAACAATATCATATGGATGATATTAATTTATTCTGGACTATAGTGTATAATAATACACTATAGTAATTTAGAAAAAATTCGAAAGTCATTTGGTAATTTTTAATTAATTACCGAGAATTTTTATTAATAATAAGGATATTAAAACCTTTTTAATTCAGTTTATTAATAAAATATATGTCTAATAATTAATTTAGACATATTTGGATTTTATAAAATTTTATAAACATAGATTACTATGTTTGTGACAAACGTTTATTTAATAACGTTTTTAAATCGAAAATATACGTTTTAATTATTAAAAGGATTAATAATTGCGAAAATTATTTATAAGTCCTTTGATTTACATGACAAATCGAGAAATAGGACTTTACGATTTTTAAATCGATCGAAATTCGATTTATAAAATGAAATGGTAAGAAATTACTATTTGAAAGTCAAAATTGTTGACTTTGTTGACCGGTGTTGACTTCGTTGACTTTTAAAGTCAAACGTACGATTACACGTCCGATAAATACGCTAATACGCGTAAGACGTACTAATTGAGTATGATACCTCATTAGTAAGAAAAGATTTCACAAATGAAATCCTTATATCGAGAAACGTGCTTATACGTTGAACGTTTAAACCGAAATAGTTGAACGTATCTCGAAGAACGAGAATAGTTCAATTGAATAGGTATGTGAAAGCATATTAAATTCATTGAGGAATTCAGTTTACATCGATATAGAATATCGAATTTGTCTTAGACTTTGAGAGTCTCGATAAGCGTGAACGACGTACTAAAATATCGCTTTTGCGTAAAGGTGTGGGCGAACGGGCGATTGGACACTAACAAGCAAACGAACCAGGACTCAATTTACGACGAATCATAGTCCAGGTGGGCTTTCTTTTCAAACAAAATGTGACTTCGCTATCTTTCCAAAATGAATTTATTTACAATGCTTATTCTTCAACTGTTGATAAATGTTTACAACATTACCCGCCAAATTATTTACATTTTGTGTATGGATCTATCTGTTATGTATGGCGTGAAGGTTGGATGACATGATATGATCTGTCATTTGTTGGGTCGCACCCAACCTTTTTATGAAATCGATATCGGGTCCTATGTCGGAGGATAAATGCCTGGCTAGGGCTAACTTGTACACCGAACGTTGTTTGTGTCTTTGTATGGGTAACGGCCGACACGGCGTCGTAGAAGGAGGCCTCTCTCGACGTTTGATCTTTGATAATGTGATGAGATATGATTATGGGATATGGATCATACACACCAAGGAAAATGCTCGGCCGAGCGATGTTTACGAACTGAAAATGTTTTAGTAAACCTGAGCATTTCAACAAATGTTTTCGGCATGAGTCCACTGAGTGCATTATTTGTACTTAGCCCTGCATATTTGTTTTTAAATGTGCAGGTTGAGCTCTGATGGTAGTGATGGAGGAGGTGTTGAGGAGTCCGGTGTCCTTGACCAGTCTATCTAGAATTTGTGGTTTCACCTTGAATACATATCTCCATATATGTATTCACACACTTTCCGCTGCAATCTCTGAACTCTCTTACATTATGTTGATTGTTATGAACTATTGAGGTCCATCAGACCATCGTTAAGTCTTTGGGTCTGATGGCCTAAACCTTTTGAATTATTGGGATATTATCTTATGTCATGTCAAGCATGCTAGTTTAGAATCAATGTGTACCTTTATCTTAGTCTGTTTGTCCTATAATACTATTCCTAGTATTAGTCACCTCCAGGTCCGGAAATCCGGACGGGCGTGACAGTGATATCAGAGCACTGTTGCTCTTGAAACCCAAGACCTTTTAAAATTCTAAGTCTAGATCGAGTCATTTGGACTTCTAGAAATCTACTGACTCCTCTCAACACTCCATCACATCGAGCTCAACCGGGAAAAAGGTAACTGATTTCTTTCTCAAACTCATGAAATGAAGAATTTTTAATGATAAGCAAGTTGAAAGGGTTTTTGGAAGAAAATGGAAAAGTCATTTTTGGGAGGAAGGTTATGATATTATGGAAGTACATGATGGTACTAAGTTGAATGATCAACATGGGATGGATGAATTCATTTTGATATACATGTATGAGTTGACTATGATTATCGTTTTGAAACTTTACTTTTAAGTTCTTAAGTTGGACTTTATTTTCAAACTCAAAACTTTGTCTTCAATGAACGATATGATATCACAAGAGGAACCTAGACTCTAAGGAGCATGATCACGTATCGTGAAAGAACATAGAAGTATGAACTTCTTTTCCTTTACGAGAACAAAAGAACGATATGAAGAATGAAAGTGATGATAGCCACGAACTCAAACGATGAAAGACAGCGTGAAGGATGAACAAGGCGACATCAACCTTAGGAAGAACGGCGTCGACTTTCAGCACCACTTCGACATGGTGGTATCGACACGAATCGTGACATGGGCGCCACCACGGCTTCAGAATGTTCAGCCTCAACCTAAAGTCGTGGATATGGTAGACGTATTACATCGACATACGTCTCGAATTACATTTTGGCACGATCGCACAAATTTCCTGCACTGCGCAGTAAATTTGTTTTAGCTAGATCTCTTTCGTTTGGGCTCCGATTTACGCATGGTTTTCACTTGCGTACTCCTAACACACTGATCTTCATTTGTTGTGAAGAACAAAATCCCTAATTCTGTCTCCAGAATACGCTAGAGTCCGTTGAACTTTAGTTCAAATGTTTAGTATAAGACAAGGATCTCATAGCATAGCCTATATATTAAGGCATTATTAGGTTATATGTATACGTTGGGTAAGACTAAGAAGGTAAGTTGTGATATGTGTTGTACCTTATGATGTTGCCTACCTTATAGATTGTTTAGTTCCAACCTAGTTGCTTCTCGTTGTACTTAAGTTATCCTTTCTGCTTTTGAGATGACGATAGTTGACTTATGTTAGTTTTGATCGTGACAGATGGAGGGGATGAGATATATCGCTCGGAGGAGGATTGGACCACACCCGATCCCTGAGGAGGTGATGAGTATTTACCGCTCGGTGGATGTCTTGTTGGAGAGGACTTGGGAAGTTTCGCATATTATCTCCGCCTTTGGAGGCCCGAGCCCATGGTGCGACCGACTATGATGGCATCCAGTATATGTCTATACTCCCTTGTGCTTGGGAAGATTCGCCCGAGAGATATCGGGAGATTATATATACCGGCAAGGCGCCACGGCCTAGTGGGAGATCTCGCTAGATTCGTAAGTCATCGACTTACGCTCTGATGATTATGAGCGGCGCCGGGGACCCTCCTCCCTCCACGGAGTACACCAGGCGGGATGAGTCGCCGAATAGCTATATACTAAGGTCCCGAGGCGGATCGACCCGTTATGCCTCCGCATCGATTCGACGAGGGCGGCCCGCCGCTTGGAGAGGCGGCGCCCGAGAGCTTTAGGAGAGCCGTGTTCCTCCTCCCACCATAGGACACCCGACGTCCACCGCTAGCACCTCCACCGCCTATGGCCCCATCCAGTATCACCAATCGAGCACTTGGCGGATAGCGCGGATGAGGGTAACAGATGCCTCGGATGGTTATGGCGATCCGCTATACCTACACTCGATCCGCCATGACTATGAGCTCTATGGCGATGACGACTTCAACCCCATGCGTGACATACCGATGTACGAAGATGGCGGAGCAGGCTCATCGAGAGTGCGTATACGCCAAGGCGATTCCGAGGAAGAGGAAGATTCGAGGAAGACCCAGGAGGACTATCGGTGGGAAGATGCACGATGAAGGCACTTGATGAAGCTTAGATAGATTTTTGTTATGTTTAAGCTTTTGATGTTCCCCTCTTTCTATGTTTGGTTTTGTTGAATCTAGATCACGGAATTCTTGGAAGGCCGTGTGGTAGGGATTTAATTTTTGTTTATAACTCTTTGGTTTTGAACATCCTGCCTATGGCAGAAAATTTTGGATATATATATATATATATATGACCCTGAATAGGGCTTTTGCGGCAAATTATGTTTGTTAAGGGTGAAATATTTTGTTTAGAAATCGTTTTGCAATGAGGCCATGATAGTATTATGTATGTTAAGCTATAGAAGGAATAAGTGTTTGATGATTACATTTTCTATAGCGAGATGCCTCAGAAGAAATCCGAGCAGAACCCGAGAGGCCGAGGTCGGGAAGGCTAGAGGAAGGGTAGAATCCCGAACAAGAAGGCGAGGACATTCCCAACCACCACCTCCACCTCAACCTCATCGCAGGATCGAAGAGTTGTTCTAAGCGCAACCCACCTACCTTTAATGGGAAGGGTAACCCGGAGGAAACGGAACAATGGGTCCGAACCATTGAGCGGATCTTTAATTTTCTCGATGAGCGACACGTGAGCGATCGTCCCGTGTAGCTTTCCAATTAAAAGGACCCGCAGATTTCTGGTGGGAGGCCAGGAAAAAGACTTTTACTGCCGAACAACTAGAAGAGTTCTCATGGGAGGACTTTAAGAGGGAGCTGTATGAGAAATACATACCCAAGAGCTATAGAAAGAAAAAGGAGCAGGAATTTTTCCTGCTAAAGCAAGAAAAGTTGTCTGTGACCGACTATGACCGCGCTTTCTGCGAGATGTCGAGGTATGCACCAGAGCAAGTAGACACCGACTTGAAAATGTTGAAAAAGTTTAGGTCAGGACTGAGAATGGAGATACGGATGTCTCTTGCCAGCCATGGAGACCTGACTTACACTGAAGCTCTTGCACGAGCTTTAGATATTGAGGCAGCAATGTCCGACGATAAGTCAGTGTCGGCTCAGACACACAACGCTATGGACAGAGGAAAAGGGAAGTGGGAACCCAATCGCGGAAATAACAACCGAGGAAATTATGGGGATGCTAGCCACAAATGCCCGTGGCAAGGGAATATGGTCCAACCGGGACAAGAGGGCCGCTTTTGCTCCACCAAGAAGAGGCGTAGGATCAAATAAGGGCTCCTCCATGCCTAGATGCCATAGGGTGCACAAGGGAATGTGCACGCAAGCGTTGTGAAGCTCGCTTCAAGTGCGGAGCAAAGGGCATTACGCCAATAATTGCTCGTGGCGCGGGAAGCAATTACGAGGCAAATCAACCCAAGAATGCCCAACCGCTTAGGGCTATCTGTTTCACCCCAACCTCCATAGCAGTTCCAACCCCACTCAACAACAACTCCAACAAAGAACCCCGAACAACAAGTGGTGGCAACCACCTCAACAACCGGCGGCGCGCCGCGGCGGCCCGCCGGCGGCCGTCGAACCAACAAGGACCGGTGCCCGTCGGCCTCAACCGGCCCGAGCTGAGCTTACGCTCTGCCGGAGGCGTAAGCGAGCAAAATCGGAAACACGGAAGGATAGGAGTTCTCCTCAACATACATTATAGTATTGTTCGATCGAGTGCTTCGCATTCTTTTATAGGAAAATCATGCGTAGAAATCTTTGGGACTTAGGTGCGAAAAGGCAAGCAGGATATGAGAATCTCATCACCTATAGGAGGGATTATGGTACAAGCACGCACTTTTGCTCGAACCTAGAGTTGACACTAGGATCACTTAAGGTACTGGCTAACAATCTAAACATAATACCCATGGATGATGTAGACATAATCCTAGGAATGGACTGGTTAGCTAAGAACCACTCCACAATCCTATGCAAGGAAAGGAAAATATCATTTCACTTTCCTGGACAAGAAGCCACGCATTTCCATGGAATCAGCATGGGAAGAAGAGTTCCGATTGTATCGGCTCTACAGGCGAGAAAGATGATGAACCAGAAAGGATGCCATGCATTCCTTGTCTACTTGAACGGGGAGGATAAACCCGAAGCGAGGATTGAAGACATTAAACTTGTTCGGGAATTTTCGGACATATTTCCCGAAGATCTACCAGGATTGCCTCCTGATAGACAGTTAGAGTTCACCATCGACTTGGAACCCGGATCGGCTCCAGTGTCGAAGGCGCCTTATAGGATGGCCCCAAAGGAGTTGGAGGAATTGAAGATCCAGATTCAAGAATTGTTGGATCTAGGTTTCATTAGGCCAAGTGTTTCACCTTGGGGAGCGCCTGTTTTATTCGTTAAGAAAAAGGATGGTTCTTTGAGGATATGCATCGATTATCGAGAAGTGAATAAGATGACACTAAAGAACAAATATCCTTTACCCAGAATTGATGACCTGTTTGATCAATTGCGAGGAGCAGGAGTGTTCTCGAAAATTGATCTCAAATTAGGCTACCATCAGCTGAAGATACGGATGCGAGGGCGTACCTAAGGCGCATTCGAACCGAGATATGGCCACTATGAATTCATAGTTATGCCATTCGGATTAACCAATGCACCAGCCGTATTCATGGATCTTATGAACAGAGTATTTCATCCATTTTTGGATAAATTCGTTTTAGTCTTCATAGATGATATCCTCATTTATTCGAAGAATGAAGAGGATCACAAGGAACATCTGAGAACGGTACTGCAAACCTTAAGAGGTGAAAGGTTGTTTGCTAAGTTTAGCAAATGTGAATTTTGGCTGAATGAAGTTATGTTCTTGGGCACATCGTTTACCGAAGGCATAAAGGTAGATCGGCCAAAGTAGAAGTCTAGCAAGGATGGAAATCGCCAGGACTCAACATGAAATTAGAAGTTTCTAGGACTAGTTGGTTATTACAGGAGATTCATCGAAGGCTTCTCCAAGATTGCAAGGCCAATAACCCAACTACTCAGAAAGGAATTAAATTTAAGCGGGTGATGAATGTGAGTCGAGTTTCCAAATACTCGAGGAGAAGTTGACAAGTGCACCGCTTCTAGCGGTTCGAGCGGACAAAGAATATGTAGTCTATCTGACGCTTCTAAGACCGGGGTGGGTTGTGTTTTGATGCAAGAAGGAAAGGTGATAGCATATGCATCCCGACAACTCGGACCCATGAACCGAACAACCCAACCCACGATTTGGAATTAGCGTGATGAGTTCGTACCACCGAAAATCTGGAGACACCATCTCTACGGGTGAGATGTGAGATCTTCACGGATCATAAGAGTTTAAAGTATTTCTTGCAGCGAGATTTGAATATGAGACAACGAAGATGGCTCGAACTAGTGAAAGATTACGACTGTGGTATCAACTACCACCCGGGCAAGGCGAATGTAGTAGCGCGCCTTAAGTCATAAGAGCCAATCCAAGCTAGGATGTCTCTTTCGCGGGAAGGAAAACTCGTTGAAGAGTTTGAAAGATTGAGGATCGAGCTGGTTGAACCACCGAGATAATTGTGAGCTGTATCGCTACACTCACACTGACATCTGATCTAAGAAAAAGGATTGTCGAAAGACAAAGGATGGAGGAAAAGTTAGAAAAGATCAGACAAAGGGTAAGGTCTGAAGGATTTAAGTGCCCAAGAGGCGCCGACAACGCCCTATTGTTTGAAGGTAGAATATCGTTCGAATTTACGCCGAGCTTCAAAATAAAATTATGAGTGAAGCTCACGATACACCCTACACCGCCCACCTAGGTAGTACTAAAATGTACCAAGACCTGAAGGAAAAGTTTTGGTGGGAAGGCATGAAACGAGACATAGCTTCTTTCGTAGAACGCTGTCTTGTTTGCCAGCAGGTGAAGGCGTTACATCAACGTCCTTACGGAAAGTTGCAACCGTTGGAAATACCTGAGTGGAAATGGGACGAGATAACGATGGATTTCGTTACGAACTTACCCAAATCAAAAAGAGGAAACACAGCCATATGGGTAATTGTGGATAGACTTACCAAGAGTGCTCACTTTTACCGATTCAAAGCACTTACGGATCGATAAGTTAGCCGGTATGCGTCGAGAAATTATCGACTACATGGAGTGCAAAATCTATTACCTCGATAGAGACTCCAAGTTCACATCCAGATTCGGATTAGCTTGCGAGAGAATTGGGTACAAAATTAAATTTCGATCGGCATTTCATCCACAAACCGATGGGCGATCGAAAGAACGATCCGACACCATTCGCCTCCGGTGTAGAGCATAAGCTCTGCTTTGGGCAGTTGAGTGCGACGGGTGCTTGCCATTCTTGATTCTTTGTTGTTGCGTAGCTCTTATTCTTGGCGTTCTTTGTTGTTCTTGGCGTTACTCGCTGGTTATTCTTGTCGTTATTCTTTGTGTTTGTTACTCTACCGAGGTTGGGGCTTATATTGAATAGCCACAGTGGTTGGGCATGGCACGGCTTATGTGACCCTCTAACCTAAGTACGGATTAACGAGGGTGGGCGGGAGCAGAATTATAGAACATTTTAAAAGAATTAATCAAAGTTATAGAATAAACAAGAAGTTTAACTACGAAGTTCAACCCTTATGAAATAGGCACACGTAATTTACATATAAAAGGTTTACAAGTTCTTAACCAACAAGGGTTCACTATTACGGATGGATTTAGCTGTCGATATCACGACATAATATAACATTCAAAATGGTGGAGAAGCATGTGAATACACATATGACGATGTGTATTCAAGGTTTCAATGAACATGTTAATATCAAAAGTACTCCAACCTGCTCAACACCTCCCCATCATCTTATTTCGACTGCACATTTAAAAACAAACATGCGGTGAGTACAAGAATACACTCGTGGACTCAATGCCAAAACATTTTATCAATTTAAATTACACTGCCCTATCACAGTAACATACGAGGTTTTAATTCAAATGTTCGTGTTTACTAAACATTTTCATTATTTTCCATAAATATTAAATGCGGCGGACATTTTCCTTATGTATGATCCATATCATATCCCACGTATCTCAATAATTCCATCAATTCACCTCATAACCACTTCTCTGCGTCGGAGTAGGCCTCCTCTCACGAACGCCGTGATCGGCCGAGCACCCTTTCAAAGACACAACACAAATTAGTGCACAAAATCCTTGCCACTCCCAAGCAGGGATCACAATTCTCGATCATCCTTGTGGTACTACAAGGATACGATTCAACAATTTCATATGTTGGGGCTGCTACCCAACAACATTCACAATTCGAATATGGATAGGATACATACATAAAAACATAAACATTTTGGGCGTGTAATTAAATAAACCAGTTCATCAGTATTTCTTGCGAATAAAGCATCGTAAATAAAACATTTGATCTTTTTGAGTAGAGTAAAGCCCACCGGACTGTCGTTCTTGATTATCAAATCGATTTCTCTTTCCACGTCGCTTGTTCACGTTCACGTCCCACCTTACGTAAAACCATGTTCGAGATGTTGACATGTTTTCGAGAATATCAAAGTTTAACTAAACTTTGATAATTTATAAAATAATAACTCGAATCCCTTAACTCATTTTAATCGTCGTTTCAGCGTATTTTAACTAAATACTTTTCAGTATTTCGAGAGGCGTAATATGATCTACAATCTCATATTAACCATTTAGGTTAAGCGTTCGGCGTATTCTCACGTTTTCGATAAATTGATTTAATTATGAAATCTTTTCTCACGGTGAGATATCCTTATAAAAGTGTCGCTTTTACGTATTAGTGTATTTATGCAACGATTTCATACGTTTAAACAAAAGTCGATATTTTGACTTTTCTAAACACATTTTAACACAAATTTCTTTATAAATCGATTTTCAATCGATTTCTTTTCATAAAACCCTAATTCTCGATTTTTCACGCAAATCGATAAACTTTATTAATATTTTACCTTAATATTAATTAACTTATTCATTATTCTTTATTTTTCATTTCTAACGTTATTTAATATAACATTTCGCCATAAACATAGTATACTATGTTTATAAGATTCCGTAAATTCTTAATATGTCTAAAATAATTTCTAGACATATAATGTATTATTATTCTTAATTAAAAGTTTAAAATCCTTATTCCTCCAACTAATATCTCACGGCATTTTGGCTAAAATTTCAAACTTATTCCAAAAATTCTCTATAGCTCACGGTTTCTAGGCAACATATACTAAACATTTTATAAAATTTCTACAAAATTACACCATGCTTAAATACTATCATGTAACACTAATACATCATAATATTAAACTATATCAACTCACGAACATCAAACCACAATACTAAGGCTCTCGCCATTTAGAAAAATTTTAGCATATATATCTCAAAATTCTAATAAATTCACATATCACATAATCAATACCCTAGATCAATAATATGCTATCATATCATTTAATTAAATTTTTTACATCAACATATAATTTGTATTCATTCTCTGCGGTTTTCCAAACTATAGCACATGATCTTCAAAATTCTCAAATAATTCCTAAGAACTCCCTTGCTAATATATAACATTAATCGACATTAAAATACATCCTAGAATTTCCGATCATAATCAAACAAATAATAAAACATGCTTAACTTTAAAATAAATCATCAACATGAACATATAATCATATGTAGTACAATTAGTAAACAATAAAACATGCTAGCATGATTTTATTCATAAGAACACATGTTTCTATATTAAAATTGAACCATTGGATATTAAAAATTTTAACGTACAATCGAAGCTCGTTCGATATCTAACCTCGTTAACGGTTTGGATTAATTGTGCAAGGATTTTAGCTCAAGCTTTGGTGAAGAAGAAATGAAGAACTCAAGGTGTTCTTGCTTGGTTTGCTCTCGGTTATGTGTGTTGAAGAAGTGAGGAAATGAAAAGTGTTCTATTTTCTACACTTATGTATTAAAGGAATTAAACTACACACTTAGCCAACTTTCCTCATTCTCTCTCTCGGTTATTACTCTCTCTCAATGCAAGACAAAATAATTTTTGTGAGTTACCATGCATACATCATGGTAGTAAAATATCTCTTACAAGAAGTTACTACATGATAAAGTTTTTGAGAACAACAAAATTGTTTGACCAATTTTTATTCATTACCGTCGACACACACAATGAAGAAGGAAGAAATTCAGATTTTGCTTTGTTCATACATGAATATATATCTTACACTCTATCCCAAAATTATATGTAATCATGTATTAAGAAAATCATGCTTTCAACCCTATTTGAGTCGATTATTTCGGCTAAGACACAACAAATTCATCCCACTTGTTTCATGTAATTATTTTACTAGGTAAGTGTGTATTAATACTACACTAAGAGATAATACAATTTG
This sequence comes from Salvia rosmarinus, assembly GCA_036937905.1. Classification (NCBI taxonomy): domain Eukaryota; kingdom Viridiplantae; phylum Streptophyta; class Magnoliopsida; order Lamiales; family Lamiaceae; genus Salvia; species Salvia rosmarinus. The sequence goes on along the minus strand of CM072824.1, from coordinate 30,501,135 downwards.
GGAGATAAAAAAAAAACAATTCTATGTTGTATATACCTATATATGCTCATGGCATTTTGAATAATTATGGCCAAAATTTTATTTTCATGCTATAAGTAGTTATATATCATAATATATGTCTTAGATGATAAATTATATCATAGGAAAAATTATTAGAATGATTTATAGGTGAAAAACCACAATTTTGAAATTAGGGTTTCAAAATGCTATTTTGTTCAATAATTAATCATTAATGCTCTAGCATTGTTTTAATGCTAAATAATACTCTAATTACATAAAATAATCATAGAAATTTAAATATTATAATTCCTTGATCATTAAACCCATTTTTCTCATCATCTCTAAACGTTGACGTTTGAAACGTCTCAAACGTTCATTATCGACCTATCTCAAAAGGTCGCAATAAAGTCGTAATCACTTTATTAAATCATTCCATTAATAATGGAATTTAATTGAGCTTAATCACTTAGAAAATTTTACGAAATTTTAACTATCGATACTCGATCGGCGTTAAAATACTCTTGTCGAACACTTTATAAAATTCTATTCCTTAATTCACAATCCTTAGTGAATATAAAATAGAATTCAGTACCTCATAATTAATCGAAATCATTATTCGATAAATTACTAATTCAATTATTTATTGAAACCACTAATTTACAATTTTAAATATCGTAATTAGGCCTTTAATTATTCGGGATATTACATGGCTGGTTTGGCCTTCCCACTATTCAGGCGTATCCACAGGATATCATTAGCATAATGGTCCTTCACATCACACTTAAAACAACTCGTCCGCTAACACATTCCTTTGTGAAATTTTGGCATTGGGGCGCGAAGAGCCCTCATCGCTCTTGTGGACCTCCCGTTGGAGGGAAAAGACCGCCTTTTCCATCCTCGCCTTGAGGTACCATGTTCCTTGCCATGGCCTCTTGTTGTTCGCGTTCCAAAATTTCCTCGGTTATTGGTATTAAAATTTCCTTCCCATTTTCTCTTACTCTTGTCCACTGTATTATATATCTGAGCTTGTGCTAGCTTATCCTCTGGCATAGCTGCCTCAATATCTAAAGCCCGACCAAGAGCTTCAGTGTATGTCAAATCTCCATGACTGGCGAGAGACATTCTTATCTCTGGCCTTAGACCAGATCTAAACTTTTCTGACATTTTCATGTCCGTGCTCACTTGATCAGGAGCATACCTTGACATATCGCAAAAGGTGTGATCATACTCTGTCACATACATCTTTTCCTATTTCAAATTGAAGAATTCATGCTCCTTCCTCTTCCTATAACTTTTTGGGATGTATTTCTCATACATCTCCCTTTTGAAGTCCTCCCAGGTAAAATCATCCATCTGTTCTGGTGCTAAAATTTTCCTTCTAGCTTCCCACGAGGAAGTCAACAGTCGGTGAGTTGAAAGTAATACAATCTGACCTCTCTTATTTGTACATCGGAGAAAATTGAAAATTCTTTCCATGGTTCTTATCCATTGTTACGCATCGTCTGACGGACTTTCCATTAAAGAAGGTGGATTACGCCTAAGGAAAAGCTCTTCTATTCTACGATCAGGTGGAGGTGGGGGTGGTAGTGGTATATCTTCATTTTCCTGTAGTGGAATTCTGCCTCTTCCCCTACCTCTTTCTCTTCCTCTTCCCCTAATTCCCTGCTCAGGATCTCTTCTAGGTGGCATTCTGTTATTTAAAACATATAATTAACATCGCATATTATTATCACAATTTAAACATATATAACATCATCATATAATCTTATCATAAAACGACTTTAATAAAACCATCTATCCTTGTCATACTATTTTTGCATAAAAGCCCTTTCGTGGTCATCATGTATATATATAGGAAAATTTTGCCTCAAGGAGGCTGTATGTACAAGTCTTCAACACAAAAGAAAGTCACATACATCTTGTGGCACTTCTTCTACAACAACAATCATCTACTAACATACTAGATTACATAACGTTACAAAAATACTATGCTTCTAGTTCTATCATTATAACATTACTATTCACACTACTCACATACTTTCTATACATATCTACACAAATTTACATCTATCGTCGTCTGAAGTCTCTACCACTCATCAAACCTTCCCTCATCATCATCCTCTACGTTCACATGCGCGTTCCTACCATCCTCCGGATTATCTTCCTGGTTCTCATCTTCGTTCGAATCTTCTTCTTCGGGATCCTCCTTCGGATCCTCTTCTTCCTCAGAGTCCTCATCAGAATCATCCTCACGTGCTCGTACCGGAGATGGTCCCGCCCCGTCATCCCCGATGGCATGTATATCACGTATTGGACTACAGTCATCGCGAGGATCAGACACCCTCATGCACGCCGTCTGAGGATATGGCTCTGCTGGAGATGGTGGTGCCATCATCGGTGGTAGGACCGGGAGTGGTGGTCGTGATGGATGTCCAAGCAGATGGGGAAAAAGCGGCTTTCCTAAAGCTCTCGGTGTCTCGCTCTCTCCACATGGGCAAGTCTACCCTCGTCCTCAAGATATACGGGCACCACAGATCAACTCTCTCGGGACCTCCGTGTCTGACCACTCTGGCGACACATCACGCCAGGTATACTCTCTCGGGGAAGATAAGGTCCTCTCGGTGCAACACGATAAACACTGTAAACATAACTCAGATGACTGATGAACCTCGGTAGATCTGCTATCAAATCGTAATTACCGTCCACACGGTAGATATAGTCACTGACACTTCCACAGGATAGTCTTCCCAATCACACGGTAATAGAGTCAAGAGGCGATAACTCCGTCAAAATCACACACCATACTCATGTGCATCCGTCCGATTAATCGGAGATAATGCATCGGGAACTCTCCCAGCTGTCATGAAGACATTCCATAGATGCGGTATGCTCTAATCACTTCCTATGGCGTAGCTCTCGGCCCCAACTTTCTCTTAGCTGTGCGATGCGTCCTCGCCATCTACCACAGACAAAACTAGCTGTAATATCCCGAAGAATTAAAGGCCTAATTACGATATTTAAAATTCGTAAATTAGGGTTTCGCCAAAATAATTGAATTGGAAATAAGTCGAATAATGATTTCGATTATTTACGAGATAATGAATTCCTATTTTATATTCACTAAGAATTGTGAATTAAGGAATATATATATATATATATATAAAGTATTTGCAAGAATATTTTAACGTCGATCGACTATCGATAGTTAAAATTTCATAAAATTTTCTAAGTGATGACTTAGAATTAAATTCCATTATTAATGGAATAATTTAATAAAGTGATTACGACTTTATTACGACCTTTTGAGATAGGTCGATAATTAACGTTTGAGGCGTTTGACGTTAAAGTTTAGATATGAATAGAAAATGAGTTTAATGATCAAGGAATTATAATATTTAAATTCCTATGATTATTATATGTAATTAGAGTATTATTTAGCATTAAGATAATGCTAGAACATTAAGGATTAATTATTGGACAAGTTTAGAATTTTTGAAACCCTAATTCGAAAATTAGGGTTTTCACATGAAATGATACTAATAAATTTTCTATGATATAATTTATCATCTAAAACATATATATTGATATATATCTATTAATAGCATGAAAATAAAATAAGTATCACTTGCACAATGAAAGTGCCGTGAACTATTTTTGTGAGCAACAAGTTTACGTAAATTTCATGCTAGAATTTCAATGTTGTGATTAAATTGATCAATTGGGGTCATTTACACACTAACCAAGGAATTTAGTGGAAAATCAGTGGATGTCTTTATGCAATGGTGAGAGCCGTATATGTTGACCCAATTGGAGGTTAGAAGGAAATTTAAAACTTTTTGATGACACGTTTGCATGTTTAAGAGTGTAGATATTATGCATGTAGTATGAGACAAATTAAAAGACCATCCTTGCAATGTGAGTGAGAGGTGCCGACGGCACTTGTGAAACAGTGAAGGATAATTGCTTTGCTTTGTTCAATGTGAGTTAATGCATTAACTATGTGTAAGTAGTGATGATGTATTAATTGGTGAGTCGTAAAGCATGATTTGAATTGTCTTGCTTGTGTTGTGAGTATAGTGACCAAGAGTGAGAGAGATGTGAGATAGTAGGATTTTATTAAGTCTTCACTACATATAAAATCAATTACTTAAGTCTTAGTTAACACAAAACAACTTTTGCTCCTCATTTTAGAAAGAACCGAGAGCTTTGTGAGAAGAAAAACCTTGTGTGTTCATCTTATTCCTTAGCCAAATCTTGGATATTAAAGCCTTGCTCAATAAATCGATACCGTTAAAAAGGTTAGAAATCGAACGAGCTTCGATTATACATTAAGATTTTAAATTTGCAATGGTTCGATCTTATGTTATAAACATATGTTCTTATGAAAATAATTATGCTAGCATATGATGGGTTTATTAAAAATTTATAGCATGATGAAATAGAAGCATATATCATGTTTTAAATTGAGGTTAAGCATGTTAAAAATTTAGTACATGATTACCGAAAATTTCTTGAACAATATAATGTTGAATTAATGATATATGATGTTATAGAAGCTCATAGTGATTTATTGAGAATTTTAAAAAAATCCTATGCTAGAGTTGTGATATTACCGAAAATGCAAAAAAATAATATGTTTATGTACAAATTTGATTTAAGAAATGTTATAGCATAATGTTGATCTAGGACCTTAGTTATGAACTATGTGAATTTACTAGGAATTTTTGAAAATGGTTGCTCCATTTTTCTCAAAGAAGCCGTGAGCTTCATAGGTTGACATATTGATGATATAGTTGATCTTGATGAATATTATGGTGTATTAGTGTTACATGATATTATTTAAGTATAGTGTAATTTTGTAGGAATTTTATAAAAATGTTTAGTATTTTTCTTGAAGGAACCGAGAACTTTGAACATGAATCCTTGATGTAGAAATTGAAAATGTTGGACTATATGTTATAATCATGTTATAAATTGATGTTGGGGCCTTGTGTAATTTAATTAGAATTTTAGGAAATTATTTGGATAATTTTTGAGAAAATGCCGTGACCTATAGAAGCAATATAGGTGATGTCCAAATTTTCTATAGTTAATGTTAATACATAATAGTGATCCTATGATAAAATAGTACACTATATGAATTTAGAAGAATTTTTGGAAGAGATTAGAATTTCTAAGCTCAAAACCATGAGCTTGAATATATATATTAAAATTTTAATTCCTTAATATCAAGAAAATAATACATTATATGTCTATAAATTATTTTAGACATATTGAGAATTTACGAAATTTTATAAACATAGAATACTATGTTTATGTCGAAACGTTATATTAAATAACGTTAGAAATGGAAAATAATGTTTAATGAATAAGTTAATTGATATTTAAGAAAAATATTAATAGAGTTTACCGATTTGCGTGAAAAATTGTAATATTCCAAAGAAACGAATATACGATTACGGTTTTCTAAACCCGTAATTAGGGTTTTGCCGTATATTATCTTTTTACGACATCGAACCTTGTGATTTCGATACGATATCGTTATAACGAATTCCTTTCATAATTCACTAAGGATTGTGAATTAAAGGATTGAAATATTACGAAATAATTCGTCAATATATTTTTAACGTCAAACGCGTATCGAACGTCAGCTTTTCATGAAATTTTACGGCGGTGAAGCTTGGAATTAATTTCCATCTTAATTCCTTTATTAAAAGGAATATATTTAATTAGTAAGTGTGAACTTCATGCGACCATTTGAGATGAGTCGATTTGAGCGTTTTGAGGCGTTTTGAGCGTTAACGTCTAGAGCGTTTTGAAAATGAGTTTAATGCTCGTGAAATTATAATAATTAATTTCCTATTATTATTTTATATAATTTCAGTATTATTAATTATAAAAATCAATTTTCAGTTATTGAATTCGATAATTTGATATTGAAATTTTCAAAACCCTAAGTTTATAAACTTTGGTTTTCACATGAAATGACACTATTAAATTATCCTATGGTATCTAAACTTCATAATATGATATATATGAGTGTTATTAAGCTATGAAATCAGTTTTAGATTATTAAAATCGAAAACAGATTTTTATAAATTTCAAACCTAATTTTCGAAATTAGGGTTTCTTATGCATTAATTAATGCTATAATTTTTATCCTATGATATTATTTAATATCTAAATCATATATTATGATGTATATATGTATATTTGGATCGAAAATGGCATGAGTATCAATAATAGGTGTAATTTGTATTTTATTCCTATTTTTCTATTTTATTATCGGTATTTTCGAAAATGGGTATAGGTTGTGATTTAATTATTTTAATGACATGTATTATATATCTATGACCTATACTATGATTAATACATTGTATTGGGATAGAATAAAAATAAAATCAGCCCTAAACACCCCTACATGCGCCGATTCTACCCTTCCCCATGCACAATGATGTACACCTTTTTTTCTACCCAATACATGGACACCCTTTTGAACCTAGCTCAATGATAACTACACTCTCATCATTTCCTGCATTTATCCTATTGGTGAGGTGTGTGAGAGTGTGACCGAGTGAGAGAGAGGGAGAGATATACATGGGAGAACCTCACCTTCATCCATTCATTCTACTTCTCCCACATTTTTGAACACACCAAAAACACTCCACCCTCTCTCTAAAATCTGGAACAGCCGAACACCCTCTCCATTCCAGAAATTTTCGAGAGCTTCTCCTCTCTTTTCTTCCCTTCTTCTTCTTCATTCCTTCTCCCAACTTGATACTATATTATTCTTGTGAACCTATATCATATCAAAGGTAAACCAAGGATCTCTAGTCACGATTTTTCATCTCTTCTATTCTGAAAATTTCGAGCATGCCCTTGTATATATTCATGTATGTACCGAATGCTATATATGTATGTATATGTATGTTTTAATGTTCTAAAGCATGAGATAATGGTTCTTGATGATTTATATTTTCAAATGTGTTAATATATGCTTAGATAATCATATGTTGTTGTTCATTTGATTTTTGAATGGATCTAGCATGCTATATTATTTTCGAACCATATAGTATGTTTGAAATAATTTTTGAAAATGTTAAAAATACATATGAGATGACCGAATGCTTCCCAATAATTTCTAAGCATGTATTATTGATCTATGTTATGATTTAAGACTATAGTATGTTATTTAAAATTTTTGGAAAACCCTAGCTAATTATTTCATGAATGCCGTGAGCATGTATGTACCATACCTTGGTGTATAAATTTTATTTTAAGCATGTGATGACATATAAATGCTTCAATGTATTGTTTATATGTTCTATGATTTATTTAGGATTTTTGAAAATCAAATGCTTGATTTTATAAAAAGGCCGAGAGCTTTGGAAAATATATGTTGATGTATGATTTTATTTTTGAACATGTAATGATGTTTTAATGCTTTAGTATATTATTTATGCATTGTGTAAATTAATTAGAATTTTTGGAAATCATTTACCTATTTAAATCAAATGTTCTAAAGCTTACAAGCTTATGAGGTGATGATTTAATTAGTTCTTGATGATTATATGATGTTATATTAATATACTATAGTGTATAAACATAGTATATAATTATTGGAATTTTGAAAACCAAATGCTAAAATAAATCGAAAAAAGCCGAGAGCTTGCAAAGCTCATATGGTGACGATTTAAATTATTTTGGTTGATGTTATAATGTTACAATGTTATAATATAATGTTTATTGATGTTGGAATTTATTTAGAATTTTTAGAAATGGTTTGCTATTTATTTGGTAATTATCATAGTATTACCGTAAATATGTTACATATTGTGAAATAAATAGTTATGGTGAACTATGGGTTATATAAATATTATATACTGATGTTGGGATGTTATAATAAGTATATATCAATTTTGGGAATTTTTGGATGATTATTCCCTATTATTTGGAATTACCGAAAATATATATATACGTATATATATAAATAATTAGCAAACAGTATTATATGAATTTCATAAATTCATATTCTGGACCATAGTGTATAATAATACACTATATTAATTTAGAAAAATTTTCAAAGGTCATTTGGTATTTTTAAACTAATTATCGAAAATTTCGATAATAAATAAGGATTTTAAAATCCTTTTTAAAACAGTTTATTAATGAAAATTAACTAAAATAATATTCTGGACAGTTTTTAAATTTTACAAAATTTTATAAACATAGATTGCTATGTTTGAGACGAACGTTCATTTTATAACGTTTTAAATACCAAAATACGCATTTTATTTATAAAAAGGGTTAATAAAAATGCGAAAATAATTATAAGTCCTTGATTTGCAAGATAAATCGAGAAATAGGACTTTACGTTTTCAAATCGATCGAATTCGATTTATAAAACAAAATTTGTAAGAAATTACTCTTCAAAAGTCAAAATCGTTGACTTTGTTGATCAATGTTGACTTTGTTGACTTTTCAAGTCAAACGTACGATTATACGTTTATAAATACATCAGTATGCGTAAGATATACTAATTGAGTATGATGCCTCATTAGTAAGAAAAGATTTCACAAATGAAATCCATATATCGAAAAATGTACTTATACGTTGAATGTATCTCGAAGAACGAGAACAAGTCAATCGTATACGTGTTAGAAACGTATTGAATTCACTAGGGAATTCAGTCTACATCGATATGAAATATCGAAGTTTATCTTAGTTTTCGAAAGTCTCGAAAGACTTGAGCGACGTACTAAAACCTCGCTTTTTCGTAAAGGTGTGACGCCAAACGCAATGACGGATTTTGACGAACAAACGAACTGGGACTTTACAACAAACCATAGTCCAGGTGGGCTTCCCTTTCTTACCTCAAAAGTGGGCTTCTTATCTTCAAAATGTGGGCCTTTTCTTACCCCACTAAAATGTGACTTCATCGTTATTCAAAATGAGTTTATTTACAAGACAATTCTACTGTTGTTATCAAATGTTTCTTGCATTACACCGCCAAAAATATTTCGTTTTGTGTATGGATCCTATCTGTTATGCCCGGGTAGGGCTGTGGAGATGGTTGGAACTATTATATCAATTGTTGTGGTAGCACCCAACCTTTTTAATGTCGGGTCTGTGCGGATGATAAATGCAGCTAAGATTGGCGTGAAGGTTGGAACTACTGTTGTGTTAACATATGCTTGCAGAGATTGTGTCTTGTCAGACGGGATTACGGCCGGTCACGGCGTCGTAGATGGGAGGCCTCCCTCTCGACGTTTATTATTTATTATTATTATGTATTGTGACTATGCGATACGGACCATACACACCAAGAAAATGCTCGGCCGAGCTATGTTTACGAACTGAAAATGATTTGGTAAGCCCAAGGCATTTTAACTAAAACCCTTGTGACTTACCCAATGTTGGCAGCGTAATCCAAATCAATCAAATGTTTTCGGCATGAGCCCACTAAGTGCAATTTCTTGTACTTAGCCCTGCATGTTTGTTTTTAAATGTGCAGGTTGAGCTCTGATGGTGATGATGGGGAAAGTGTTGAGGAGTCCAGTGTCCTTGACCGATTTACTTGAATTTGTGGTTTATACCTTGAATGCATATCGTCATATATGTATTCACACACTTTCCGCTGCTACACTCTGAACTCCCTTATTTACGCTTTATGTTTTTAAACTATTGAGGCCCATCGGATCTGGCCAAGTTTTGGGGTCCGATGGCCTAAACCTTTTCAAAAACAATATAATATCATCCCGTATTCTGTTCAAGCATGTTAGCTTATTGTTATGCTTCTCCATTTTATTCATGTAACCCCTAAAGTACTACTCCTAGTACTACGCCTCCGATTCGGGTTGGTCCGGATTGGGGTCGTGATGCAGTGGTATCGAGGCGCTTTTGCTCTTGAAAACCAAATTCTTTTTATTCTAAGTTCAGATCGAGTCCTTTGGACTTCTAGTAACTCATCGACTCCCTCAACACTCCATCACATCGAGCTCAATCGGGAAAAGGTAAGCGCATTCCTTTCTCAAACTCATGAAATGAAAATTTTGCATGATTGAACAATTGGATAGACTTTTGAAGGATTCGATTATTATGAAAATTTTTATGATGAAAATGAAAGTTGAGCAAGAAAATTTTTCCGAAATACTTTTAGTTGAACTAATGCAATACTCAAGTATCGATATGAAAGTACACGGTGGTACTAGTTGAATGATCAACATGGGATGAATGAATCCATTTTTGATATGCATATAAGTCGATTATGATTGCTATGTTGAAATCGTATTTCCAAAAATTTTCAATTGAAACATCTTTGCAACTTTCAAAATTTTATTTATGATGAACGATATGTTATCATAAGACGAACTTAGACTCTAAGGAGCATGTTCACGTATCGTGAAAGAACATAGAAGTACGAACTTCTTTTCCCTTACGAGAACAAAAGAACAATAGGAAGAATGAAAGTAACGAAACCCTTGGGCACGAACGACGAAAGACGGGCGAGAGGGATGAACAAGGGCGACCTCAACCTTGAAGATGAACGACGTCGGCACTCCATCACTACTTCTACACGAGTGAGCATCAACACCAAATGGACGCCACTTACGGCTTCAGAATGATCAGCCTCGACATAAAGACCTGAAGATGGTAGACGTAATACGTCGACATACGTCTCAAATTACAATTTGGCACGATCGCGCAAATTTCCTGCACTGCGCAGTAGATTTGTTTTAGCTAGATCTCTCTCGTTAGGACTCCGATTTACATGGTTTTCGCCTGCGTACTCTAACACTGATCTTCATTTGTTATGAAGAACCGAATCCTCAATTCTGCCTCCAGAATACGATAGAGTCCGTTGAACTCTAGTTCGAGTGTTTGGTATAGAATAAGGATCTCATAGCTCATATTAAGATGTTGTTAGGCTTATGTATACGTTTGGGTAAGACTAAGAAGGTAAGTTGTGGTGAGCTTTGTGCAGTATGATGTTGCCTACCTTATAGACTTGCTTGACCTTATCTAGTTGCTTCACGTTACGTTTAAGATATCCTTGCCTGCTTATTCGATGACGATAGTTGACTTATGTTAGTTTTATTCGTGATGGATGGAGGGAATGAGATATCTCGCGAGGAGGAGGATTGGACCACACCCCACCCCGGAGGAGGAGGTGAGTATATATCGCTGCAGTTGGATGTGCGCTGGGGAAGACTTGGGTGAGTTCTTGGCATATTATCTCCGTCTTTGGAGAGACGCCCGAGCTCACGGAGTGACCGATTATGACGGCATCCAGCGACTTCTAGCGATACTCCCCTGCACCTGGGATGGATATGCCCGGGAGATATCGGGAGATTACATCTACCGAGCGATGGGCAGCTACGACTTAGTGGGAGATCTGCCCAGGTTCGTGAGTCACCTGACTTACGTATATAGCATTTACGGGGCAGCACCGAGAGGACCCTACCTCCCTCCCCGAGAGTATACCGGCGGGACGAGTGCCAGAGTGGCTTTACACAGAGGTTCCGAGGCAGATTGACCCGATCGTGCCTCCTTTCCTTTGAGGAAGGCCTCGCCGCTTAGAGAGGCAAGACGCCCGCAGCCTTGGGAGAGCGGTATTTCCACCCTACGCCGGACACCCGCACGTCCACCCGCACCACCTCCACCACCTATGGTCCCAGCCATACCACCGGTCGAGCACTTTCTGGACGGAAGACGGATGAGAGTATCGATGCCTTCGAGCTATGACCCGACTCGGTATGCTACGGTCCGATTCGCCCGACCACGAGCCTCGGCGAATCGACCACCGCTTTTAACCCCATGCGAGATATACCGATGGTGGAAAGCAATGGAGCCGGACCATCCGTGGACTACCCCGTATGGACATTTCCGACAGCGAAGATGATTCGGAGGAGGAGGAAGACCCTGAGGAAGACACGGAATAGGGAAAGACCTCGTGAAGGCACTAGGCGACGTCTTAATTAGAATTGTTTTGTTATGTCTAGCGTGTGTGCTAGCTTTTCTCTTTTCTTTGTTGCACCTTAGTTCTAAAACTCAAATCTCTTTTTAGGCCGTGTGGGCGGGATTTATGTTTTCTGTTTACCATTGCTTTTGAACATCCCGCCTATGGCGTAAATTTTGGATATATATATATACACCGACCCTAATAGGGCTTTTATGCAAGTTATGTTTGTAAGAATGTTATACTGTTTGGGATCGCTTTATGACAAGGCAAAACAAGTGTGAGTGGACGTGGTGGAAAAGAATAAGTGCCTAATGATTACTGCTTTTCCATAGCAAGATGCCTCCGAGAAGGATTCGGAGCAAGAACCCGAGGTCGAGGTCGGGAGGCCGAGAGGAAGGGTAGGATCCCGAACAAGAGCGGAAGACAATCCCCAACCACCACCTCCACCTCAACCCGATCGCAGGATCGAAGAAATGTTTTTAAGACAGAACCCTCCTGTCTTTAACGGGAAAGGCAACCCGGAAGAAGCCGAACAATGGGTCAGGGCTATTGAACGGATCTTTACCTTCCTAAGATGCACGGCACAAGAAAGGCTGTCGTGTGTTACTTTCCAGCTGGTTGGACCAGCTGACTTCTGGTGGGAGGCCAGAAAGAAAACTTTCACAGCTGAGCAGCTCGAGGAATTCTCGTGGGAGGATTTCAAAAGAGAGCTGTATGAAAAGTATATCCCCAAAAGTTATAGGGAAAGAGGCGTGAATTTTTCTGCTAAAACAAGAAAAATTATCCGAATCGACTACGATCGCACTTTCTCGCGAGACGCCAAGATATGCGCCGGATCTAGTAGACACCGACTTGAAGATGTCGGAAAAGTTCAGGGCAGGGCTAAGAATGGAGATACGCATGTCTCTTGCCAGCCATGGAGAACTGTCCTACACTGAAGCTCTCGCACGAGCTTTAGATATAGAGGCGGCCATGACCGAGAATAAGACAGTGTCGTCTCAGACACACGGTAATTCGGATAAGGGAAAAGGGAATGGAGCCCAACCGCGGAAATAACAACCGCGGAAACTACGGAGAAGCAAGTCACAAGCGCTTGAGTGGCAAGGAAACCCGCAGAGAAGGACAAAGGCGGAAGAGAAGCAGCTCATGCTCCACCGGCAAGGGACCACAGACCCGATCGAGGCACCTCAATGCCTTAGATGCCATAGAGCACACAGGGGTGTGCACGGCAAACGTGGTAAGCTGTTACAAATGCGGGGTGAACGGGCATTACGCCAACAATTGCCCGATGTCACGCTCGGATGGAAGGCCGAACCAACCGGCAATGCTCACCATTGAGGCTATCTGACTTGCCCCACCACCGCGGCCTGCTCCGGCCCAACCCCAAGAACTCCGGTGGCGGCCCGGCCTCAACAACAACTCCAATAGGCGCAGCGGTGGCGGCGGCCACAACAACAATCAAGAAGAAGAAGTGGCAGCCCACCGCCGCCACAACAACAGAGGCGATAACCACCGCGCCCAGCGCCAACAATGGCAGAATAAAGCGAGCAACAACCGCCAAATCAGCGGGACCAGCGCGCCCGTCGGCCTCGGCCGGCTCGGGCGAGCTACACGCCCGCATAGGAGGCGAACGAGCAAAACCAGAAACTTGGCGTGTATGGAGTTCTACTCAACTCACCATTATAGTATTGTTCGATCACGGTGCCGCATTCTTTTATTGCAAAATCATGCGTAGAAATCTTTGGGCCTTAGGTGCGAAAAGGTCGAAGCAGTGTCACGACCCCAATCCGGACCAACCCAACCGGAGGCGACTAATACTAGGAGTAGTATTTTGAGGGATTACGGGTAAAATAAAATGCATAAGAATAAACTAACATGCTTGAGCGGAATGTAAGGTGATGTTATAATGTTTTTGAAAAGGTTTAGCCATCGGACCCCAAAACTTGGCACGATCCGATGGGCCTGATAGTTCATAACATAAACGTAAATAAAGGAGTTCGAGTATAGCAGCGGAAAGTGTGTGAATACATATATGACGATATGCATTCAAGGTATAACCCAAACATTCAAGTAAATCGGCCAAGGACACTAGACTCCTCAACACATCCCCCATCATCACCATCGAGCTCAACTCGCATATTTAAAACAAACATGGGGCTAAGTACAAGAAATTGCACTCAGTGGACTTATGCCGAAAACATTTGATGATATTTGGATTACGCTGCCAATATCGAGTAAGTCACAAGGGTTTTAGTTAAAATGCCTTGTGCTTACCAAATCATTTTCATTCAGTAAACATAGCACGGCGGGCATTTTCTGGTGTGTATGGTCCGTATCTCATAGTCACAATACATAATAATAAATAATTAAATAAACGCCGAGAGGAGGCTCTGCTCACGACGCCGTGACCTACCGTAATCCCGCAGACAAAGACACAATCTCTGCAAGCATATGTTAACACAACATAGTTCCAACCTTCACGCCAATCCTAGCAGTGCATTTATCATCCCAAGACAGACCCGACATTAAAAGGTTGGGTGCTACCACAACAATTGATATAATAATTCCAACCATCTCCACAATTTCTACCCGGCATAATGAGATAGGATCCATACACAAACGAAATATTTTGGCGGTGTAATGCAAAGAAACATTTGATAACAATTGTAGAATTGTATCAGAATAAACTCATTTTGAATAACAAGAAGTCACATTTTAGTGGGGAAGAAAAGGCCCACATTTTGAAGATAAGAAGCCCACCGACTACGGTTCGTTGTAAAGTACTCAGTTCGATCGTCAAGTCAAAATCCCGTCGTTGCTTTTGCGTCACACCTTTACGAAAAAGCGAGGCTTTAGTACGTCGCTCAAGCTCATCGAGACTCTCGAAAACTTAAGATAACTTTGATATTTCATATCGATGTGAGACTGAATTCCTTAGTGAATTCAATACGCCTCTAACACGATACGATCGACTTTTCTCGTTTCTCGAGATACGCTCAACGATAAGCACGTTTTCGATATATGGATTTCATTTATGGAATCCTTTCTTACTAATGAGGTATCATACTCAATTAGTATATCTTACAGCGCATCGACGATTTAAAACGTATAATCGCACGCTTGACTGAAAAATCAACGGTCAACATCGTCAACAAAGTCAATGATTTTGACTTTTAAATAGTAATTTCTTACTATTTTGCTTTATAAATCAATTTAATCGATTTGAAAACGTAAAGTCCTATTCCTTGATTTATCTTGTAAATCAAGGACTTATAATTATTTTCGCATTTTAATAATTCTTTTATAATTAAAAGCGTATTTTGGTTTTCAAACGCTACAAAGTGAACGTTCGTCTCAAACATAGCAATCTATGTTTATAAAATTTTGTAACATTTGAAAACTGTCCAGAATATTATTTTACCAAAAATTTATAATTAAACAGTTTTAAAAAGGATTTAATATCCTTATTAATTATCGAAATTTTCGATAATTATCCTAAAAATAGCAAACGACCCTTGAAAAATATTCTAAATTAATATAGTGTATTATTATACGCTATGGTCCAGAATATGAATTTATCAAATTCATATAGTACTGTTTGCTATTAATTTATATATATACATATATAAATATTCACGGTAATTCCAATAAATAGGAATAATCATCCAAAAATTTCCAAAATTGATATATACCTATTATAATGTCCCAACATCAGTATATAATATTTTCATAACTCATAGTTCATCATAACTATTTATTTCTATATATATAACAATATTGCACGGTAATTATAAGGTAATTACCAAATAAATAGTAAACAATTTCTAAAAATTCTAAATAATTTCCAACATCAATAAACATTTTATTATAACATTGTAACATCATAACATCAACCAAAACCATTTGAATCATCACCATATGGAGCTACAAGCTCTCGGCTTTTTTGAATAAAAATGGTATTTGATTTTCAAAAATTCCAACAATTATATACTATGTTTATACACTATAGTATAGTAATATAACATCATAATATTTATCAAAACTAATTAAATCATCACCTTCAAGAGCATATCACTCACGGTTTATTTGATTTAATTTAGTATTTGATTTCCAAAAATTCTAATAATTTCACACAATGTATAAACAATATACTAAAGCATTAATACACCATTGCATGTTCAAAAATAAAATCATACACTAACATATACAACTATATGGTTCACGGTATTTTTGAGAAATAAAGTATATGATTTTCAAAAATTCTAATTAAATCATAGAACATATAATCAAGGTTCTAAAGCACTAATATGTCATTGCATGCTTGAAATAAAAATTATACATCAAGATACTCATATATATATGTCACGGCATTTTTCGAAATTTAAGCTATGGTTTTTTAAAAATTTCTAAATCAATACTATGGTCTTAAATCATAACATAGATCATATATTCATCATAAAAATGATTAGAACATGCTCGGCCATTATCATTTCTTGTTTAACTATTTTCGAAAATTATTTCAAATATAACCTATGGTTTCGAAAATCATAGATATACAAGCTAAATCCTTACAAACATTTCATATACAACATCTCATATTCATACTCATATTTTTAAAATGAAATCAACAAGAACATAAACATAACCATAGCTCATGCTCAAGAACACTTAAACATATATGTATACCTATACAAAACTTTCGAAACACACATACACATCAAAACAGTTTTCGATTTTTCTTGAATAAATGGAGAGGGAAATCGGTGTTAATGTCCATGTATTACCTTAGGAATGGTGTTGAATCACAAGGACAATGCTAGGTATCAACCTTGGTGAAGGAATGAAGAAGAGAATAGAAGAGAAAATTTTTAGAAATGAGAGGTGTTGCTCTCGGTTCTTAGGAGCAGAATTTTGGGGGAGAAATTGTGTTTTGAGTGTTCAAGTGTGTTGAGTGTGTGTAGGTAGGAGTGAGGTGAATGGAAGAGTCCTCCTATACCTATCTCCTCTCTCACACTCGATTTTACAACCAAAAGGAACAAAATCTGCAGCACATTTTGGGGAGTGGTATGTGATGATTGAAGAGTGTTTAAGGAGCTATTCATGCATTGGGCAATTTCAAAAGTGAAATTATTGTGCATGGGTGAAGGGGCCGGCGCATGGGGGTAGGCTTAGGGGCTGATTTTATTTTTGTTACATGTTAATACTATATATTAATCATAGTATAGTTCATAGATATATAATACAAGCCAATAAAAAAATTAAATCATCACTTACACAATATTTCGAAAATACCGAATGTAAAATGGGAAAATAGGAAATAAAATGTAAATCACACCTATTATTGATACTCATGTAATTTTCGTCCCAAATATACTCATATATATCATAATACATGATTTAGATATTAAATAATAGCATAGGATAAAATTATTACACATTTAGAGAAATAAAAACCCTAATTTCGAAAGTTTGGGTTTCAATTTTATAAAAACTGAATCCTTCGATTTTTATGGCTGAAAATCTGATTTAATGCTTAATATTATTCATATATATCATATTATAAAGTTTAGATACCATAGGATAATTTAATGGTATCATTTCATGTGATAAAACCCTTATTTATAAGATTAGGGTTTTCGAAATTACAAATAAGAAATATCGAGTTTTAATACTCAAATATCGATTTTAATAATCATTAATACAGTAATTATATAAAATAATAATAGGAAATTAATTATTATAATTTCCCGAGCATTAAACTCATTTTTCAAAACGTCTCTAGACGTTAACGTTCAAAACGTCTCAAAACGCTCAAATCGACTGTCTCAAAATGGTCGCAGAAGTTCATACTTACTAGGTAAATATATTCCATTTAATAAAGGAATTAAGATGGAAATTAATTCCAAGCTTCACCGCCGTAAATTTTCATGAAAAGTCTGGCGCTCGATACGCTGTTTGGACGCTTAAAATATCGACTAATCATTTCGTAATATTTCGATCCTTTAATTCACAATCCTTAGTGAATTATGAAAAGGAATCGTTATAACGATATCTTATCAAGTCACAAGATTCGATGTCGTAAAAGATAATATACGGCAAAACCTTAATTACGGGTTTAGTATACCGTAATCGTATATTCGTTTCTTTGGAATATTACACCAGATATGAGAATCTCATCGCTATAGGAGGGATTATGACCGTTACACACTTTTGCTCGAACCTAGAGTTGACATTAGGATCACTTAAGGTTCCGCTAACGATCTAAACATAATACCCATGGACGATGTGTAGCATAATCCTAGGAATGGATCGTTAGCTAGGAATCATTCCACGATTCTCCGTAAGGAAAGGAAAATTTCGTTTCACTTTCACGACGAGAAGCTACGCATTTTCACGGGATCGGCATGGGAAGGAGGATGCCAATAGTGTCGAGACTACAAGTTGGGAGGATGATGAACCGTAAAGGATGTCTTGCATTCCTCGCTTATTTGAACGAAGGGATAAACCCGAAGCACGGTAGAAGACATTGAAGTTGTCCAAGAGTTTTGGACGATTTCGAAAATCTACCAGACTACCTCCCGACAGACAGCTAGAGTTTACCATCGACTTGAGCCGTGATCAGCCCCAAGGTCGGGCGCCTATAGGATGGCCCCAAAGAGCTAGAAGAGTCAAGATCCAAATCCAAGCTTTTGGATCTAGGATTTATTAGGCCAGTGTTTCACCTTGGGAGCGCTGCTTTGTTTGTTAAGAAAAGGATGGTTCTTTGAGGATGTGCATCGATTATAGGGAGCTAAATAAGATGACACTAAAGAACAAATACCCTTTACCCGTAATTGATGACTGTTTGATCAATTCGAGCGGGTGTATTCTCTAAAATTGATCTTAAGTCGATACCATCACTGAAAATACGGATCGAGGATGTACCTAAGCTGCATTCCGAACGTGATATGGCCACTATGAATTCATAGTTATGCCATTCGGATTAACCAATGCACCAGCCGTATTCATGGACCTCATGAACAGAGTATTTCATCCATTGCTGGATAAGTTCGTTTTGGTCTTCATAGACGATATCCTTATCTACTCAAAGAATGAAGAGGATCATAAGGAACATCTACGGACGGTTCTGCAAACCTTGAGAAATGAAAGACTCTTTGCTAAGTTTAGCAAATGTGAGTTTTGGGTGAAGGAAGTTATGTTCCTTGGACACATCATGTCCGTCAAGGCATAAAAGTAGATCCGACCAAGTGAAGCCGTGCAAGAATGGAAATCACCTAAGACTCAAGACGAGATTAGAAGTTTCTAGGATTAGTGGCTATTATAGGAGATTCATCAAGGATTCTCCAAAATTGCAAGGCCAATAACCCGACTACTCGGAAAGGAATCAAGTTCGTTTGGTGATGAGTGCGAGACGAGTTTCCAAATACTCAAAGAGAAATTGACCAAAGGCACCAGTTCTAGCGGTCCGGAAGCGGACAAGGGTACGTAGTCTATCTGAGACGCATCTAAGACCGGGTGGGTTGTGTTTTGATGCAAGAAGGAAAAGTAATAGCTACGCATCCCGACAACTCGGACCTACCTAACCGAACTACCCAACCCACGATTTGGAACTAGCAATGTAGTTCATGCACCGAAATTTGGAGACACCATCTCTATGGTGTAAGATGCGAGATCTTCACGGATCATAAAGTTTGAAGTACTTCTTGAACAAAGAGATCGAACATGAGACAAAGAAGATGGCTTGAATTGGTAAAAGATTACGACTGTGGTATTAACTATCACCCGGGCAAGGCGAATGTAGTAGCTGACGCCTTGAGTCGTAAGAGCCATACCAAGTTAGGATGTCTCTTTGTACAAGAGGAAAAACTCGTTGAAGAGTTTGGCGGGATGAAGATTGTGGTTGAACCACCCAGGACAATTGTGAGCTGTATCGCTACACTCACACTGACATCTGATCTAAGAAAAAGAATTGTCGAGAGACAAAGGATTGAGGAAAAGTTGGAAAAGATCCGAGAAAGACTAAGGTCTGAAGGATTCAAGAATTTCAAGAAGTCACGGATAACGCCTTATTGTTTGAAGGTAGGATATGCGTTCGACGACGCAGAGCTTTAACGAGATCATGAGTGAGGCTCACGATACGCCCCTACACCGCCCACCCGTGCAAGACAAAAATGTACCGGGATCTGAAGGAAAAATTTTGGTGGGAAGGCATGAAACGAGACATAGCTTCTTTCAGAACGTTGTCTTGTTTGTCGACAAGTGAAGGCCTACACCAACGTCCCTATGGGAAGTTACAACCATTGGAAATCCCAGTGGAAGTGGGACGATATAACAATGGATTCGTTACAAGCTTACCCAAATCGAGAAGAGGAAACACAGCCATATGGGTAATTGTAGATAGACTTACCAAAAGTGCTCACTTTCTACCTATTCAAAGCACTTATGGATCTGATAAGTTGGCCCAGCTTGTAGGTTAAGGAAATTGTACGACTACATGGAGTGCCAAAGTCTATTACCTCGGATCGAGACTCAAATTCACATCCAGATTCTGGATTAGCTTACAAAGAGAGCTGGGTACAAGATTAAACTTGATCTGACAAGATTCCACCCACAAACCGATGGACAATCGAGAGAACGATCCAAACGCTAGAAGATATGCTTAGAACTGTAATTTTGGATCGAGGTGCAAGATGGGAAGATATTTTACCTCGATCAATTTGCTTACAACAACGATTATCAGCGACGATCGGCATGGCCCCACACGAAGCCTTGTATGGCAAGAAGTGTAGATCACCACTTTATCGGGATGAAGTCGGTGAGAGAAAAGTCATAGGGCCTGATGCGGCGAGGAGATGATCGAAATTGTTCGACAAATTAGGATGAGGATAAAGAGGCTCAGATGACGGGCAATCTTCTACCGATATGCTGCGAGATCCGAGCTACAATTTGAGGATGGAGACAAAGTCTTTCTTAAGGTCTCCATCAAAAGGATTGTCAGTTTGGCTAAAAGGGAAGTTGAGACCCGCTTTATAGGACCATATGAGATCCTAGAGAGGATAGGTCCAGATTGCTTATAGGTTGGCTCTTCCGCCAAACCTAGGTAATGTCCATAATGTTTTCACGCCTCGCAATTACGAAAATACGCTCACGACCCAAAGCACGTGATTCGCCAAGACGACGTGATCCTCGAGCGGACATGAGCTATAAGGAAGAACCCAGCCATACTTGACCACAAAGTCCAAAGAACTACGGAGCAAGTCGATTCCGTTAGTCAAGTCTTTGTGGAGACACCACAGGGGAAGAAGCCACGTGGGAGCTTGAAGAAGTAATGCGAGAAAAATACCCGACTTATTTTCCTAAAGGTATACAAATTTCGGACGAAATTTTCAGAAGGGGTGGAATGTAATATTCCAAAGAAACGAATATACGACACGGTTTTCTAAACCCGTATTGTGGTTTTGCCAGATATTATCTTTTACGACATCGAACCTTGTGATTTCGATACGATATCGTTATAACGAATTCCTTTCATAATTCACTAAGGATTGTGAATTAAAGGATTGAAATATTACGTAAATAATTAGGTCAATATATTTTTAACGCCAAACGCGTATCGAACGCCGCCTTTTCATGAAATTTTCTCGAGCGGTGAAGCTTGGAATTAACTTCCATCTTAATTCCTTTATTAAAGGAATATATTTAATTAGTAAGTGTGAACTTCTATCACACCATTTGAGATGAGTCGATTTGAACGCTTTGAGACGTTTTAACGTTAACGCCTGAGACGTTTTGAAAAATGAGTTTAATGCTCGTGAAATTATAATAATTAATTTCCTATTATTATTTTATATAATTTCAGTATTATTAATTATAAAAATCGAATTTTCGTTATTGAATTCGATAATTTGATATTGAAATTTTCAAAACCCTAAGTTTATAAACTTTGGTTTTCACATGAAATGACACTATTAAATTATCCTATGGTATCTAAACTTCATAATATGATATATATGAGTGTTATTAAGCTATGAAATCAGTTTTAGATTATTAAAAATCGAAAACAGATTTTTATAATTTCAAACCTAATTTTCAAATTAGGGTTTCTTATGCATTAATTAATGCTATAATTTTTATCCTATGATATTATTTAATATCTAAATCATATATTATGATGTATATATGTATATTTGGATCGAAAATGGCATGAGTATCAATAATAGGTGTAATTTGTATTTTATTCCTATTTTTCTATTTTATTATCGGTATTTTAGAAAATGGGTATAGTTGTGATTTAATTATTTTAATGACATGTATTATATATCTATGACCTATACTATGATTAATACATTGTATTGGGATAGAATAAAAATAAAATCAGCCCTAAACACCCTACATGCCGATTCTACCCTTCCCCATGCACAATGATGTACACCTTTTTTCTACCCAATACATGGACACCCTTTGAACCTAGCTCAATGATAACTACACTCTCATCATTTCTGCATTTATCCTATTGGTGAGGTGTGTGAGAGTGTGACCGAGTGAGAGAGAGGAGATATACATGGGAGAACCTCACCTTCATCCATTCATTCTACTTCCCACATTTTGAACACACCAAAACACTCCACCCTCTCTAAAACTGGAACAGCCGAACACCCTCTCCATTCCAGAAATTTTCGAGAGCTTCTCCTCTCTTTTCTTCCCTTCTTCTTCTTCATTCCTTCTCCCAACTTGATACTATATTATTCTTGTGAACCTATATCATATCAAAGGTAAACCAAGGATCTCTAGTCACGATTTTTCATCTCTTCTATTCTGAAAATTTCGAGCATGCCCTTGTATATATTCATGTATGTACCGAATGCTATATATGTATGTATATGTATGTTTTAATGTTCTAAAGCATGAGATAATGGTTCTTGATGATTTATATTTTCAAATGTGTTAATATATGCTTAGATAATCATATGTTGTTGTTCATTTGATTTTTGAATGGATCTAGCATGCTATATTATTTTCGAACCATATAGTATGTTTGAAATAATTTTTGAAAATGTTAAAATACATATGAGATGACGAATGCTTCCCAATAATTTCTAAGCATGTATTATCGATCTATGTTATGATTTAAGACTATAGTATGTTATTTAAAATTTTTGGAAAACCCTAGCTAATTATTTCATGAATGCCGTGAGCATGTATGTACCATACCTGGTGTATAAATTTTATTTTAAGCATGTGATGACATATAAATGCTTCAATGTATTGTTTATATGTTCTATGATTTATTTAGATTTTGAAAATCAAATGCTTGATTTTATAAAAGGCCGAGAGCTTTGGAAAATATATGTTGATGTATGATTTTATTTTGAACATGTAATGATGTTTTAATGCTTTAGTATATTATTTATGCATTGTGTAAATTAATTAGAATTTTGGAAATCATTTACCTATTTAAATCAAATAAAAGCTTACAAGCTTATGAGGTGATGATTTAATTAGTTCTTGATGATTATATGATGTTATATTAATATACTATAGTGTATAAACATAGTATATAATTATTGGAATTTTTGAAAACCAAATGCTAAAATAAATCGAAAAAGCCGAGAGCTTGCAAAGCTCATATGGTGACGATTTAAATTATTTTGGTTGATGTTATAATGTTACAATGTTATAATATAATGTTTATTGATGTTGGAATTTATTTAGAATTTTTAGAAATGGTTTGCTATTTATTTGGTAATTATCATAGTATTACCGTAAATATGTTACATATTGTGAAATAAATAGTTATGGTGAACTATGGGTTATATAAATATTATATACTGATGTTGGGATGTTATAATAAGTATATATCAATTTTGGGAATTTTTGGATGATTATTCCCTATTATTTTGAATTACCGAAAATATATATATATGTATATATATAAATAATTAGCAAACAGTATTATATGAATTTCATAAATTATATTCTGGACCATAGTGTATAATAATACACTATATTAATTTAGAAAAATTTTCAAAGGTCATTTGGTATTTTTAAACTAATTATCGAAAATTTCGATAATAAATAAGGATTTTAAAATCCTTTTTAAAACAGTTTATTAATGAAAATTAACTAAAATAATATTCTGGACAGTTTTTAAATTTTACAAAATTTTATAAACATAGATTGCTATGTTTGAGACGAACGTTCATTTTATAACGTTTTAAATACCAAAATACGCATTTTATTTATAAAAAGGGTTAATAAAAATGCGAAAATAATTATAAGTCCTTGATTTGCAAGATAAATCGAGAAATAGGACTTTACGTTTTCAAATCGATCGAATTCGATTTATAAAACAAAATTTGTAAGAAATTACTCTTCAAAAGTCAAAATCGTTGACTTTGTTGATCAATGTTGACTTTGTTGACTTTTCAAGTCAAACGTACGATTATACGTTTATAAATACATCAGTATGCGTAAGATATACTAATTGAGTATGATGCCTCATTAGTAAGAAAAGATTTCACAAATGAAATCCATATATCGAAAAATGTACTTATACGTTGAATGTATCTCGAAGAACGAGAACAAGTCAATCGTATACGTGTTAAACGTATCAATTCACTAGTGAATTCGGTCTACATCGATATGAAATATCAAGTTTATCTTAGTTTTCGAAAGTCTCGAAAGACTCGAGCGACGACTAAAACCTCGCTTTTTCGTAAAGGTGTGGACGCAAACGCGCGTGACGGGATTTTGACGAACAAACGAACTCAGACTTTACAACAAACCATAGTCCGGGTGGGCTTCCTTTCTTACCTCAAAGTGGGCTTTATCTTCAAAATGTGGGCCTTTTCTTACCCCACTAAAATGTGACTTTATCGTTATTCAAAATGAGTTTATTTACAAAGACGATTCTACTGTCGTTATCAAATGTTTTACCGCATTACACCGCCAAAATATTTCGTTTTTGTATGGATCCTATCATTATGCCGGGTAGGTGTGGAGATGGTTGGAACTATTATATCAATTGTTGTGGTAGACCCAACCTTTTTAATGTCGGGTCCCGTGCCGGATGATAAATGCACAGCTAGGATTGGCGTGAAGGTTGGAACTACTGTTGTGTTAACATATGCTTGCAGATTGTGTCTTTGTCAGACGGGATTACGGCGGTCACGGCCGTAGATGGGAGGCCTCACTCTCGACGCTTATTATTTATTATTATTATGTATTGTGACTATGCGATACGGACCATACACACCAAGAAAATGCTCGGCGAGCTATGTTTTCTAACTGAAAATGATTTGGTAAGCCCAGGCATTTTAACTAAAACCTCGCGACTTACCCAATGTTGGCGGTACAGAATCCAAATCAATCAAATGTTTCGGCATGAGCCCACTAAGTGCAATTTCTTGTACTTAGCCCCGCATGTTTGTTTTAAATGCGCGGTTGAGCTCGATGGTGATGATGGGGAAAGTGTTGAGAGTCCAGTGTCCTCGACCGATTTACTTGAATTTGTGGTTTATACCTCAATGCATATCGTCATATATGTATTCACACACTTTCCGCTGCTACACTCTGAACTCCCTTATTTACGCTTTATGTTTTTAAACTATTGAGGCCCATCGGATCTGGCCAAGTTTTGGGGTCCGATGGCCTAAACCTTTTCAAAAACAATATAATATCATCCCGTATTCTGTTCAAGCATGTTAGCTTATTGTTATGCTTCTCCATTTTATTCATGTAACCCCTAAAGTACTACTCCTAGTACTAGTCGCCCTCCAGTTCGGGTTGGTCCGGATTGGGGTCGTGACAAAATCGAGAATTAAGGCTTTATGAAAAGAAATCGATTGAAAATCGATTATATGGAAATGGATATTAAATATATGAATTATTAAAGTATTAATAAAGAAAAGTCAAAATTGTCGACTTTCGAAATTAACGTATGAAATACGCTCGATAAATCACGCTAATACGTAAAACGATTAATTATATAAGGAAATCTCATTGGTGAGAAAAGATTCATAATGGAAATCCTTGTATCGAAAAACGTGTAGATATCGTTGAACGTTTAACCTAAAAGGTTAAATGAAATAGTTGAACATATCTCAAATGCGAAATGTTTAGTTAAGATACGCGATTAAGCGGCGTATTGAATTAGTTAAGGAATTCAAATGATATTATTATAAGTTATCAAAGTTTATTCTAAACTTTGAAAATCTCGAAAAACGTGACCGACGTATCGTTTTTACGTAGCGGTGAGGAAGCGGACACGCCGACTTGACGTAGAAGATAAATCGAGTTTAATACGATCAAGAGTCCAGGTGGGCTTCTTTTCTTATCCTCAAGGATAAAATGCTTTATTTATGATGCTTTCTTGAAATGGAAAGTAATTATTTATGATGCTCTCTTTGAGAAATGATAATGAAATGATGATGAAATTACACCCAAAATATTTATGTTTTATGTATGTATCCTATCCATGAATGAATGAATGATGAATGTTGTTGGGTCGCTCCCAACTTATGAATGAAATCGATATCGGATCCTATGCTTGGGAAGGCTTATACCGCTAGATTAACGTGTACACCTAATGGTATTGTGTCTTGTAAGGACAATTCACGGCGGTCACAATGACGTAGAGTGAGGCCTCTTCTACGGCGTAAATGTTAATGTTATGATGAAATGAAGGATATGGATCATACATACAAGGAAAATGTCTCAGCAGACGAATGTTTATGAAAATGATGAAAAGTTTAGTAAGCTCAATGCCTTTTAATCAAAACCCTTGTGTCTTACCATGATGGGGCGAGTAATTAAAAGATGATAAAATGTTTTCGCATAAGTCCACCGAGTGCATTATTTGTACTCACCGCATATTTGTTTTAAATGTGCATTGAGTTGGTGATGCGATGAAGAAGTGTTGAGCAATAGGAAGGTTGTCATTGAATGTTATACCTTGATAGTACATCGTCATATGTACATATCACATGTTTTCCATTGCAAAGAACATAAGTTATGTAGTAAAGTCCAAAACATATTTGATTTATGTATTACAGCTTTAATGTTAAATGGTCTCACTGCTTATTCAACCCTATTTAGAGTAATAATCCTCGCTAAATCGCACTTAGGATTTAGGGGTCAGCATCTGAGTGGTATCGAGGCGGTTCGCTCTTTGAACCCAAAATTTCCTTTGAGGTTAAGTCTAGATTGAGTCACTAGAGTTCTAAAGATCACCGACAATGCTCAACACTCCATCACATCAAGCTCAACCGAAATGAGGTAAATGATTCCTTTCAAAATTTTGAAATGAAAAGTTGAAAGAGCAAAAGAATCGAGATGATTTTTCAAAAGGAATGAAAGATGTGAAAGATGAATGATATGAAATTGAAGTTACGAATAATGTTGAGAATGAAAGTAATGCAAAGTGATCAAGTTAGAAATGAATGCTTATGATTGATAATGGGCAAAATGTGCCAAGAATGAAATGTTGAAATTGCAAAATTCAAGTAATACATGCATTCAATAAGTATGTTATGAAATTGAACAAAATTTTCAAGTTTTCATAACCAAATTCGTTCAAATTTCAAGATTATGTATAATGAATGAATATGCTTGAAATGAACGTAAATGGCCAAAGTTGGAATGATGAATTCTTCGAAATTCAAAGAAATGTGCATGTATAAATGAACTATGTTTTCATTATTTGAAACTTTAGTTTCAAATCTCAAGATTTATTATGACAAATGATATGTCATCTCAAGAAAACATAGGCGATATAAGAAGCATGATCACGATTTCAAAAGAACATAGAAGTATGAACTTCATTCCCTTACAAGAACAAAAGAATGATATGAAGAACGAAAGTAACGATAACCTCGAGCTTCGAAGGCAAAAGACGAATGTGAAAAACGAATACGATTATGACTTCGACTTCGGCATGTGCGACTCGATTATGACTTCGGCATGTGCGACTCGAATACGACTTGGCATGTGCGACTCGACTCGACTTGGCATGTGCGACCGACTTCGACTTGCATATGCGACTCGATTACGACTTTGGCATGTGCGACTCGACTCGACCTCGGCATGTGCGACTTGACTTCTACTTCGCATGTGCGGCCACGACTTTGACTTCGGTAATTTTATAACATCGACTTTGACATGTCGACCTTGGTAGTATATACTACATCGACGCCGGCATTACTCTGTACTACCGGCATCGGTAACGGCATGCACGACCTTGGCGCCGGCATCGCCACGATCTCGGCGCGAGCGAGCGAATTTTTCTGCACGTGCAGTGATTTTGTTTTAGCTCGCTCGCTCGCTTGAACTCCGATTTACGACGGTTTTCGCCACGCACTCCTAACGCACTATAATTTATTTCTTATGAAGGACCAAATTCCTGATTCCTACTCCAGAATTTACGAGGATCAGTTGAAGTTAGTTCTTCGATTTGTATAGAGTAAGAACGTTATAGTATGATAAGAATCTTAGAATGTTACTAAGAAAGTAAGATTTCCAAGAATACAAGTAGAGCCATGACGCATATGAAAACCTTTGTTGATGACCTATTACGAGTATATAAGATTTCAAATTTTATTCGTTACCCAATTTACATCGAAGTTTAACTCTATGACCTAGTTCCAATTGAGAAATCATTTGAGTTCTCACTTTTCTCAAGGAAATTTACAACTGAAACCTTATAAAATGTCTTTTGAAACCAAGCCTTGTGGTCGAGAAAATAATCAGGACGGGTCCGGCCAATCCATATGACCAAAGAAATCTCAGTAGTCGTCATTCTGGTCTTCGGACCCTAGATCCCAATTATTCAGTCCAAAGAGTATATCGATTCAATCATTAAAAGATGTTAATTTGATTTGTGAGATAGTACCTCTTGTAAGTAGTCGTAATAATTTCTCCTCGATTCTTGAAATCATCAAGTATGATGAATGTTGACTTACCCTGTCATCTAAGTGCGAATTAGTAAAGCGATAAACATCAGGCATGATATAGGTTGACTTATTTCAGCCACCTAAAAGTTTCTGCATCATGAAGTGATAGACATCAAGAAATTATGATGTAAAGAAAATCTCGACGAGACGCGATATTTTCCTATAATACACATGGATGTGATGACCCTTGATGGGATTTACAAAGATTGATAATGGTGAAGTTATACCTTCATATGATCGTTATGATAATAAAGTGATGAACAAGATACTCTTTAGCATTGAATGCAAGAGTAAAAGTAAAGAAAAGTATATGATATCCGTGGGATATAATTTCCTCACCATGTCATAACGAGAGAGATTACAACTTATCTTTAAGATAGTTGTTTGTCCCTAAACCTCGTTAGTAGGTTGGACATGTTTAAAGAATGAAGATGCATGCAAGATATTCTTTCAAAGAATATATATATAATTGAATGATAGCATCTCGTAAAATAAATCTCTCGCTTTTATACCTCAATCAATGATATTATGCTTGAGCATAATCGATTCCAAGTAATTGAGACTGGCTAAACAAACGATAATGTGATTGAGGAATCATAATCCTCGAGATTGTGTGAACGACTAGGATAGCCCTAGTTGTAAATCATGTATGTAGAAAATATCTCCAAAGCCAAGACATGGTAATAAGATGCTTGGAATTTAAGTCATGGTGTACGAATGTACTACCTCACCAAGCCATACGACAATAATGACGGTTCTAACTCGAGTGAAAATCAAGTATAACGAAGTAATATTACTTTCAGAGACCATGTTCAAGAAAAGGACAAAAGTCGAATAGTCAAGAAACCGTGAGCTATACAATTATAAGATAGCCCACGACATAATATAAGCTTCAGAGAAATATGACTTGATAAATAAGGATTCCTTGAAAAGAGTTAAAGTAAGGATATATGAGAAATATATTCCTAAGATAGATAAAGTAAAAAAGAAAGTTAAATCATTCATACTGGATTAGGAATGAATGATAGTGATAGAGACATGACGATCTCTATGATAAGATTTAATTATCGATATATCAATATCAAAAGATAGGTTGATGTAGACCTAACCACAAATTGCTATTGGTAAAAGCATAACGGTATCGATACCCGAAAAGGATACGGAAACGAGGTGATAAGAGACTATAGCAAGGGAACATAATGTCCCAATGGAAAGGACAATGATATACTAAATAGATGTTTACTTGAATAGGCGGAACACCGTAGACCAAAGCCTTTACTTCACAATCGAAACTCGATCGAACAAAACCAAGAAGGCTCGATAAGTATGAGAAAGATTTCGGAATACCTATAATATTTTCTTTACCTATAATAGTTTGTTCGATATAGGTGCTTCATGTTCTAACATCGCACAAGTATGTGCAGACACGATAGAACCCAATTCGAGATAAACGAATCAAGAAATGAAGATCTCTTCACCTATTTGAGAAATATGGCCGTCGCAGGTGTTGCTCAAGCTTAGAATTGAACCTAGGATCGTCTAAGGTTCTATCCAATTATTTGAATCATTATATCTATGTGGAACGTAGATATAATTCTAGAGACAAGAAGTTTCTGAGATGGCTGTCATTCACGTGATTAGTGACCTGGGCCTAGTCTCTTCGTTAGAAATTTTACATAACAGAAATTAGTAACCACTATTTTCTTATGCGAATAAATTTTATAGCGATATACGACTGAAGGTGTAAAACGTAAAATGAGTAATAAGATAAGTGTCGTGAGTCGTGTCGTAAGTTGTTTACAAGTTATAGATGTCTTAAAGTGTTTAATTCTTTAAGAGATCCTTCTTGTTTAAAATTCCCTTTATTGCTTTGATTTAAGTCCGCTTATCTAGAAATATCATTTACGGATGGCGTGAAAAGGAAATAATACGGTAAGAAGTTAACCACGTGGCCTACAAGCTTAGAACTCACACAGGCATATCGGCTCTTTTACTATAATGGGCATGAATTTAGGACAGTTTTGGAGGAATTTACGCACCGTTGGAAGGATGCTCGTAACTATGGAGTTACGGATGAGGATGGTATCCAGAGGCTTATTATTCGCCGTTTGCCAACGGATTGGCATAAGTTTGCAAAGAAGTATCAAGAGAATATCTTCGCATGTAGAAAACTCAAGACTTGGGCGGACCTACCAGATTTGTCGACCGACTCAAGCATACATATTATGCGTATGGGCGCACCTACTAGCACTTGTCCGGTCCTCGGCAAGTCACCTAGTATGGTACAAAGGGTGGTTGTACCGATGTCCCAAACGCCGTCCCACGTCCTGTGCCGCAGATTATACCTGAAAGGGATGAGAATGGCAAGAGGACAGGATCTTACCGCCCTCGTGGACTAGGAGAATTACCACTACCGACTCAACCATACTTCCTGATAAAAACAACACAAACTTCTGGTATTGAAGAAGAAACAGGGAGCAGCTTGACCCCTGGCTCTCTGAAGGAGATAGATCATCGGAAGTATGAAACAAAAACGTACCTGGAGAAAGGTAAATTTCCAAATGAGGAGTACGATTCCGACGAAGGTCACTCAGAGACGTAGAATCCTATGATAACATGAGACTTATATGTAGATAATGGTTTATGTTGAAAATGGTGTGGTTAGAATATGTAAAATAAACGTAGTTTGGAAAATTTTGTGAATATGTTGAAAAGGTGTCAAAATTTTGGATGTAAAAAGGACTAGACACCTTGTAATCAGTCGGCTCGATAGACCGACCCTCATAATTAATGTATGAAAAGTCCTCACTGAGGCATTTTGATATTATATGGTTTTGAAGAACAAAGGTCCGAGATACGACAACGAATTGTTCGAATGAGATATGGTTACTATGAGATAATAGTTAAGCCACTCGGACTAACAAATGCACCAAATACGATCATGAACCTCAAAATCGAGTGTTCCACACATACTTAGACTATTTTGTCTTAACCTTTATGAATAACATTCCTATCCATACGAAGAATGAGAAAGAACATAAAGAACGTCAAGGATCAGACACAATTTTAAGAGCAGGCAAATTTTGCAAGTACAAGATGTGTGAATTTCGCTTAAAGAAATATTCCTCAGGCACATAGTGTCTTTAGAAGAAATCAATGTAGATCTGGCAAAGGATAAAGCAATTAAGAATGAAAGTCGTCAATGACCTAAAATGATATTAGGAATTTCTTAGATTAATTGACTACTATCAGAGAGCCATTGAGAACTCTCTAAAGTAGCAAGGCCAATAACATAGTTACCCCAAAAAAAAGGAATCAAATTTACATGGATTAATAAAAGAACAGCTATGTATTAATATGAGAAAGATAATAGCTTACGCATCACAATGACTTAAGCCACACGAATAGAAATTCCCAACTCACGACTTGATATAGTAACAAGGGTATAAGTATTAAAGTCTTGGAGACATCACTCCTATGATGATAAATTAAGAATTCTTCACAGATAACAAAAAAATTGAATAAATTCTTCAAGCAAAGAGACTTGAATACGGGATAGAAAAGATGGCTCCAATCATTAAAAAAATTACAATTGTGATATAAATGATCACTTAAGGAAGGTTAAGGTAGAATCTAATGCCCTAAGTTATAAAGATTCAGTCTAAATTATGGTATGTCCTTATAGAAAAGGAAAACTCATTGGAGAGTTTAAGAAAATAAAAACATAAGTAGTTGGGCAAGCAGAGACGAGCGCAAGTTATATTTTCACACTCAAGGTGATATATGACTAAAGGAAAATGATGATAAACGAAAAGAGAAATGATGAAAATGGGAATAGAATACAAATTAAGATAAGGAATGAAGAGCTGAAGGATTTTTAAGAAGCACTGGACAATATCATATTGTCTAAAGAAAGGATATATATATATTTCAAACAATAATAAGCTTAGAAAAGAAATCATGAATGAAGCTCATGACCTTTCTCATACCGCCCACCCAGGCAGCAAAGATTAAGATATATTATGAGTAACGAGAAAAGTTAGATATTAAGGAATAAAATGAGATATAACCATATCGTCGCAAAGTTGTCTCGGTTATCAATAAGTGGAGGCATTGTATCAATGACCTTATAAGAGGTTATAATCTCTAGTGCTACACGAATGAAAATGGAATGACATAGCAATGGATTGTATGACGGATTTTGCCAAAGTCATAAAGAAGTCGCACTACTATATGGGTACTAGTGGATGGACTCACCAAATATGCTCGTCTCTGCCTATTCAGATGACTCGTAGATCCGATAAGTTAGCTTAGTCGTACATAAAAGAAATCATATATTTACAGAGGATACTCAAAACCTATCGTTTTGGATAAAGACTCCAAGTTATCCCTAGATTTTGAACTAACTCACAAAAAGGAGTTAGATACGATATTGAACCTTAACATAAATGTCCACTCACAGATTGATGGACCGTTAAGAATGACAATATGGACGTTTAAGCATACTATAGAACATTAATGCTAGATCAAGGTGCAAGTGGGAACGTATTGTACCACTTGTTAAGTTCACGTACGACCATAGCTGTTAAGCAACGATCAATATATCCTTACGAGGCATTATGCGGAAAGAAGTATCGACCACCACTTTATTGTAATAAAGTAGGTGAGAGAAGGTATAAAGTCCTGACATCGTAAATGAAACGATTAAGATATCTGCCAAATAAGGCAAAGAATAAGAAAAGCTCAGGACAGACAAAAGTCTTACGCTGATACGCGTAGATCTGAACTGCATTTTAAATGCGGAAATAAAGTTTCTTAAGATTTCTCCATCGAGGGAAATTATAAAGTTTAGATACAAGAATGTTGAGATCACGTTTTATAGGACCTTACGAGATCCTAGTAATGATAGGCCCGGTAGCCTATAAGATTGGTACTTCCACCAAATTGGGGAATGTACGTAATGTTTTCCACGTGTCATAATTAAGGAAATACGAAAAGTGAACCAAATCATGTGATCCGCCATAATGACGTGATCTTTAACTCAGATGAGTTGTGATGAAAATCTACGACTATCTTGATCGTACGATTCAACGATTAAAGAATCAAGTTTGGGTCTTTAATGAAAGTCCAATGGAGGAACCATGGACAAAAGAAAATCACATGGAAAATTTAAGATATTATGATGCAAAGATACCCCATACTTTATGAGGAATGCAAATTTCGGGACGAAATTTCTTTTAAGGGGAGTAGAATGTAATATCCCGAAGAATTAAAGGCCTAATTACGATATTTAAAATTAAGAAATTGTGGTTTCATGAAAATAATTGAATTGGAAATATATCGAATAATGATTTCGATTATTTACAAGATAATGAATTCCTATTTTATATTCACTAAGAATTGTGAATTAAGGAATATATATATATAAAGTATTTCGGCAGTAATATTTTAACGTCGATTGACTAACGATAGTTAAAATTTAATAAAATTTTCTAAGTGACGAAGCTTAGAATTAAATTCCATTATTAATGGAATAATTTAATAAAGTGATTACGACTTTATTACGACCTTTTTGAGATAGGTCGATAATTAACGTTTTGAGACGTTTCAAACGTTAACGTTTAGAGATGAATAGAAAAATGAGTTTAATGATCAAGGAATTATAATATTTAAATTCCTATGAATATTATATGTAATTAGAGTATTATTTAGAATTAAGATAATGCTAGAACATTAAGGATTAATTATTGGACAAGTTTAGAATTTTCGAAAACCCTAATTCGAAAATTAGGGTTTTCTCACATGAAATGATACTAATAAATTTTTATATGATATAATTTATCATCTAAAATATATATATTGATATATATCTATTAATAGCATGAAAATAAAATAAGTATCACTTGCACAATGAAAGTGTCGTGAACTATTTTTGTGAGCAACAAGTTTACGTAAATTTCATGCTAGAATTTCAATGTTGTGATTAAATTGATCAATTGGGGTCATTTACACACTAACCAAGGAATTTAGTGGAAAATCAAGTGGATGTCTTTGTGCAATGGTGAGAGCCGTATATGTTGACCCAAATTGGAGGTTAGAAGGAAATTTAAAACTCTTTTGATGACACATTTGCATGTTTAAGAGTGTAGATATTATGCATGTAGTATGAGACAAATTAAAAGACCATCCTTGCAATGTGAGTGAGAGGGTGCCGACGGCACTTGTGAAACCAAGTGAAGGATAATTGCTTTGCTTTGTTCAATGTGAGTTAATGCATTAACTATGTGTAAGTAGTGATGATGTATTAATTGGTGAGTCATAAAGCATGATTTGAATTGTCTTGCTTGTGTTGTGAGTATAGTGACCAAGAGTGAGAGAGAGATGTGAGATAGTAGGATTTTTATTAAGTCTTCACTACATATAAAATCAATTACTTAAGTCTTAGTTAACACAAAACAACTTTTGCTCCTTATTTTAGAGAAAGAACCGAGAGCTTTGTGAGAAGAAAAACCTTGTGTGTTCATCTTATTCCTTAGCCAAATCTTGGATATTAAAGCCTTGCTCAATAAATCGATACCGTTAAAAAGGTTAGAAATCGAACGAGCTTCGATTATACATTAAGATTTTAAATTTGCGATGGTTCGATCTTATGTTATAAGCATATGTTCTTATGAAAATAATTATGCTAGCATACGATGGGTTTATTAAAAATTTATAGCATGATGAAATAGAAGCATATATCATGTTTTAAATTGAGGTTAAGCATGTTAAAAATTTAGTACATGATTACCGAAAATTTCTTGAACAATATAATGTTGAATTAATGATATATGATGTTATAGAAGCTCATAGTGATTTATTGAGAATTTTAAAAAAATCCTATGCTAGAGTTGTGATATTACCGAAAATGCACAAAAATAATATGTTTATGTACAAATTTGATTTAAGAAATGTTATAGCATAATGTTGATCTAGGACCTTAGTTATGAACTATGTGAATTTACTAGGAATTTTTTAAAATGGTTGCTCCATTTTTCTCAAAGAAGCCGTGAGCTTCATAGGTTGACATATTGATGATATAGTTGATCTTGATGAATATTATGGTGTATTAGTGTTACATGATATTATTTAAGTATAGTGTAATTTTGTAGGAATTTTATAAAAATGTTTAGTATTTTTCTTGAAGGAACCGAGAACTTTGAACATGAATCCTTGATGTAGAAATTGAAAATGTTGGACTATATGTTATAATCATGTTATAAATTGATGTTGGGGCCTTGTGTAATTTAATTAGAATTTTAGGAAATTATTTGGACAATTTTTGAGAAAATGCCGTGACCTATAGAAGCAATATAGGTGATGTCAAAATTTTCTATAGTTAATGTTAATACATAATAGTGATCCTATGATAAAATAGTACACTATACTAATTTAGAAGAATTTTTGGAAGAGATTAGAATTTTTAAGCTCAAAACCGTGAGCTTGAATATATATATTAAGAATTTTAATTTCTTAATATCAAGAAAAATAATACATTATATGTCTAGAAATTATTTTAGACATATTGAGAATTTATAGAATTTTATAAACATAGAATACTATGTTTATGTCGAAACGTTATATTAAATAACGTTAGAAATGGAAAATAATGTTTAATGAATAAGTTAATTAATATTTAAGAAAAATATTAATAGAGTTTACCGATTTGCGTGAAAAATCGAAATTAAGGCTTTATGAAAGAAATCGATTGAAAATCGATTATATGGAAATGGATATTAAATATATGAATTATTAAAGTATTAATAAAGAAAAGTCAAAATTGTTGACTTTGAAAGTAACGTATGAAATACGTTCGATAAATACGCTAATACGTGTAAAAGCGTATTAATTATATAAGGAAATCTCATTCTTTGAGAAAAGATTTCATAATGGAAATC
The DNA here is from genome assembly GCA_036937905.1 of Salvia rosmarinus. Lineage (NCBI taxonomy): Eukaryota > Viridiplantae > Streptophyta > Magnoliopsida > Lamiales > Lamiaceae > Salvia > Salvia rosmarinus. The sequence goes on along the minus strand of CM072824.1, from coordinate 30,464,287 downwards.
CTTGTATCGAAAAACGTGTAGATCTTTGAGCGTTTAACCTAAAAGGTTAAATGAAATAGTTGAACATATCTCAAGTATGCGAAAAATGTTTAGTTAAGATACGCTGATTAAGCGATTGAATTCGTTAGGAATTCAAATGATATTATTATAAGTTATCAAAGTTTATTCTAAACTTTGAAAATCTCAAAACGTGACCGACGTATCGTTTTACGTAAAGGTGAGGAAGCGGACGCGACGACTTGGCGTAGGAGATAAATCGAGTTTAAGGCGATCAAGAGTCCGGTGGGCTTCTTTTCTTATCCTCAAGGATAAAATGCTTTATTTATGATGCTTTCTTGAAATGGAAAGTAATTATTTATGATGCTCTCTTTTGAGAAATGATTATGAAATGATGATGAAATTACGCCCAAAATGTTTATGTTTTATGTATGTATCCTATCCATGAATGAATGAATGATGAATGTTGTTAGGTCGCTCCCAACTTATGAATGAAATCGATATCGGATCCTATTGGGAAGGCTTATACAGCTAGGATTAACGTGTACACCTAATGGTGATTGTGTCTTTGTAAGGACAATTCACGGCGGTCACGCGGCGTAGAGTGAGGCCTCCTTCTACGGCGTAAATGTTAATGTTATGATGAAATGAAGGATATGGATCATACATACAAGGAAAATGTCTGAGAGATCGAATGTTTATGAAAATGATGAAAAAGTTTAGTAAGCTCAAGGCCTTTTAATCAAAACCCTTGTGTCTTACCATGATGGGACGAGTAATTAAAAGATGATAAAATGTTTTGGCATAAGTCCACCGAGTGCATTATTTGTACTCACCGCATATTGTTTTTAAATGTGCGATTGAGTCGGTAATGCGATGAAGCGGTGTTGAGCAATAGGAAGGTTGTCGTTGAAAGTTATACCTTGATAGTACATCGTCATATGTACATATCACATGTTTTCCGCTGCAAAGAACATAAGTTATGTAGTAAAGTCCAAAAACATACTTGATTTATGTATTACAGTTTAATGTTAAATGGTCTCACTGTTTATTCATCCCTGTTTAGAGTAATAATCCCTGCTAAATCGTACTTAGGATTTAGGGGCTGTTACACTAGCATAAGTCAATCTAGATATATCTGATAAACAGATAAGATAACTTAAACGCATCTGTTAAGTAGATAGGATAACTGGATATATCTATAAAGCAGATAAAACAATCCAAATACAACTGATAAACAGATAAATGTTATCAGGAAAGGTTATCATGTACAACACAAGTCATAACTTTCTTTACATTACTGGGAAGCTTACTATCTAGTAGCATTCTAAGATTCTTATCATACTATAAAGTTCTCGTTCTAAGTAAACTATAAACTAACTTTAACTGATTCTCATAAACTCTGTAGAAGGAATCAGGGATTTGGTCCTTCATAAGAAATAAAGTAGAGTGTGTTAGGAGTACGTAGGCGAAAACCGTGCGTAAATTGGAGTTCAAACGAAGGAGAACGGGCAAAAACAAAATCACTGTGCAAGGCAGCTTCGCCGATGCCGAGGTCGAAGTCATAGAGGCCAAAGTCGTATTTTCAGATGCCGATGTCGAGGTCATTGCCGAATTCATTGCCAATGCCGAGGCCATCGCCGAGGTCATTACCGTAAATGCCGAAGTCGAAGTCGTAGTTGCCAACACCGAAGTCGAAGTCGTTAATGCCGACGCCGAAGCCGGAGTCGACAAGGTCGATGCCGAAGTCGAAGTCGAAAAGATCGACATCGAAGTCGAAGTCGAAGACAATGCCAAAGTTATAATTTTAATTGCCAAGGCCGAGGTCGTAGGTGATGCCGACGTCGTTCATACCAATGCCGAGATCGAAGTCGTTTATTTTCGTATCAATCTTTTGCTTTTCGATCTCAAGATGGACTTAAGTTCTCGAGTCCATCTTTACTTTCGTTTTTCATGTCATTCCTTTTTCTTTTGTTCTCGTAATGGAAGGAAGTTCGTACTTCTATGTTCTTTCGCAATACGTGATCATGCTTCTTATATCGTCTATGTTCTTTTTGAGATAACATATCCATCATTATAAATAACTTGAAACTTGAATGGATTTGGTTATGAAACTTGAAAGTTTTATTCAAATTTCATAACCTTACTTGAATTTTGCAAATTCAACATTCCATCATTGGCACATTATGCCCATTATCAATCATAGGCATTCATTTCTAACTTTAATTACTTTGCATAGCTTCTATTCCCAACATTATTCATAACTTCCCTTTCCAATCATTTGCATAACTTTCATTGATTGAAAGCATGATTTCAAAATATAATTTGGAAATTTCTTTTCAATCCTTTTCATAACTTTCGCTTTAATCAAATTTCATAACATTTCTTCACTTTTACTTTTAAAACATGATTTCAATCTTTTTCATCATTGAACTTTTCACTTCAAAACTCGAGAAGAAATCATTTACCTCATTCCGATTGAGCTTGATGTGATGGAGTGTTGAGCATAGTCAGCTGATTTCTAGAAGTTTAGTGACTCAATCTAGACTCAACTTTGAAAGGAGGTTGTGGATTCAAAGAGGGAACTGCTCTGATACCACTTTGTAACGGCCCTCTAATCCTAAGGACGGATTAACGAGGACTAATACTTGGAACAGTAATCAAGGAAGATGAAAGACAATTAATCATAGACTTGTGGGACATAATTCAAGTAAACTAAGAAGCTTCAAACATTAAATACAAGACACACATAATTTACATATGGAAAGAGACCTACAGATCCTTAACAAAAGATTCAGATGATCTGAAAGAATTCAACTGTCAACATCAAAACATAACTTAGTTCTATTGCATCGGAAAAGCATGTGAATACACATATGACGATGTGTAGTCGAGGTTTCTAACATATCATTATCAAAGGGTCCACCGCTCAACACACCTCCATCCATCATCCGCTCAACTGCACATTTAAAACAAACATGCGGTGAGTACAAGAATGCACTAAGTGAACTCATGCCAAAACATTTTATCAATTTTAAATTACCTTCGCCCCATCATAGTATGATACAAGGGTTTTATTTGAAAAGGCCTTGTACTTACGAAACATTTTCATCATTTCATAAACATTTGTCTCGCCAGACATACTTTCCTTGTATGTATGATCCATATCACATGTCATATAACATCTCATAAACTCATCTTGCGCCGTAGGAGAGGCCTCCTTCCTGACGTAATGTGCCGAGAACTCTTTCAAAGACACAAATCGCTCTTGTGAACCTTGATCCTTGCCACTCAAAGATGGGATCCAATTTTAATTATCCTTGCGAGTTCTAGCAAAGGATACGAATTCGCTTATTTCATAAGTTGGGAGCTACCCAACAACATTCATTATTCGTTCATGGATAAGATACATACATAAAACATAAACATTTGGGCAGGTAATTAAGTAAACATTTCATTATCATTTCTTGCAAATAAGCATCGTAAATAAATCAGTTGGTAACCATTTTATCTTTTTGAGTATAGTAAAGCCCACCTGGACTATAGATTGTCTTAATTCGATTTCTTCCTTCTCCAATTTATCACGTCCGCGTCCCACCTTTACGTAAAAACTAATTTAGTACGTCGATCACGTTTTTCAAGAATGTCAAAGTTTAATAAACTTTGATAACTTTCTATAATAATACTTCGTACCCTTTAACTAAATTAGTTCGTCGTTTCATCGCGTATCTTAATTAATAACTCCTCGTACTTTGATAGAGACGTGATATGATCTACGGTCTCATTTTGACCAATTAGGTTAAACGTCGAACTTATACTAACGTCTTTCGATAAAATAATTTCAATTATGAAATCTTTTATCTCAAAAGAGATATTCTTAAATTTAATACGTTTTACACGTATTAGTGTATTTATTCAACGTATATCACAACATTGATCACATACTAACGTATTTCATACGTTTAAACTTAAGTCAACGTTTTTGACTTTTCTTAACATATTTTTCGAGTTATTCATATATTTGATAACTAATTTCCATATAAATCGATTTCCAATCGATTTCTTATCAAATAACCTTAATTCTCGATTTTTCACGTTAATCAACAAACATGATCAATATTTTACTAAAGTGTGATATATCTTATACATTACATTTTATTTTTCATATCTAATGTCATTTAACATAACATTTCGCTATAAACATAGTATACTATGTTTCTAAAATCCCATAAATTCTTAATAGGTCTAAAATATATTCTAAGTACATAATTTGTGATTTTCCTTGATATAAAGAATTCCAAACCCTAAATTTTCAAACCTAGATCTCGGCCCCCTTACAAAAATTCTCAAACTTCTTCCAAAATTTCTTATAAAATTACATAATACATTATATTAACATAGGATCATTAATATGTATAAACATTAGCTATAGAAAAATTGGACATCACCTTTCCTACACTTAAAGCTCTCAAAAATTTCAACATTGTTACCAAACATTTTTTCTAAAAATTCCATAAATTCACACAATACCTAATCATTATCATATATCACTAATACATCATAATATCCAACAATTTCAACTCATATATCTACATTCCAACCTTTATACCTCTCGAAAATTCTCACATATGAACATTTTTTTTTAAATCTAATAAATTCACATAGCACTTAATCAAGGCTCTAGATCAATAATATGTTATAATATCACTTAAACATAATTTGTACATTAACATATAAATTTCAATAATTTTCGGTAATACCTTAAATATCGCATATGATTTCTAAAAATTTCTAATAAATCACAATGAGCTCCTTTACTAACATATATCATAAATCCATCATCAATTGAACCTTATAAATTTTGGTCATCACAATAAAATTTATAACATGCTTAGGCCTTAATTAAAACAATACATATGATCAACTTAATATACTAAACATAATTAATAAACAACTAATCATGATAATATAATTCCTCATATTTGTAGCATTAAGAACATAAGCATATATATATATTAAAATCCAACGGATGGAAATAAAAAATTTTAACGTATATATAACGCTTGTTCGATTCCTAACCTTTTAATCGGCTTGGATTTTTAATGCAAGGATTTTTTTATCAAGGTTTTGGGATAGTAAAATGAAGAACACACTTCTTTATTCTCCTCAAAAGCTTACGGCAATGGAGGTTTGAAAAATGAGGATGATATTTTGTTTTATATCTTTACTTATGTACTAAAGTAAAATGAATAATAACACTTAGTACTCAATTCCTATACTTCTCGGTCCAAACACACACATACAAAGCAAGAAAAATTTGGTGACTCACTCATGCTATGTCATCCCTTACACCATAGTAAATGACTATCACTTCACCAAATAAATGAAACAATTATCCTACACTTTTGTTCACATAAAAGAGACGTCGGTCCTCTATGCACAAAGAAGGAGTTTAAATTTTCTTTTATCTTATACCAATTACAATTATCTAAGCATTTACTTCATGCAGCAAATCTCATTAAAAGTACTAATATTCCTTCAACTTTTTCTTTCTTTGGTCAACAAAACACGCCTATGACCAAGCCAAAGCATCCCCACTTGATTTCTAATTAATGATCTTGATTTGTGTGTAATAATATCCCACTTGGTCCTCTAATTACTTAGCATGACCAAAGATAACAAAAAGTTGTCTTAAATTAATCCTAACATACTAAACTCACGGCACTTTCATAAAATTATAGGTACACATTTTATTTGCTTGCTATTAGTAGCTATATAACATAATATAGGTCTTAGATGATATATTAAATCATAGAAAAATAATTAAAAGATTCGTATGTGTCAAACCCTAATTTTCAAAATTAGGGTTTTCGAAAATTGCAGTTTTTATTCCATAATTATTCCTTAATTTTCTAGCATTGTTTTAATGAAAAATAATGCTCTTATTACATAAAATAATCGTAGGAATTTAAATATTATAATTCCTCAATCATTAAACTTAGTTTTTGAATCATCTCTAAACGTTGACGTTCGAAACGTCTCACAACGTTACTAATCGAACCATCTCAAAATATTCGTAACAAAGTTGTAATCACTTTATTAATTCATTTCATTTATAAGGGAATTTAATTCTAAGCTTCGTCACTTAGAAAATTTTACATAATATTAACCATCGATATTCAATCGACGTTAACATATGTAATACCCCAGATTTTCATAACTCTGTTTAAGCGTTAAGTACGTAATTAATTAGAAATTAATTATGTGAGTGACTAGGAAAAATGCATCCTTAGATAAGATTTTATAAAAGCTTTAACTTAAAGATTTATATTAGAATTTTAAAGTTGATTGATTAAATGATAAGTCTTTCAGTTATTATTTTTATTTCAACGTTTAAATTAAAAGATTGATTTATGAAAGTTTCGATTTGCTAGAAATTTCTATATTTCTAATTGCTTTATATTGATTTCATAAATTCAAAAAAGTTACATTATGATATCATTATTTTCAAGCTTGAATTATAGTAAAGAAAATTCTAAAACCACTAAGCTTCTTAAAGAAGCTAAAAGGATTAGCTTATACTAGAAGCTTCCCAATGACTTGTGAAGAAAGCCTGCAATAGTACCCTAAGACCCATATATATATATGATCCTTAAAGCTTGCTCAAGACTTTACTTAGCCATTTTTCTCCCATTCACTCTCAAAAATTCGAAACACACACACACCACACACACGAAAATTCTCTCTTCCAAAATCGAGATTTCAAGCTTCCAATCCTTTCCAACTTGGTAGATCAACGTCCTAAGAAGGTAAATCACTAATCTTATTCAAGTTTTGAAGTTAAAATCAAAGTGAAAACTACCCCAAACCCCAAAACTTTGGCCATATGGCCATGTCCTTCTGGGTTTTGTTCTTGATTTTTAGTACATGTATGCATAGATCTATCTATATAGAGTGATATTATGTTGAGAAATCAAAGAAAATCCTCCTTAACCTCTATATGTTTCGCCATCATGGGCCATGTTTGAGATTTTCGTTTTCAATTTTTAGTTCACATATGTTTAGATCTACCTCTTTGAGATGATTTATGTTGGATCTATGGTTTGATTGGTTGGTTTCATGAAAACCTAAATTTTATTCAAGAACCCTAATTGTTATCTTGAAGTTTTGTTGATGGTTTCTTAAATCAAGCTTAAATCTATGTAATTAAAGGCGTTTGTGCATGATTAGAGTTTATTATGAAAACAAAATCGAACCCTCCAAAATTCTTGTGATGCCCGAAAATATAGGACTTGATTTCAAGATGATTTGGCTTTGATTTGTTTAAAATAAGCTTGTAGTTATGTAATTATATATCTATGATTGTGTTTAATGAAAGATATTGGCTTTTGAATTATTGAGATTTTCTATGCTTATCTGAAAAATTTAGATTTCGTTAGTTGCGTTTTACAAAGGATTTTGTGATATTGATTTGATATTTGGAATTTGATTTCAAAACATAGATTCTTATGATTATATAGCTTGATTAAGGTTTACTTGATCAAAGTTCTCAAAGAAATCGATTAGAAAGATTAAATATTTTGTTATAGCAATATGATATTCCTTATGAATATAAGGAATTGAAAAGACTAATGTTCTTATAAATACTTTCTTAATAAGTTAAATAGTTTAGTTTTGGGATGCATTGACCTAGCAAGGCTTAGCTTAACCATAGAGTATTGAAAGAGTTTTAGTAGAGGCTCAAGAGTTAGAAACTCTTAGTTCCTTTTCCGTATTCATTCCTCTTATCTCTTTTAAGGAGCACTTGAAGCGAGTAGAAGTCGAGAGGGAAAAGCGAAAGTTCGAGTAATCAAGTTCGGGTGGGCTTTCTAAACTAAAAATATGTTTGTACACAAGTTTATGATGATGAGCATGAGTCTCTTTTATAAAAGTTAATTGACTTGCCTATTTTGAGTATATTGCCTGTCTACGAGAGAATGACGATATCGGCCCTATGCTAGACGAGCTGCTAGTAAGGGTATGTGTACACGGTGGCCTTTGGCGAGGTGTTTGAGAAGGAGGCCTCTTCTCAACACGTTTGGCGTAGATATGGTGTTTGTTGTTGATTGTGCGCAAACATGTTATATTAGAATTGTTAAGCACGTGTATTGATCATGAAGTAAGTGAATTTCATAAAGTTTGATTCATAGGTTATTTCTTAAAATCCATGTGAATCTATAAAGTGGCAAGTCGATTTTATAGCTCTAAGAGCATGTTTGATTATTTCGGCGATTGCCCACCGAGTGCATCAAGTACTCATGCCCGCATGTATTTCTAAATGTGCAGTGTAATGAGGAGATGACAATGTGGGTGAATCTTGGCGAAGACCTAAATTGCCATGTCCTATGTTTTATACGAGTTTATGTCTCCATACATAAACTTCGACTACTCTTGCTACCAACTCGTTATAGTTGTGGAAACTTGCTTAGTTTGAATCTTGATGGGGTTTGAACATTTGGAAACAAGTATGAATTTTGTGTCAAAGATTATGGTATTAGTTTGCTAAACAGGGTTGATTAATATTCTACCTCGATCTTTTGGTTAATCAATTGTCCATTGACTCGTCTCTCTTTAGAAAGGATAATTGATTATATCTGTGATACATATGATTTTGATGTGTCATGATCTTGTCTGAGTCTTGATGGGTTAGACATTTGTGAAATAATTCAAACTTGAGTCAATGAGTATAGAATCCACATGCTAATAGTGATTTAATAAGTGTTTGACTTTTGCTTATTAATTGATCATAAACTCAAAGGCTCGTCCTTCTTTGGATATTAATTTCTTCCTGTTTGCGAGTCTTTTGTAATAGTTAGTCTTTTTCTCTTAAATCCAACCGTCGACTCCGGTTATTGATTAATCGAGATTAGGTCACCGAGGGTGTGACGGAATGGTATCGAGCGGTTGTTCGCTCTGGTCTGTGAGTCTTCCTTGAGTCTAACCCAGGTTGTCCTAAATTATTCAAGCCTGACATATCAAGTCATCATCTCGGCTGTCAGTACAAGTAGTTGATTTTCATAAAGAGTTCGAATCCTTTTGCATTTGCTTATGGCTTTGTGCGATTTACATTGGATTTGTATCTTGGCGCGTTTTGGTTGAGCTTGTATACAATGTTTCTGTTACCACTATTACAATCTCCTATCTGAATCGAATACTTGACCGCATATATCATGTCCCCTTATCTCATATATAAGTTAGATCATACGATTGTGTAGAAGATCACGAAGTCCGTATGATTGGTTAAGCAATGAGATATAAAATGTTTCTGGTGAGACAACTTGAGGACGAGTTGTCGGTATAAGCTATGATATAGATAAGAAGTGACTTGACTTGGTTGCTTGTCTATCTTTGATGCGTCTCGGCGTATTGAAGGATCACAGTGAGATGAGTTCTTCTATATGACCGTCGTGAAGAACCAAGATCTCGGTTACTTACGATGATCTAAACCTCGATAAGGTATTAGGTGAGTATGAGTGGTGACCATCACTTTGACTTGTTATGTGTGAGGGTTATATGTTCTAACCCAATATTCTCGCATCTTGGGTGGTGGCGATGCTTGTATGTCATGCTAGTTATCAGATCGAGTCACCGTATCCGTTTAGGATGATGGCGCCCCCTAAGGAGCTCAAAGGTTTATTGTACTAAACCACGCACGTTGAGTTAGCTCAAGTACAATAATAAGGTTGAGTGGTACTACTTAAGGAATTAAAGATATTAATTATTTTAAGCGATCGGAATGCTCTAAATAATTAATGGACGCGATATCTTAAATACGGGATTTGTAATGTCTAAGTCAAGCCCGACTCAACTTCGGTAATAAAGGGGTAAGTCGACATTTATTCTCTAGTGGCATGAATGAATGTTTATAAATTAATTTATGTTACGGGCTTAACATAAGATAATTAATTTATTTGAGGCCCATCTTTATTCCTTGCATTTGATCCACAGGTTTGCCCGTCCAGGCCCGGCTAGGAGGAAAATCGTCCACTATCTTCTCTACATGGTAAGGATTTGATTCTCTTTATCTATAAGGATATAATTATATTTATGGGATATGCATGGATCCTTTCCTTATGAGATTATGGTAATGCATTATAAATATAAGGTAAGAGATAGAATCAAGGTTACTCCTTAATTAATCAAGCCCATATTTTAGTGAATTACTAAGGGAAATTCTTGTGGGATTATTCTCGAAAATCTTCATTGTTTTGAGAGATGTTTTTAGTGAATCACTAAGTGAATTTCTAGTGTGGTTATTCTCGAAAATCCTCATGGTTTTGAAAGATTATTTTCGTGCATCACTATTAGTGCTATAGTGAGGATGCTCGAAATATAGTGAGAGAGAGATTGGGAGATTTTCCGAAGCATTCTCCATAGATCGTCCTCACTCGACGTTGGAGATTGGGCAACCGGGATACAGTCCAGAAGATCAAAGCACGAGTCTCGATCCGTTCATCCCGATCCACCTCGACAGATTCAAATGTATACACGAGAAAATCCCTACGTGTTGCAATTAATTATATAGACGCATGCTAGGAATATAATCAATGTATGGTGAATTAAACATCCAAGATAGATCCTCGGGAGAGGGTTAAAATAAGATTTCCCTACAGTTGGTATCAGAGCCTGGGATCAGTATATTGGCTCTGTTGGATTAATTCACGTTTGATTATAACGTGCGCAATTAATTAATTGTGAATCTGTCGTTCATCGTGACTCGTTTTGTCGGATTTTGTTTTTCACCACGAGAAATCCGTGGTTAGATTAGATTGGTTTTTCGTAAATCTTATACGTAAAGAAGAGCGAAGACGCAAGCACGAAGCGAGGCGATGAAGGTGCGTTGAAAAGCGGGCGCCGACCGGACGGCGTGCGGGCGGCGCGCACGCTGAGCGTGCACGGCGCGCAGCCACACCGCCCAGCGTGTGCGTGTTTTCTCGACTCGGTGGACGAGGCGTGCGGGCGGGCGAGGTCATGCGTGGCGCGCGGCGTCTTGGCGGCGATGCAGGCGTCGTTTTTGCACGCACGCCCGGCGGCGCCGGCCACGGCGCGCGCGAAACCTCAGTCGTCCTCGGCGGCGCGGCGACCTCGGTGAGTCGACCTCGGTAGCGCTAAGCGACCTCGGCGGTCGTGCTCGGCGGCTCGGCCGCTAAGGCGAGCTCGGCGATGGAACTGAGCGACGCACGGGCGGCGGGGTGCACGTATTCGTGCGAGACACCCGCGCCGTGAGCCGGCTCACGGTCGCGGTCGGCCGTGAAGCAGCGTGCGGCGCTTCGCAAGCGCTGGCGGCCAAGCGCATGCTCGATGGTCGCGGTGCGCCCGCTACCACGAGGCAACCCGCGAGGAGCACGCGAGGCATCGGCGCTTAGGCGGGCGTCTTGTTGTGGGCACTTGCCCTAGCCGCAGTCCAGCCCATCTTGGGCCGACTGGCCCAAATTCGGCCCTGCACCCGTTTTCCGGCCGAACCCGCTTTTCGGCTCAAATCCGGTTTGTGAATCCGGTCCGTGTCCGTGCACGTGAGGCCCGTTTTTGAAGTTTCAAGACATGCTGCAATTCTATGTAATAGATTAGGCGGGAAAGTGCGAGGTTCCACGAGTGGGCCACGATGAGCGTTTATTTTATTTTAATCGTTCATTGCATGTCGTGGATGTTTAAATTATGAAGCATGCTATGTATGTTTAAATTCGTGAGACAAACATATTATATGTTTTCGTGATTGGATGCACATAGTAAGCATGCTAGGTTTATCAGCGTTTTCAAGCATATTTTAGAATTACTGAGCATGTTCTACATGTTGAGTTCTATAGAAAAGCATGCTAGGATTACGTGATCTGCATGGATAAACCTTTTGAAACAAAAGACTAAGCAAGTAACCCGACAAATTAATTTTTAAAATTAAAATGTTAAGACCTCCACTTTTGATCTCTAAACAAAGTGAGGCGCTTTGTGAGTAAGCGTCCACACGCGTGGCTTGCTTGCCTTGTTTATCATAAGTTTGTTAGATGAGATTTCTAAATAAAACCTTTTAAATCTATTGAGAAGTGGGAGTTTCATATGGCGTCCACACGCGTGGCTTGCATGTGCGATTTTCATAAGTTCTCTAGAGATATTTTTAAAAGGAGATAACAAAGAATTTGAATTGGGCGGTATGGTCCGGTGGTATGCCAATTCTAAAATTCATTTTCTACTTTGTTAAAATTGTGGTCATTGCTTAGACATCACCTCGAGTACAACTTCCATGAAGTCCCTTCTTGCGATAGTGATGTGATCTAGTAAGGTCAATCATTAATTTCATTTGTCATAAGGATAAGTTGACATGGATTGAAATTAAGCGACTAAAGGTATATTTTAGTGCGGTCGGGGGTTCATGTATGGCGTCCACACGCGTGGCTTGCATATGGGATTCCTTGGGCGATTGGAGGTTTCAATCAATATTGTTTTATCAAAAGGTTACAATATTGTTGTTACGAATTATGTGCGATCGTATGCTTATGTGTTTACATATTCTTTTCGAGATATGTCTCTTACATCGATTATCAATATGCTCGCACAAAATCCCTTATCCGGTCCGAATTTTATCGGTGGAAGCGAAACATTGAAAATGTTCTCCTGCGGAAGAAAATCTATTTGTACTCACTACACTGTCCCAAGCCTCTAAGCGATTCATCTATCGATGAGGGCGCAAGGAGCACGAAATGGGACAAATCAAATAGAATGGCAAAGTGCCTTCTTTTGGTCACCATGTGCGAGTCCTTGCAACTCCGACATCAAGAGATGGAAGATGCGACCATGATATGGCTAAGTCTTATGAAATCGTATGAGGAGTCGGACGAATAAACTGTCATAATTTGACAAAATCAATAATGTCAAGTTCAATGAAGGAAGCGATTGGTGCATGACCATGTAGAGCAAATGATCAATCTCTTGGAGAGCTCGAGTTGGTTGGAGGATATATTGATGGCGTGGTCGAATCGATATAATCCTCAACACTTTGCCAAGTCTTTTGATGACTTCCGTTATAAAGCGATACTTTATGATAAGAGTTATACTCTAGATTCATTGCAAGAGGATCTTGTAGCGGAAAACGCAAAATGGGCAAGGTGCACGATCTTTAATACGCACCTCGAAAACCAACGCTTTATCGAAGATGAAAAGGTCAAGTGGAATTGAGAGATGCTAAGGCTAAAGAAAAGAGTGGGAGTAATACAAAGGGCTCTACCGGCGGTTTGAAAAGCGAAAAAGGAAGGCAAGTGCTTCAAGTGCGGTGAGGCCCGGGCATTGGAAGGCTAAGTGCCCCAAGCTCGAGGCTCAGTGCGCCATTTGCTTTAATGTGAAAACATGTTTAGCGACTTGTTCTACCCATTCTTGGGTAGTGAACACGAGTGCTCGATCATGTTTGTTACACCTTGAGGGTTCTGCGGACAAGGAGCTGCATGATGGCGAGATAACGATCTCCGTGAGACAACTTGACGAAAGTCGAGGCCGTTGTAGTCGGAGATGTTTCTTTATGTTTTGATAGAATAGTTTTAGTATTAAGGGCGTTTTGTATGTGCGGAGTTTCGGTGAAACCTTGTTTGATTTGAAACTATTTATTCATGGATATTCGATTATTTTGATAGTGGTGTTTCTATCATAAGAAATGACGAAGTTATACGTGTTGGCACATTATATAATTAGCTTTATACTATTTACGCTAAACATAATACCTATAACTATGTTGCATCTACATCAAACCTTAAAAAGAAAGTTTTCTTGCAAGATGACACCACATTCCTCGGCATCTTAGATTAGGTCACATCAATCTAAATAGGATCCAAAGGCGGCTAAGAATGGGCGTTGGGTGATCTCACGGTTACTCGTTTACGATCTTGAATCTGTATAGAAGGAAAGATGTCGACCGGACCCTTCAGGCGAAGGGTTATAGAGCCAAAGAAGTGTTGGAGCTAGTCCATTCGACATGTGTGGACCGATGTCCACAAGCTCGTGGAGAATGCAGTATTTTGTCACTTTCATTGACAATTACTCAAAGTGCGGATACGTATACTGCTTCGCGCAAGTGCGAATGCTTTGAGAAATTGAAGAGTTTAAGGCGGAAGTGGAGGCGAAGCTAGGTAAAAGTATCAAGTCCTTTGCGGTCTGATCGCGGTGGCGAATACCTCGATAACGAGTTTATGGACTACTTGGTGCGGTGTGGGATTACCTCCCACTCACTACACGGGCACACCACAACAAAATGGTGTGTCGAGGCGAAGAAATATGACTCTTTTGAAATGGTTAGATCAATGATGAGTTATGCGGCATTGCTATTTAGTTACGGGGTATGCCTTAGAAAGCGGCATGTTGCTAAATCTAGTACCATCCAGTCGATCGAAAAGACCCATTTCGAGTTGTGGTTTGGTATGAAGCCTAGTTTAAGCCACATAAGGATATGGGCGATCAACACATGTCTTTGAACAAGAAGGCTAACAAGTTGGGGCTAGATCGTCAAGGCTGTTTATTGGCTATCCTAGAGGAGCGAAGGTGGTTTTATTCTATAGTCCTAAGGATGGGAAGGTCATTATTAGCACTAATGCCCGATTCTTAGAAGAGGATTATATGAAAATCATAAATCCAAAGTTGAAATCATTCTTGACAATTAGAAGATGATCGTATTCCACCACCGATTAGGCGAAAGTGCGAGATGTCGAGTCTAGTGGGAGGGATCGACACGGATACTTCAAGAAATTGAAGTGGGTCGAGTTTCCTTGGAGATACCGACCGTACAAGTGGTACCTACCCGACAAGTTGTGCAAGATAGAGAACCACAAGTTAATGCACTTTTGTTGCCATAGTGCTGTGGCACCTCGTCGTGAGTGGGAGGGTTGTTCGTCGACCCGAGCGATTTATGTTCATGGGGAATCTTGGTTTGGTCCGGAAAAGAGCGGTAATAATCGACCCATGGTGCGTGCAATGACGATCTGAAGACAATGATGCAAGATCATGGAACTTACGTTTTGACGAGGTGGTAAAGTCCTATGGATTTACCGGTTGCCTAACGAGTTGTGTGTATCGTTTAGATGTCAGCGGTGATGTGGTATTTCTTGCACTACGTAGATGACATTCTTCTGTTGGCAACAATGTGAAGTTGTTATCGGACGTAAAAGTTGGTTATCCGATCGGTTTCAAATGAAAGACTTAGGAGATGCAGCGTATATTCTTGGGATCGAGGTTTACCGAGATCGCAAGAGAGAAAATATTGATCTTATCTCGGGCGTCTTACATTGATCTGTGATTACTCGTTTTAGTATGCGAGACCGCCAAGAAATGATTGCTACCTTTCGGACATGGCGTTCCTTTATCTAAAGGCGATTACCTATATTGCAAAGGAGATAGAGGAAATGAGACAAGTTCCTACGTTTCGCGAAGGAAGTCTCGTGCATGCAATCTATGCACGAGGCCCGATATACGCTATGCGGTAGGTATAGTAGCTAGATATCGATCTAACCACAGACAAGCTCATTGATTGCGATAAAGCATATACTCAAGTACCTAAAAGGACTCGAGATTATCGCTGGTTTACCGTGCGAGATAGTCTAATGCCTTTGGGTTATCTGACTCGGTTCCAAGTCGACCGTGATGAGAAAATGTCTGCCTTGGGCTATGTGTTTACCTTGGGAGGTGGAGTGGTATCCTGGCGGAGTGCAAAGCAGCGATGCATTGCGGACTCTACCATGGAAGCCGAATATGTAGCCGCTTCGGAGGCTACTAAGGAGGCTGTATGGTTCAAGAACTACCTCATGGATCTAGATTTGGTACCTAGTTTGCCCAAGAGTATCATGGTTTACTGTGATAACTCAGGTGCAATGGCAAACTCGAAGGAACCACGGATCCACAAGGCAACCAAACACATAGAGAGAAAGTACAATGTCATACGAGAAATCGTTAGACGAGGGGACGTGTTGATTGCAAAGATTGATACGACGGATAACCTAGCGGATGCATTCACGAAAAGTCGCGCAAAAGTCTACGACAGGCACGTTAGATGACTTGGATTGCGCATGATGGCACCCACTTAGAAAGAAAACTTTTGTATAAGTGGGAGAAGCAAAGTGATGGTTTTGTTTGTAATAGCTAATAGAGACACATTGTATACTAAAAGTTTGCTTTAGTATAAGTGGGAGATTGTTGGATTTGTATCTTGAAAGCGGTTTTGGTTGAGCTTGTATACAATGTTTCTGTTACCACTATTACAATCTCCTATCACGAATCGAATACTTGATTGCATATATACGTGTCCCCTTATCTCATATATAAGTTAGATCATACGATGTGTAGAAGATCACGAAGTACGTATGATTGGTCGAGCTTAATGAGATATAAGCAGTTTCACGGTGAGACAACGAGGACGAGTTGTCGGTATGAGCTGCGGTATAGATAAGAAGTGACTTGACTTGGTTGCTTGTCTATCTTTGGTGCGTCTCGGCGTATTGAAGGATCACGATGAGATGAGTTCTTCTGTCGACCGTCGTGAAGAACCAAGATCTCGGTGACTTACGATGATCTAAACCTCGATAAGGTATTAGGTGAGTATGAGTGGTGACCATCACTTTGACTTGTTATGGGTGAGGGTTATATGTTCTAACCCAATATTCTCGTATCGTATTTCATGCTAGTTATACGTATCGAGTCACCGTATCCGTTTAGGATGATGGCGCCCCTTAAGGAGCTCAAAAGGTTTATTGTACTAAACCTGCGAGGTTGAGTTAGCTCAAGTACAATAATAAGGTTGAGTGGTACTACTTAAGGAATTAAAGATATTAATTATTTTAGCGGTCAGAATGCTCTAAATAATTAATGGACGTCGATATCTTAAATACGGGGATTCGTAATGTCTAAGTGCAAGCCCGACTCAACTTCGGTAATAAAGGGGTAAGTCAACAGTTATTCTCTAGTGGCATGAATGAATGTTATAAATTAATTTATGTTCTGGGCTGAACATAAGATAATTAAGTTATTTGAGGCCCATCTTTATTCCTTGCATTGGATCCCTGGGCTGGCCCATCCAGGCCCAAAGCTAGGAGGAAAATCATCCACTATCTTCTCTCTATGGTAAGGATTTGATTCTCTTTATCCTATAAGGATATAATTATATTTATGGGATATGCATGGATCCTTTCCTTATGAGATTATGGTAATGCATTATAAATATAAGGTAAGAGATAGAATCAAGGTTACTCCTTAATTAATCAAGCCCATATTTTCGATAATGACTAAGGGAAATTCTTGTGGGATTATTCTCGAAAATCCTCATTGTTTTGAGAGATGTTTTTCGTGAATCACTAAGTGAATTTCTAGTGTGGTTATTCTCGAAAATCCTCATGGTTTTGAGAGATTATTTTAGTGCATCACTATTAGTGCTATAGTGAGGATTCTCGAAATATAGTGAGAGAGATTTGGTGATTTTCGAAGCATTCTCCATAGATCGTCCTCACTCGGCGTTGGAGATTGGGCGGCGGGATCTGATCCGAAGATCAAAGCACGAGTCTCGATCCGTTCATCCCGATCCACCTCGGCAGTTGAGGTAAACACGAGAAAACCCTACGTGTTGCAATTAATTATATAGACGCATGCTAGGAATATAATCAATGTATGGTGAATTAAACATCCAAGATAGATCTTGGGAGAGGGTTAAAATAAGATTTTCCTACAATTTCTACATGATCAGTATTGTATGCTATATGAGTTGATTATGCATGCAATTTGATTAGTATCTTAAGATGGGAAATGGGACATATCGATGTGATTGTCACGATGTTTAAGTTGCGATTATATCTTTTAGGATGCAGGGGATGGGGTTACGCGCATGGCGGCTCTAGTGTTAGGCCGTCACGAGATCGGACGTCTGATGCAATTCTCGAGCTTGGCTGAAGCGGTATCTGCAAACTTCTCGAAATTTCTCGGCGGTTCCGTTGGGCGGTTTACGAATAAGCGCATGGGGTTAGCGAATTCGATGCAATGCCGTCGATTCGGTCTTACGATTACCATTGGCGAGGTTGGGCTTCTTCCAACGCTCTTGATCATATTGATTATTCGAGAAATCTAAAGAGTCGGGGATTTCTTTGGATTCCATGCTCTCGTTCGAGCACGAATCGGGATCATCAAGGTCCACCCCGGTGATTATCCTTCTCTCGATCATTTTCATTCTCATATCCGTCGGCTCTTTGTAGAGCATCATGTAAAGCGAAAGATCCTTCTCCCGACTGCCGTTAGCATACCACCTCTCAGAAATTTCGCTCTAGATTTGATGAGCCTATATTAATTGATATAACTCCTTAGTTCCCATCATTGATGAGATAGTTGATTCTCCTTTATTGATGGTCTCGAGATAATCCTCGGGGTCACGATGATTCGCATTTACACCACGCATCGATCCGTGGCTCGTTGATATGCTTCTTGTTGAAAACATTCCTTCTCACTATCCGGATCAATGATACCGGAAGCGATCGCGGATCTACTAGGCAGCCAATTGTTTTTGACTCGCCTACTTATCCTATTTATTTTGACAACCCAATGTCTTCTCGAGTGGCCTAGTAACTCTGTTCGAGTAGTTAGGGATCTTATCCGGTTCACGTGGTTCCTCGTGACTCTCTCCCAATCGTAACCGAGTCTCGGTCAAGTCGGTGATCTTTCTAGTCGACCAGTGAAGTTCACATATATCAACGACCGTCTCATCTAGTGGATGAGGGTACCGATTCTTCTAGACCATCGGGTCTTTCCGGATCTTATCGGTATGAACACGAACATATTGAGTGCATTGGCAAGTGTACACTTGAGTATATCCCAATCAGTGAAATGTCTTTTATCAACGACCCATACATTCTGCATCCTGAGATTAATTACTTTACGCATGATAACAACCCCAATGCTCCTAAACCACGGTCTTGAACTACAATGAAGAAGAGATGGAGCCTCTGCGGTTTGCAACCCCAAGATATGGTAGCCACGATGGGGAAGATGAGATCGAGCGATTCTCGAAGAAGAAATAGCAACCGGTGAAGATGAGATGGAGATGGACCTCACGCGGGGAGTGAAGAGCCCGAACAGCGATGAGTCGTCGTGATAGATCCGTGTGGTGATGTCGGTAATGATGCATATGATAGTTTAGTAGTACTGTTGATGTATCATTATAGTATGTATGTAATAGGATAGTTTGTTGGGATGCCGTAGAGCATCGCCATAGCCAAATCCCACTTTTGGCAATTTTTCCTCTTTTGTAAAAGTCCTCGAGAAGGCAAATTTTCCCAATATATGAATCGGATATTATATGAACTGTTCAACCTCTTATTCACATTGTGCAACCTATCCACATTTTGTTTGAATTTTGGCAATAACCTTAAATTGTTATTTGATATTCAAATTTTCAAAAAAAAATTTAGCATGCCGAGAAGACGTCAAAATCAAATACGAAGAAGAGACTCGAGAGAGTCGACCTACACCTCGAATTCACCTAATCAATCACCTCATCGTGCGGATCGCAAGATCGCCGAGCTTTTCTTCGCCAAAATCCTCCAACTTTTACTGGATCTGGTGATCCATCTGAGGCTGAAGAGTGGGTTAGGGCCATGGATCGTGTTTTCCGATTTTGGAATGCACCGATCGAGAGTGTATGTTTGTATCTCTTTCCAGCTCAAGGGATCTGCGGATTATTGGTGGGAGTCTCGTCAGAGAACTTTCACACCAGAACAACTAGACGTTTTCACGTGGGAGCATTTCAAGGAAGAACTCTTGGCCAAGTATATCCCATGAAGCTATCATGACACGAAGAGATCGAATTCACAAATCTTAAGCAAGGGAAGAAGACTATGGCTGAATACGACAGAGAGTTCTGTAAGTTGGCTCGTTATACACCTCATAAGGTCGACACTGATGAGAAAATGGCTGAGTTATTCCGCTCTGGATTACATCAAGAAATGAGAATAGTACTAGCCAGCTAGCCTCCAATGTCTTATGTAGAGACTCTGAATCGTGTGCTTTATATGGAAATGGAGATGCGTCCTGAGAAGATTTCGCCTGAGCAGACTCCAGCATCCACCCAGAGTCCTAATCAAACAAGGTTCTTGTTGAGTGATCAAAGGATTGGGAATAAGATAAGGTGGGAGAATAGAAATTTCCCAAACAAGAAGAAGCGTAAGCGGCAAGGCGGTTCTCCCAAGGTCGATCTCGACCTCGTTTCAAAGTCGACCTCGGGTTACCCCAAATCAAGCTAGGCACGTGTGCCAAAAATGCAATCGGATACATTACGGGTATGTAAGTGGGAAATAACAGTTGTTACAATTGTGGTCAAGTGGGCCACTATGCTAACAAGCTGTCCAAACGAAGATAAGGCGTCGGAAGTGGATCCGGATCAAATCCTTCCCGCAGACCCAATCAATGAAAGCTATGATAGCTTATCCCGATTGCCCTTTCTATGTTCCTCGAGACTCCAAGTAGCTCGGTTTCGGTGGCTCCACGGCAACCACCTCGATACACACCGATCAACAAGTTCAACCCTGGACCCGATCAAAGAGCTTTCTGTTGAACCGTAAATCGTGGACAAGAAAGGTGGGACGGTTGGCGGTATGGGAACCTTGAGAGATATACATGTCATAATTCTTTTCGATCTTGGAGCTTCGCGATTCTTTTATTTCTCTGAGATGTGTACATACTCTTGAGCTTCGGTAAAGCGATCTAATCACGAGATAAGAGTCCTTACGCCGTTAGGCGAAGCGATAGAATCACTCATGAGTGCCGAACTTAGAATTTGAGTTAGGTCCTCTCAAGTTGAGGCGAGAATCTTTGCATCTTTTGCTATGAGGGATGTGGACATAATTCTAGGAATGGATTGGTTAACTCAAAACTTCGCAGCGATTCGTTGTGAAAGTCGTGAGATCTCGTTCCAACCACCGGGAAGGAACCAACTGCATTTTACGGGATAGAAGAAAGGCGTAAGAGAGTACCTCTCATTTCAGCCTTGCAGCGGAGAAGCTACTAAGACAAGAGAGAAAGACGCTTACATAGTGTATTTGGGTGGAATGGAGGGAATTGAAAGGAAAGTTGGCAACTTGCAAGTTGTGAGAGAATTCCCGGATGTCTTTCCAGAATCCTTACCTGGATTACCACCGAATAGACAACTAGAGTTCTCCATCGATTTAGAACCTGGGTCAGCCCCAATCTCGAAAGCACCATACCGAATGGCGCCAAGGGAACTTCAAGAATTGAAAATCCAATTGCAAGAACTACTGGATTTGGGATTTATTCGCCCAAGCGTATCACCGTGGGGAGCACCAGTGCTATTCGTCAAGAAAAAGGATGGCACTTTGAGAATGTGCATCGACTACAGAGAATTAAATAAGATGACCCTAAAGAATAAGTATCCGTTACCGCGGATTGATGATCTGTTCAATCAGTTGATAGGCGCAGGAGTTTTCTCAAAAATCGATTTGAGATCAGGGTATCATCAGCTAAAGATTAAGCAAGAAGATGTACCGAAGACTGCTTTTCGAACTCGATACGGTCATTATGAGTTTACCGTAATGCCCTTTGGCTTGACCAATGCTCCATCTGTGTTCATGGATCTAATGAACCGTGTTTTTCATGAATACCTAGATAAGTTTGTCTTGGTCTTTATTGACGACATTCTTGTGTATTCGAAGATGGAAAAGGAACACGAAACTCATTTGAGAATCGCCTTGGACACATTGAGGCGAAAAGTTGCATGCCAAGTTCGAAGTAAGTGCGAGTTTGGCTACGAAGTGAATTTCCTTGGTCATATCGTCTCGTGAAGGGATCAAAGTGAATCTGCGAAAGTGCAAGCGGTGCGCGATTGGAAATCGCCTACAACACCGAATGAAATTCAGAGTTTTCTTGGTCTAGCCGGTTATTACCGAAGATTCATCGAGGGATTCTCGAAGATTTCTAGACCAATGACTCAATTACTTTGAAAGGGGTAAAATTCAATGGAACAATGAGTGCGAGACAAGTTTTCAAGAATTGAAAGATAAGGCGCATCCCAAGATAATAAAGATGCAGGCGACAAAGAATATCTGTTGTGTCTGAGATACTTCAACGAATGGGCTAGGATGTGTACTCATGCGGGAAGGTAAGGTAATTGCTTATGCTTGAGGCGACTAAGGTCACATGAGCTTAATTACCCTACCCACGATCTAGAACTAGCAAGTGGTCCATGCGTTGAAGATTTGGAGACATTATTTATATGGATCAAAATGTGAAATCTTCACCGACCACAAGAGCACGAAATACTTCTTTGAACAAAGGATCTTAATCTCGTCAAAGAAGATGGCTAGAGTTAGTCAAAGACTACGATTGTGAAATCAAGTATCACCGAGGAAAAGCAAATGTGGTCACCGACGCTGTTAACCGGGAAGAACAGATTCAACTAGCATCTGCTTACCCGAGAATGAAGAGCTAGTTAAGGAATTTGATGAGAAGATGAAACTAGAAGTGGTATTACCACACGAGACCATTCGGTATCATCGCAACCCTTGTTCTAGAACCTGACCTGAGAAATCGAATTGTTCAAGCTCAACGTCAAGATGAACAATTAGAGAAGTTAAGGATGAAGGTGAGAACCGAAGGATCGTGAGAATATCATGAGGTGAGAGATAATGCCCTTATGCTTGGGAGCCGGATATGTACCCAATGACAAGAATTTAAAGAAGAAATTACGAAGGAGGCGCACAACACGCCTTATAACGCCCACCCGGAAGCACAAAGATGTATCGAGATCCGAAATGAAATTTTTGTGGGTAGGCATGAAACAAGAGATATCGTGGTTTGTCGAGAAGTGTTTGACGTGTCGGCAAGTCAAAGTGCTACACCGAGACCACATGGAAAGTTACAACCACTCGACATTCTGAATGGAAATGGGACCATGTTGCCATGGATTTCGTCATCGGATTACCCAAGTCCAAGCGTGGAAATACGATAATTGTGGTGATTATCGATCGATTAACCAAGAGCGCCCATTTTATTCCAATTCGGATGACATACGGAGCTGATAAGTTAGCCCAGATTTACGCACGAGATTATGCGTCTACGGAATTCTGTTTGATCACCTCGATAGAGATTCCAAGTTCACCTCAAGATTATGGACAAGCTTCCAAAAGGAAATGGGCATCGGTGAATTCGATCTGACCTTTCATCCTCAGACAGATGGACAGACAGAAAGAACTATTCAGACGCTAGAAGACATGATCAGAACCATCGTCTTAGATCGAGGAGAACAGTGGGAGCAAGCTTTGCCTTTGATCGAGTTTGCCTATAATAACAGTTACCAAGCAACCATCAACATGGCACCTTACGAAGCATTGTACGGCAAGAAATGTCGATCTCCTTTGTATTGGGACGAAGTTGGAGAGAAAAGAATTCTCGGCACAGAAGCAGTTTAAGAAATGATTGATATCATACGCCAAATTAAGAAGAGAATTCAAGAAGCTCAGGATCGCCAAAAGTCTTATGCCGATACGCGACGAACTGAGTTGAGTTTTGAGATCGGAGATAAAGTATTCTGAAGGTTTCACCTACAAAAGGTGCTGATTTGGAATCAAAGGAAAGCTCAAGCCGAGATTCATCGGACCGTATGAGATTTTAGAGAAGATTGGGCCTGTTGCATACAGGTTGGCGTTGCCACCCAATTTTGGTAACGTTCACAGCGTATTTCACGTATCTCGATTCTTAAAGTACGTCTACAACCGGACCATGTTATCAATCGAAGACATAGTTCACGAGTGCGATTTAAGCTATGAAGAGAAGCGAGCGTATCTAGATCGAAAGAATCAACAACTAAGGAATAAGTCGATTCATTTCCTCAAGATCTTATGGAGACATCATGGCCCAGAAGAATCAACTTGGGAATTAGAAGAGAAGATGAAAGAGAAGTACCACGAGCTATTTTCGGATGTACTAAATTTCGGACGAAATTTCTTTAAGGGAGAGGATGTAATACCCAGTTTTCATAACTCTGTTTAGCGTTAAGTGCGTAATTAATTAGAAATTAATTACGTGGTGACTAGGAACAATGCACCCTTAGATAAGATTTTATAAAAGCTTTAACTTAAAGATTTATATTAGAATTTTAAAGTTGATTGATTAAATGATAAGTCTTTTGATCGCTTATTTTCTAACACGAAAAGGTGTAAATATAGGGTAAGCAAGTATCGTATCCACGAGGGATTGTAATCGAAATCTGAGCTAACTCAACAAGGATTCATCATTATCCAAGTAACAAATATGGTTTTGTGAGATTTTAGGGCTTCGGAACTCAATCCAAAGCAAAGGTAACAAAACAGAAAGTAAATTAAAGCAATAAACACTCGGATGTTTAAAAGCAGAGAAAGACGACTAACCTAGGGCTGCATTAATCCAATCCACAACGTATGTTTATTACATTCTTATTAACCAATTTTAATCCAGACAAAAATGGAAGATCACATAAATAACCGACAATTTACATTACGACAAAAGCGGTGTGAGATTACTAGTTTTTCCTATTCTTTATTACGTCTCAGGTGAAAACAAGTAACTCCAAAGCGGATCACAAAGAATATGCTTCCTACGAATATCCTATCTTTCGACTCGAGGTTCATTCGTATCATGCATTCGATATCGATTGACAATTAACACAATTACGTAATTAACCGACAACTAAATATGCATCGAAATTGATCAGAAACCAACACATATAAATAAGCACAATCGAATCATGAATCAATGCATGGACGGTAAATAACGATAACAGGAATCACAACATATAGGATCGAATCATGCAAACCCTAGGATTAGAGCGAAAACTAGCGAGACATAATAAGCGGAATGAAATACGATTTAATCATAAAGGCGGAAATTAAATATATAAAACCCGTGATGTGGCGTTGGATGAACACGTTGAGCTTGAATCAACCTCGAAAACGGAAACTTGCGAAATCGTCCGGACGAAGCGTTAGGATCGTAAACAAAAGCGTAAACTAACGAAGAACAATCAGTAAAACAACTCTAGAATGAAAATATATGGAACCTAAAGCTAAAACTCGAAAAACTTATGGAAAACCGAGAAAAGAGGCTGGAATCGTAGGTTTCAACATGGGCGCGAGGGGTGTTGCCATATATAGCACACCCCAAACCCTAATTTTCTCTTACGCGCGCCTCGCGACCACCCTTCGCGGTCGCTGGGTGTGGTCGCGAGGTAATCCTGTGTGGCCTTCGCCCGCGATCGCCTCTGCGCCCGCTTGGTTGGTTCGCGACCATGGCTAGCGGTCGCTAGGAAGTCCGATCGGTCGCGAAATCGTCGATGGCTTTCTCGACGCCGGGCTTCGCTCGCGGGCACGATTTGTGATCGCGGTATGCTGGGTTCTCGCGTGTTTCCTAGCGGCTGCCTGGCGACCGCTAGGCTGGTCGCTAGAAACACGCCGGATTTGTGTTTTGGCTGCGTGCGCCGTTCCTTGCTTCGATTTTCAACATATAGACCTACACAACACCAAAAGAACACCCAAGAGCGTATCTTCTAAAATAGATAAAACATTAGGAATCGATACGTAAACGCATTAAGCGAGCTAAACTCATCTTCAAATATCAACTATAAGCGTGTAAGCTGCGCGTTTATCATCTTTCAGTTATTATTTTTATTTCAACGTTTAAATTAAAAAGAGTGATTTATGAAAGTTTCGATTTGCTAGAAATTTCTATATTTCTAATTGCTTTATATTGATTTCATAAATTCAAAAAAGTTACATTATGATATCATTATTTTCAAGCTTGAATTATAGTAAAGAAAATTCTAAAACCACTAAGCTTCTTAAAGAAGCTAAAAGGATTAGCTTATTCTAGAAGCTTCCCAATGACTTGTGAAGAAAGCCTTCAATAGTACCCTAAGACCCATATATATATATGATCCTTAAAGCTTGCTCAAGACTTTACTTAGCCATTTTTCTCCCATTCACTCTCAAAAATTTGAAACACACACACACCACACACACGAAAATTCTCTCTTCCAAAATCGAGATTTCAAGCTTCCAATCCTTTCCAACTTGGTAGATCAACATCCTAAGAATGTAAATCACTAATCTTATTCAAATTTTGAAGTTAAAATCAAAGTGAAAAACTGATCGCTCACTTTTCACACGTAAAGGTGTAAGTATATAGGTAAGTCGAGTATCGTATCCACAGGAATTATGTCTGAAAACACGAAGCTAGCTCAGCGATAATTCATCATTATTCAAGCACGAAAATTGGTTGAAAGGTTTAAGGGCTTGAAATTTAATCCAGCGGGCGTAACCATGCAGAAAATAAAACAAAGCAATAAACACACGGAAGATAAAACAGATAAGAGAGACTAACCCTAGGGATGCATTAATCCTATCCACAACGTATGTTTATCCTGTTCCTATTAGCCAATTTTAATCCAGACAAGATGGAAGATCACAAATATAACCAACAACTTCAATTCGACAATTGCGGCGGAGATTACGAGTTTTCCCTACCATTCTAGGTGAAAACAAGTAACTCAAAAGGATCACTAAGAATATGCTTCCTACGAATATCCTATCTCATTACGACTCGAGGCTTATTCATATCATGCATTCAAGATCGATTGACAATTAATACAATTACGTAATTAACCGACAACTAGATATGCATCAAGATTGATCGAAATCAACACATATAAATAAGCACCAAGAATCATGAATCAATGCGGAAGGTAAATAGCGATAATGAAATCACAACATATGGATCGAATCATGCAAACCCTAGGATTAGAATTGAAAACTAGCGGACATAATAAGCGGAATGAAAAGCGATTTAACCATTAAAGCGGAAATTAAATATATAAAACCCGTAGGGAAGCGTCGGATGAACAATGGTTGGTCTTGAATCCAATCCCAGCGAGCGAGCGGAAAACAAAGGAAAAGCGATCGGACAAAGCGCTCCGATCGATAGCTAAACAATAAACTAAACTAGAACAACGGAAAGACAATACTAGAATTAAACTAAGCGAAGATTAAAGACAAAGAATGGAAAAAGCGAGGAAAAGCGAAGTAAAATAGGTGCAGGGGCGATGAGGTGCGAGGAGGCGCGAGTGGGGTGATCCCTGTTTATAGAAAAGGGTGGAAACCTAATTTCTCTCTGCCGTGCCGCCTCGCGACCGGTCTCGCGATCGCTAGTGCGATCGCTAGGTATTCTCTGGCGTTCTTCTCGCCGCGCTCGCCTTCTTCTTGCTCGCTTTGTACCTCGCGACCGGCTGGCGGTCGCTGAGACCTATGAACTGGTCGCGAGAAATCATCCGGTGGATTCTTGGCCGAAGCTAAGCTCGCGGGCACAGGTCGCGACAGCGGCTCTTCTGGGGCTCATTTGGTTTGCCTCGCGACCCACTAGCGACCGCTAGGTCTGGTCGCTAAGCTGACAGATTGTTCATTTTGTTCGTGCTTCGTTCCTTGCTTCGATTTTCAACACATAACCTACAAAACACCAAAATAACACCCAAGAGCAATATCTTCTAGAAATAGATGAAACATTAATAATCGATACATAAACGCACATTAAGCGAGCTAAACTCATCTTCAAATATCAACTATAAGCGTGTAAAATGCGCGTTTATCAAACCCCAAACTTAAAGCATTGTTTGTCCTCAAACAAAAGCGAACAGAAAAGACAAGCGAAGATCATGAGCATAGCAAAGAGGATAACCATTCTAGGCCTCGAAACATATCAACGCTCAAAACATTAGTGCACATGGCGACGTTAGTCCACTCAACACAAACAACAATTTCTGGCAAAAACTCATTTAATTCAACCTCACAAAGGCATGTGCGTAAAATATATAGGATACACTCAAACTCATAAAGAAATTAAGGGCGTGTATACACTCAGCGATCAATGCAATGCAACGTCTTACCATAGGCTTGCCGTTTCTCTAACATCTCCACCTCGTCATTGTGTTCAAATTAGGATCAAAGAGGTCTTTTCATAGGTTGTAATGTAGGCACATTGGTTAAGGTAGGATAAAATATGGCTAAGTGACTCAAGAATATTCCAAGCACCACCATTTATACATTTGACACATATGGACTTTGTCCATTTTCCTCTTTTCTCCCAACGTGCTAAATCGGCGTTTAATGCCACGAAGGTACCTATACTTTGATTAAAGACCCTTTATGCTCAACACTCATAGTGAACTTAACATTTTTCTTTTCTTTTCTTTTCTAGAGCTTATAGGGTTTAACTTTCACGAACAAGGTACTATTCTTCATCAGATGTATTTTCTAAAAGAAACTTTTCTCGTCATAACTTACATCAAATTTCACCCTTTTGATTCCCATATCCATCCTCACCTCCTATCATCGGTTTAATCGAAGAAAAAGTCTAATAAAGGCTCAAAGAAAGCGACAAATGGTATATAACATCGGGTTTGTGTTTGGGTGAATATGTGGTTAACAAAGATGGCCTTTTATCCTTTCAATTGAAACACATATTGCGGTCTCGACACGTAAACACGGCAAGTTCTAGAAGATAATCACATGTATGATATCACACAATTAAAAGCGTATCAAGATGTTTATACGGTGAAGCTCAAGTCTCACAGGTTAAGCAAATGGTGAAAACAACAAGCTAAGCCATCTCACGTCATTCATGCGTCATTTTCTAACATATCATGTGCACTTATCATTAAATTTCACAAAAATTTCTATCGTCATTGGCCACATGGATTAACACACTTCACTTAACTCGTTGATCGACGGAACAAAACGAAAAAAATGTAAACACGATCGCTTCGCATGTTTTTGTTTTGTTTTCTTTGTTTTGTTGTCGTCGTTTGATTCCTTTTCGGTTATATTTGAATATCTTTTATTGGAATCATGTTCGTTGGTGTTTTGTGTAGGGTAGGATTGCGTTGAGCTTTTGTTGCTCAAGAGCGCAGCCTTGAGACTCGGCGTAGCCGGGCGCTGTCTTGCAGCTGTCGCCCGCTTCGAAGGAAAGGCAGCGTCCGCGTTCGTTGCGTCGGTGCTAGGCACGCCTCGAGAGCATTCGCGTCCGGCGCCTCGTCTCCGTCCGGCGCTGGGTTGCAGTCGCAAGATTGGCCCGAGAGTCCTTGCGTCCGGCGCCTCATCGCGTCCGGCTGCGTGCCTATGAATTTTTCATCCGGAGCTCGACGAGTCCGGCGCCTCATTGCGTCCGCGGCTAGCCGATCCGAGGCTTGGCGTCCGGCTGGCATGAGTCGGTGGGAGTTCCTAGTTTGCGAGCGCACGCGTCTGGCGCTGGGATCACGTCCGGCGCGCATTAATTACAGGCCGATATATATCGTTTTCAACGCTGAAAACCCTACCTTTTATTATTTTTCCTTTGGCCGTCTTTAGTGTTTTCGAGAGAACAGAGTGATTTCTGAATTCTTTTCTTTCCATTGCTTTTCCTTCTCTTTTCTTTTGATCGATTCAAGAATATTGTATGGATATTGGATTCGGACCAGAAGTTTATATTATCTATTCCATCGTTTGATTGTTCGTAAGTTTCTTCTATTGCTTTATTCCGTTAATCGTTTCGTATTTTATTATTATTGATTTCTTCGTTGGATTATGATTTATTTTGATATTTGTCCGAGTAATCTTGTCTTCGTTCAATTATTTTAAATTCATGCCTAGGGTTTATAATTTCAATTTCATGTTCTTTGATTTAGGGTTTAATTCTTGCTTAGATAATTTATCTGCTTTATCAATTTCTGCCTAGTTAATTAAATCTTTCTTTCGTTAATAATTTCTTGCCTAGGTAATCTATTATCCCTTTTGAGAGTAGAGTGTTTAGGATTTTAATTGTTTTTGTGTTGCAACTTAGTAGCATACTGTTAAGTTTTCCTTGAGAGACGACTAGGGTTAGCTTTCCCTATTACAACACCTCATTCGATTGTGAGTCAATTAAGAGTATACTTTTAGTTGAAACAACGACAAAAAGCAACACAAACGAAAAACAAAAACAAAACACGAAAACAAAAACAAAGAAAACGTTGGGTTACCTCCCAACAAGTGCTTTATTTAAAGTCTTTAGCTAGACCATCACTAACCTCGTCAATCTGGCGTTTTGGTAGCAATACACATCTTTCCCGACTTGTGGAACCTCCTAAACTTCGCATTCACGGATGACCACCACTGACTATGGAAGTGGCCCCCCCCAAACTTGAATGATACATTCGGAGTTCCATGCCGAGTCCACTTCTTTCTTCTCACAGTTTCCTCAATCGGTCGAGTACCCTCTAAACGCGAGGCGTGGCGGCAAAGAACAATCATGATCGAGCAACAATCTTCCGACTTTCCAGCGTCGTGTTGCTTGATGGCGTCGTATATGGAAATTTTGAGCTCCTCATCGTTAACACAAAGCGTGAGGTTTCCTTCTGCACATCAATCAACGCATACGACCGGTTGCTAGAAAAGGTCTTCCTAGGATTAGCGGTTGTTGTTGGAATTCGGAATATCTAGAATAACAAAGTCGTGGGAAAACAAAATCCAATTCTTACCAACACGTCTTGACGATACCTTTTGGATATGTGACTGATCGGTCAGCCATCATCGATGAAATCTTCATCGACTTCATCTTTCCTAGGTGTAGCCGGTTGAAAACGCTCAATGGCATCAGTTGATGCTCGCCCCAATCGCACAAAACATTTGGAAAAGTTTGCTCGGCGATCTCGCACTCCAACGTGAAAGCCGGGATCATACGCTTGAGAGGAGCTTCCTTTGCAAGACGACCTGCATTCTTCGGATAGGAAATTCTCTCAAATTTCCCAAGTTTCTTCTTGCTTGCTGTAGCGTCTTTAAAAATTTCATGTAGCCTGGCATGTTTAGCAACGCTTCAAAGAGAGGTAAATTTTATCTCAACTTTTGAAAAACCTCTTTGAAACGAGCAAACTCCTCGTCATATTTCGACTTGACAAGTCGACTCGGAAGCGGATGGAGGAATGTGCGTGCGAGATTAGCCTGCTGGGGCGCCTCGCGATCGACCTCGCGTCATTGGGATGGTCGCGAGGAGTCTGCTGCGCGCTGGACTCCTTCCTCGCGTGCGAGCTTGCGGGCGCGAGCTCGCGCGCTGATTTCTCGGCCATGTGCTCTGACCGATTGCTCGCGGTCGGGTTTGCGAGCGCTGGGTCGCTCGCGAACAACTCTGGCACGCGGATACTCGGATGGCTCGCGGTCGGGTGCGCGACGCGTGCTCGGTCGCGAGCTCCTGTGGAAAAATTTCTGGATGGTTCGCGATCGGGCTCGCGATCGTGAGCTCGATCGCGAGTTCTGCGTCGATGTGCTATCATGCTCTTCTTCCTCGGTAGGGCTCGGGCAGGCTCGTCCCACCTCGCCCCGAATGGCGGCAGCGATTCTTAGGGTTTACCTCCGTATTACTCGGAATTGGCCCATCTTTTGTAGTGCATTCACTTATGCGGCTATTTGACCAATTTGATTTTCCAACATCTTCATGTGCTTCCCATGGCCGTCACGGTGGACTCCAAATGATTTATCTTTTGCCGGTGTTCTTGATGAGCGATTCGGATTCGTTGCCAATTGTTGGTTGCTTACAACCAGCTGGCGTATCATGTCTTGAGACTTGGCTTCCTCGGCTCTTGAATCGAATTCTGAATATTGAAGCCTGCTGAAGGTTGTTGGAAATTTGAATGACTCCTCTGATTGATGTGGCTGACGTTCTCTGTCTCAATCTGACTCTTCAAAATAGTGAACTTCTTCATGAGATCGTCATATTTTGAATCACTCTCAACAGCAGCTGCTTTGAACGATGGCGTTCTCTCCGTTGGCCATTGATAGCTGTTGGCAGCCATCTCTACAATCTGACTTGCCTCGTCGGTGGTCGGTTCAATAAGCAGACCCCCGACGACGCATCTACCATGCTCCTAAATGCCGTATCGGTCCGTAGAATTGTGTGATTTGTTGCTCCTTGGAGAACCCATGTTGTGGGCATCGTCTCAATAGACCTCTGAATCTCTCCCATGCCTCGAATAATGATTCGTCGTGGTTTTGGCAAAAATGAGAGATTTGGCGATGATCTTCTAGCGCTTCGCCCGTGGAAAGTATTTCGAAGAAACTTCTCACAAAGTTTCCCAAGTGTCGATGCCACTCGGTCCAAACTCTTGAACCAATCTTTTCGCTTTGGCTGGCAGAGAAACCGAACATCGCATCCGGATCGTGTCTTGTGGCACCCCATTCGTTTGATGGTGTCACAAATATCGAGAAAAAGTTTCAAGATGCGCATTCGGGTCTTCCGTGACTCCTCCCCAAACCGCTCTCCTTGGACCATCTTGATCGGGGCGGTTTGAACTCAAAATTGTTTGCATCACGTGCGGGCCCCAACCGCCTCCTTGGAGCTGCTCGGTGGGATGTCGGTACATGTGATTGAGAGGTCTTTCCTCCGAGGCAGGACAATGATTCTCATATTCGCCATCGACGCTGCATCTCGCAAAGTCGGCTAGCATCGCGGCAACTTGCTCGGGAGGAATGCCCTGATTACGTGGATTGGGCGCCATTGCAGCTCGTCTCTTCTCTCGTCCTCTTCTCCTTTGAGAGCTTTCGATCTCGGGATCTAATAATACTTGGAGGTCCACGAGATCTTATGCGCATAAACCACACGAGAAAAGAGAATTTAGCATCGACAAAATAAATAAATAATATAATATATAACTTGAATTAATAATTCCAAATCATCAAATTATTCCTATGTGATCTTAACAATCCCGCAACAGCGCCAAAATTTGATCGCCCCTTTTCACACGTAAAGGTGTAAGTATATAGGTAAGTCGAGTATCGTATCCACGGGGATTATGTCTGAAAACACGAAGCTAGCTCAACGATAATTCATCATTATTGAAACCACGTAAAATTGGGTGAAAGGTTTAAGGGCTTGAATTTAATCAAAGGGCGTAACCATGCGAGAAAATAAAACAAAGCAATAAACACACGGAAGATAAAGCAGATAAGAGAGACTAACCCTAGGGATGCATTAATCCTATCCACAACGTATGTTTATCACATTCCTATTAGCCAATTTTAATCCGGACAAGATGGAAGATCACAAATATAACCAACAACTTCAATTCGACAATTGTGGTAAGAGATTACGAGTTTTCCCTACCATTCTAGGTGAAAACAAGTAACTCCAAAAGGATCACTAAGAATATGCTTCCTCGAATATCCTATCTCGCCTACGACTCGAGAACATTCGTATCATGCATTCAAGATCGATTGACAATTGATACAATCACGTAATTAACCGACAACTAGATATGCATCAAGATTGATCGAAATCAACACATATAAATAAGCACCAAGAATCATGAATCAATGCGGAAGGTAAATAGCGATAATGTAAATCACAACATATAGGATCGAATCATGCAAACCCTAGATTAGAATTGAAAACTAGCGGACATAATAAGCGGAATGAAAACGATTTAACCATAAAAGCGGAAATTAAATATATAAAACCCGTAGGAAGCGTCGGATGAACAATGGTTGGTCTTGAATCCAATCCCAAGCGAACGAGCGGAAAACAAGGAAAGCGATCGGACAAAACGCTCCGATCGATAACGTAAACAATAAACTAAACTAGAACAACGGAAAGACAATACTAGAATTAAACTAAACGAAGATTAAAGACAAAGAATGGAAAAGCGAGGAAAATCAAGTAAAATAGGTGCTGGGACGATGAGGTGCGAGGAGGCGCGGTGGGGTGATCCCTATTTATAGAAAAGGGTGGAAACCCTAATTTTCTCTGCCCGCCGCCTCGCGATCGTCCTCACGATCGCTAGTGCGATCGCTAGGTATTCTCGCAGCGTTCTTTCGCTCGCTCTTCTTCTTTTCGCTTTGTACCTCGCGACCCGGCTGGCGGTCGCTAGGCGATATGAATCGGTCGCGAGAAATCGCCCAGTGGATTCTTGACGCTAGCCTTACGGGCACGAGGTCGGTGTGACGGCTCTTCTCGGGCGCTCATTGGTTTGCCTCGCGACCATCCTAGCGACCGCTAGGCTGGTCGCTAAGCTGGATGATTGTTCATTTTGTTCGGTGCTTCGTTCCTTGCTTCGATTTTCAACACATAACCCTACAAAACACCAAAATAACACCCAAGAGCAATATCTTCTAGAAATAGATGAAACATTAATAATCGATACATAAACGCACATTAAACGAGCTAAACTCATCTTCAAATATCAACTATAAACGTGTAAAATGCGCGTTTATCAAAAACCCACCCCAAACCCCAAAACTTTCGGCCATATTGGCCATGTCCTTTACGGGTTTTGTTCTTCGATTTTTAGTACATGTATGCATAGATCTATCTATATAGAGTGATATTATATTGAGAAATCAAAGAAAAATCCCCTCATTAACCTCTATATGTTTCGGCCATCATGGGCCATGTTTCAAGGATTTTCGTTTTTCAATTTTTAGTTCACATATGTTTAGATCTACCCTCTTTGAGATGATTTATGTTGGATCTATGGTTTGATTGGTTGGTTTCATGAAACACCTAAATTTTATTCAAGAACCCTAATTGTTATCTTGAAGTTTTGTTGATGATTTTTTAAATCAAGCTTAAATCTATGTAATTAAAGACGTTTGTGCATGATTAGAGTTTATTATGAAAACAAAAATCGAACCCTCCAAAATTCTTGTGATGACCGAAAATATGGGGCTTGATTTCAAGATGATTTGGCTTTGATTTGTTTAAAATAAGCTTGTAGTTATGTAATTATATATCTATGATTGTGTTTAATGAAAGAAATTGGGATTTAATCCAACGATATGAAAACCCTAAATTAAAGTGCTTATGTAATGTCGAGAACTTTTCGAGTTGATTTTATTTGAGATGTTTGATTTCAAAGTATGATCTAGTATATTAAATTAACCTATTTTGAATTATTGGGATTTTTCTATGCTTATACGAAAAATTTAGATTTCGTTAGTTTGCGTTTACAAAGGATTTTGTGATATTGATTTGATATTTGAATTTGATTTCAAAACATAGATTCTTATGATTATATAGCTTGATTAAGGTTTACTTGATCAAAGTTCTCAAAGAAATCGATTAGAAAGATTAAATATTTTGTTATAGCAATATGATATTCCTTATGAATATAAGGAATTGAAAAGACTAATGTTCTTATAAATACTTTCTTAATAAGTTAAATAGTTTAGTTTTGGGATGCATTGACCTAGCAAGGCTTAGCTTAACCATCAGTATCGAAGAGTTTTAGTAGAGGCTCGAGAGTTAGAAACTCTTAGTTCCTCTTTCCGTATTCATTCCTCTTATCTCTTTTTAAGGAAACGCGGAGCGAGTAGAAGTCGAGAGGAAAAGCGAAAGTTCGAGTAATCAAGTTCGGTGGGCTTTCTAAACTAAAAATATGTTTGTGCACAAGTTTATGATGATGAGCATGAGTCTCTTTTATAAAAGTTAATTAACTTGTCTATTTTGAGCATATTGCTGTCTCACGAGAGAATGACGATATCGGCCCTATGCTAAGCGAGCTGCTAGTAAGGGTATGTGTACAGGTGGCCTTTGGCCAAGGTGTTTGAGAAGGAGCCTCTTCTCAACACGTTTGAGCGTAGATATGGTGTTTGTTGTTGATTGTGCAAACATGTTATATTAGAATTGTTAAGCACGTGCATTGATCATGAAGTAAGTGAATTTCATAAAGTTTGATTCATAGGTTATTTCTTAAAATCCTTGTGAATCTATAAAGTGGCAAGTCGATTTTATAGCTCTAAGAGCATGTTTCAATTATTTCGGCGATTGCCCACTGAGTGCATCAAGTACTCACGCCCTGCATGTATTTCTAAATGTGCAGGTAATGCAGGAGATGACAATGTGGACTGAATCTCGAGCGAAGACCTAAATTGCCATGTCCTATGTTTTGCCACGAGTTTATGTCTCACACATAAACTCGGCTACTCTTCTTCGCCAACTCGTTATAGTTGTGGAAACTTGCTTAGTTTGAATCTTGATGGGTTTTGAACATTTGAAAACAAGTATGAATTTTATGTCAAAGATTATGGTTTCAGTTTGCTAAACAGGGTTGATTAATATTCTACCTTGATCTTTTGGTTAATTAATTGTCCATTGAATCGTCTCTCTTTAGAAAGGATAATTGATTATATCTGTGATTCATATGATTTTGATGTGTCATGATACAGAGTTCTGATGGGTTAGACATTTGTGAAATAATTACAAACTTGAGTCAATGAGTATTGAATTCACTTGCTAATAGCGATTTAATAAGTGTTTGACTTTTGCTTATTAATTGATCATAAACTCAAAGGCTCGTCCTTCTTTGGATATTAATTTCTTCCTGTTTGCGAGTCTTTTGTAATAGTTAGTCTTTTTCTCTTAAATCCAACCGTCGCACTCCGGTTATTCATTAAATCAGAGATTAGGTCAGCCGGGGTGTGACAACATATTACTGCCGAAAGAATTTATATAACTATATTCCTTGATTCACTAATCATTAGTGAACATGATATAATAATTCATTATATCATAATTAGTCGAAATCAATATTCGATAAATTACTAATTCAATTATCGCGGTGAAAACCCTAATTTACGAATTTTAATTATCGTAATTAGACTTTAAAACTTAGGGATATTACATGAAGATTATGTTTCGCATTGGAAAGTATGAGGTTGAAGTTCTTTGTGATGTGATTCCGATGCAGGCAAGCCATATTCTATTGGGACGACCGTGACAGTTTGATAGAAGAGTGAAGCATAATGGCTTTACGAATAAATATTCCTTCGAGTTCAATCAAAAGAATGTGTCACTTGTTCCTCTTACTCCAAAATAAGTTTATGAGGATCAAGTGCTGTTGCAAAAGGAGTCGAAGTTGGTGAAGTCGGTTGGGCAAAATGATGGAAGTAAAGAGAATAGAGTAGTCCAAAAGTCTTTTCTTGTGAGGGCTAGTGATTTAAAGTGGGTGGTGAATGAGGATAAGCCTCTGTTGGTTTCTACTAACAATCTTGATTCTCTATACCCCCTTCTATTTCTTCTTTTCTGCAGGATTTTGATGATGTATTTCCCGAAGACACGCCTCATGAGATTGAGCATCAAATTGATTTTGTGCCTGGAACAACACTTCATAATAAACCAGCCTACCGAACCAATCTGGAGGAAACGAAGGAATTGGAACGGCAAATTGAAGAGTTGTTGACAAAAGGGCATGTGAGGGAGAATTTGAGTCCGTTTGATATAGGTGACGACTTGGATTTGAGGAAAAATCCTTCTCAAGAGGAGGGGAATGATGGAGTCCGAGGTTCGTTGGTTCAAGAGTTGTCCAAGAAGCCCATTGGAGATGACGGTCCAACCAACCCACGAGCGGTCAATTTAATTATAACGAATGTGCTTGATTTTTAAAAACTTTTAGTATTTTATTTTGTGGCATATGTGGGCCACGCTTTTATGCATTTCGCCGCCCATTTAGATTATCTAGTTTTCTAGTTTATTTAGGTCTCTTCTTGTAATTAGTTTCCTTCTTTGATAAGGAGTCCTTTTGATAAGGTTTAGAGTTCATTTTCAGCCTATATATAGCTTGTATCATTCACTTAAATATTCAGCTTTTGATTTCTAATATGTGAGTTTTAATTCTCTTCAAGAGCTCTTGAATTATCTTGGTTTTCCAAGACGAGTTCATTTATCGGTATCAACGAGTCGACCATCCTCGTTGTGTGTCATTTATCATCCCGAGTTCTTTGCGTCAACTTCACATTGGGGTATAGGCGACATCTTGACCTATATCACTTCTTGAGTTAGATTCAAAGGTTTTGGGATTTCTAGCGGTTTACGCTCAAAAATCTTCCGTTAGCATGTCATTAGATCCTTCATACCGAGAGGATCATATCACTATATGGATCATTCAAGGATTCATTCCGATTTATGTATTATTTTAATACATCTCCTATATCTAGATAGATATTACAATATTATTAGATATCAAGAGATAATTATTCTAGATAAGAATTATCTTGAGGATAGAATATAATTATTATATTTATTAGATATAAAGAGTCATATCTAAATAGGATTCTAGGAATGCATTATAAATACAAGGTAGGAGAAAATCAAATTATTCTATGCTATAAGTGTGTTTCAAAAATCACAAGACTATCATAGGGGAAGAAATTTTGTAGTGTTCTCCATAGATTGCTCTCACTCAGTATTGGAGAATATGCATCCAAGAAACTGTCTAGAAGATCAAAGCTGGAGTTTGCAATTGATCTACTGTCCCATAAATTTGTTGGCAAACACGAGAAAACACATATGTGTTGCAATTAATTATATAGGAGCATGCTAGGAATATAATCAATGTATGATGAATTAAACATCCAAGATAGATCATCGGGACCACGGATAAATTAAGTTTTCCTTTCATATTAATCACTCAACAATGAGACTAGTCTCTCGACCCCACTCATCATCAAACTTATATTCAACATAAATCGCTCTCGCGCTACACTATTCTTTTAAATCCTGTACTAAGAGTCATGAAATAATCAATTTTGTACGGATAAATTATTACAAATCATCAACACAACAATCATGAATCAAAACAACAAACCAATCCAACAATTATTTCTTTACAAATCAATAATTCATTCTCACAGTAGAAACTAATCTCATAGCGATTATATAGACATAGTAAAATGAGAAAAACTTACAACCCGATCACTGACAAATTAGTCGTCAAAAAATCCATAATCGCACAATTCAAATGTTAATCAAAGTACAAATTTTAAAAGTAAAGTAAAAGAATAAAAAAATTAAAAAGGAAAATTCGTGTGTATAGTGTTATGGTGAAGAGGTGGTTATTCCTCTTTAAACCCCATCAAAACACTCAATTTGGTCATAAAAGGCCCCCGGTGTCGACACAACATCATGGCGGGCATGGTCACTGAATAAAGCCGAGAGGCAACCCACCGGGACGCGGATGGAACGGGTGATGGGGTGCACGGCATTGGCGCGCGGCTGTGTGGGGTGATAGGGGAAGAGCACCCAACACTTGTTGGGTGTCGGATGACGCTGGGATGTTGGCCTGAGTGTGCGCTCTTATGGACAGTGCGTGCACAAGTGCACGTTCTTGACCTGAAATTTGCCTTTTCATCCCGGATGCCTGCAAGCATAAATAAAATCTGATTTACTCGTTTCTTAATAAATAAATATAAATTAAGTCAAATAAACAAGCAAAATAAGTGTCCACCAAAAGGAAAATTAAGCACAAAAACATACTAAACTCACGGCACTTTCATAAAATTATTGGTACACATTTTATTTTCTTGCTATTTGTAGCTATATAACATAATATAGGTCTTAGATGATATATTAAATCATAGGAAAAATAATTAAAAAGATTCATGTGTCAAAACCCTAATTTTCAAAATTAGGGTTTTCAAATATTGCACTTTTTATTCCATAATTATTCCTTAATTCTCTAGCATTGTTTTAATGATAAATAATGCTCTTATTACATAAAATAATCGTAGGAATTTTGTAATACCCCAAATTTCTGGGTTTAAAAATTTCGAAAATAAAGAAGGAACAGTACGATAGAAACGAGAATGAAAGTGAACGTCGGTAATTATCGATTTTGAGTAAACCGAATTTTTTCTCAAAAATTCGAATGAAATTATTTTTAATAGTAAATAAATATGTTTTAAGTATATTTGTGATATTATCTACACTAAGGAAGAAAGAGGAAATATTTTTCCTATTATTTGGTGATTTTCGAAATTATAGGAATAAAGTGGGTAATTTGTGATTTAATATGTGATCACTTGATTTTATGTGATGAGTTGTCATGTTTATCTTAAAGTATATGATAAGATAATTATCTTGTACATCATGCATGAATTTCGAAAATATGAGGTGGATGAGATAAGGCTTGAAAATGATATTTTTAAGATAAGTATGTTATGATATTTTTATAAAATAATAAAATAAGGTCATAATTAATTAAGAGATAAGGTTTATCTCTTAAAAATGTGTGATAATGTGATAAGTATCATAGGAGATAATATTTTGGATAATTGAATGCATAGTTTTCGAAAATCTTGTATGATTTTATGTGATTTTCGAAAATCATCAATTTTTATGTGATAATTGTATTAAATAATTTATTTAATTATATACTTGATAAATATCATGATTCTAGATCAATCTTATCTCCTAGGAATTATAAAAATTTCGAAACTAAGGAAATAGGGTAAGAATGGAATATTGAGAAAATTAAATCCTAGAAACCCTAGTTTTCAAAAAATTGGGAAATTGCTTGAAATATTCCAAAATTTATTTTATGATATAATATCATTATATTTATGTAATTAATCATGAAAATAATATTGGTTATGAAAAGAATAATAGTTTGATAATTTATCCTTAGTTTCGAATTATTTGCCGATAACTTTACATTAGTACAAAGAAATGATCTTAATTAATTTTCCTATGATTTATTTTATCATCTAAGATTATTATTGTGTCATATAGCTATTAATTGGAGAAAAATAAAATATTTGGCATATTATTATTATAAGTGCCGAAAATATTGAATTTTAGGTGTGAAATGAATATAAATATCATACTTTAATTAACTAGGGTCATAATTATAAAGATAAGATATATTAGGTGTAAAGTAGAGATGGTTATCAAATTAAACAAGTAACCTATGGTTTTGAATCATTATAGCCGAAAATTTTGACTTGAAATAAGGTTGGAAATATTATTAAAACTCTTTGAAAATGGTATCTTATCCTAAGTTGAAAACTTTGACTTTTCAAAATGATATTATCATATGATAATATTAAAGTATATGATATAGAAAAAATAAAATCTACCCTAAGGATAGAAGTAGCGAACACACACATACACACTATATAATGTAATAAATTATTTATTCTATGATAAGTATAAGATATATTAATTAAATAATAAAATAACATAATAAACTATAGTATAAAATAAAATAAATGTTTCTTATGAAAGAGGCGGTGATCGAAAATTGTAAGAAAAAAGGTATGAGTTGTAATTTTAAATTTACACCTAGATATGTTATAATTTCAAAAAAGATAAGATATGAATAATAATTAAAATATAAGATAAGATCAAAATTTATCTCATGTACAACTTGCATGGTTCGAAAATTAAGGAGATGAGAATGAGTTGTAATTTTTGACTTTATATTAAGATATTTTATAAAGTAATGATTAAATACACTTTATAACATCTATAAATAGGAGACCCCCCCCCCCCCTTATACCATCATAACCGAAAATACTAAGAAAATAGAGAGAAAAGAAGAGAGAAAAAAATAGAGAGTATTCCCAAAGGTTCTTTTCGATCGTGATAGAAAACGTCACGACGTCGATCGAAACCACATGGAAGGTTAGAAACTCTAAACTTCTTATTATTTTATGTAAAATATTAGAAATTCATATGTGATATGTTTTGTTACATGCTTTCGAAAATTATGTGAAATACGTGAAAGTTATGCTATATGTCAAGTTATGAATTAAATATGTTTATGTGATGTTTATAAGCATGTATTATGATTTTAATCTGAAGTTAAGCATGTAGTAAAACACTATGATATGACCGAAAATAAGTATGAATCATATGTTAATGTACATGAATTTTAATTGTTGTTTTAGCATGAAATAATGATAGTTGTTCATGTTCAAAATTATATGATTTTATGTGGAATTCTTTGGAAAATATGGAATATTATGAAATGGAAATTTCAAAAATTACAAAAGCATGAAATATTGATGTATAAGTTGTAGATGATGAATATTATGTCATATTATTAATCTATATTATAATAGTATATATTATGTAAAAAATTTCGAAAATATATATATATATGGAATTTTTGAAAATTATGAAAATAAAAAAATATGACATCTCGTGATACGTGATATGTGGATCATATGATAGGATACGTGAAAAGTTGAGACGTAGGAAAATACGTCAGTGAATACATAGAATTTGAGTATATATGTAAACTGAGAAGTAAAGTCAGTACGTGACGACGTTAGATATGAAATTAAGATTAAATGCGTTACGCAGAATGATATGAATTAAGGAAGGAATGAAAGAATAAGATGTTATATCTCTTGAGACACGACAAGTATAATAGTGATTAAAGTATGAAAATAGGATCCTTGACGTTAAAAGTATTGATGTAGTAAGTCCGTTGTTTCGGATCAATGATTATCGGAAAAGTATAGCGATGTACTAAACCTCGTTTCTCACGTTGAAAAGGGTTCTGCTCAGAGGAGAAAGAAGACGACAATTTAGTACTAGTGACGTAAGAACTTTAAGTTCTCGAGATGGGCTTTCTTATCAAAACCATTTACGAGTTTTGGAAAATTATTCTTGTTATTACTTTCTTGCTTTTTCCGCAAATGATAAAGTACGATATTGCTCGTCAAAAATGTTTTATGTTTTTATATGTCCATTCGGGTTGCACAGGGGCAACAGAAAAGTATTACAATTCGGATCCTAATTTGGAGGTGAAGGGAATCCTAGCTTAGGGTTGTGTACACTTGACCAACGAGCAAAGTGCGGTCGGTTGTATTTAGCCTCGAACCGTTCGGTCGGTCGTGCGTCCGGGTGAAGGGAGGCCTCCTCCGTAGCGTTATCCATAGCCGACTTGGAATATAGGTTGAAAGAAAATGTCTCACAGCACGACTTAGAAAAGTAATGAAAATGTATTTAGTAAAGAGGCCTTTTCAAACAAAACCCTCAGTGTCTTCTTGTGAAGTAA
This sequence comes from Salvia rosmarinus, assembly GCA_036937905.1. Lineage (NCBI taxonomy): Eukaryota > Viridiplantae > Streptophyta > Magnoliopsida > Lamiales > Lamiaceae > Salvia > Salvia rosmarinus. The sequence goes on along the minus strand of CM072824.1, from coordinate 30,421,431 downwards.
GCGATACAATATTTCGTAAAGTAAAATGTTTTCGACCGTGTCCACTGAGTGCATCTTTGTACTTAGCCCTGCATATTTGTTTTTAAATGTGCAGGTTGAGCTAGTGATGGAACTGTAATACCCCGCATTCCTGTAGCAGAGATTAGCCCCTAATTAAGAGTTTATGAGAAGGGCATTGCATCCTTAAGATCCTTAAGAAAGAGTTATTTAAGCCAGAAGCTTTTGTTTTAAGCTTCGAGACAAGAAGATAGAATATGCGATAGAACCTAAGATATGATTCTTAGGTCCCGTCAAGAATAAGAAGACCTAGATTTCAAGAGTCTTGAGATAATAGATACATGCTCAACGAAGTTTTGATTTCAGAGTTTTGTTCTTTGTTTCATACATTTGCCGATTAAACCCTAATCGTCGGCTGAATGTCTAAAATGGTTTTGGAAGCCAAAAATATTTTTACAATAAAATTTTGATGTTTATAATATGTTATTTGAATTATAAAAGAGGATTTCAAGTAGAGAGCATTTTATTAGAAATGGAGTTTTGAAATCGGAACGATATGGATTAATAGTATGTATTTATAACGTTGGTATTATTTATAAAGAAGTGTACATTTTTGTAATTTCCATAACATGATTATTCATCATGTATTAAAGAAAAGGAAAAATGGTGGAAATTTTGAGAATTTTTGAGAATTCTCTAGAAAGTTGGTGAATTTTCCACCAAATTAAAGAAAATGAAAAATAAATTAAAATTTTGTGGCTACATATATATACACATTTCTATTCATTTTTCTTCTTTATTACTTCAAAATTTCATGCCTTACACACACACACACACACTAAATTTTTTAAAATTTCATACTCCAATTTTAGAAGATCCAACCGTTGGATTTTCAATCCGTCTTCGATTTCAAGTATAATTCAATCCCTAGAACACATTTATGGTTTGAAATTTTGAAAAACATGAACTTTGGTACATGCTATATTTTCGGTCATTTGGAGATTTTATGAAGGGATATGTTTTGTTCGATTAATTCTTGATATATTGATGAATTCGACGTCTACGTATTATTTAACGTTGAATTTGTGGAGCATAGGTTCATCCTTGGAATTTTGGTAAATTTTCGAAAATATGGAAGGTCTTGATCTTGAATATATGATGTTTAATGTTTAATATTCTTTTATATATGTGTTGATGAGTTGATATAAACGTGTTTTGAGCAAGAAATACGTTTGAAATCGAACATATGCAAGAACCCCTATGTTGGCCGAAACCCTAGCTCCTACTATGTTAGATTTTTGATTTTATTTGATCAATTTGAGTTCATATTTGTATTCTATGATATGAATAAAGCTGATTTATTCGGATTTTTCGGCCGACGTATTCGAAAATTTGAAAATTTTAGTTTGCCGACGAAAAATTGTTTTCAATACTAAAGCTTTGGTCTTTGTGTTTTGATGATGGATTGATGATATCTAATGATAGTTTAGCATGTATAGAGGTTCATTGGTGTTAAATGACGTTTCGCATGATTTTGACGTCGGACATAGGCTGTGTCTTAAGGGGACATTGAGTTTTTGGCTAAGATGAGATAGTTTAAGCTTGTTGTTGAGTTTAATATACTCATTTAGACATACATTGATGATTTGGTGAAGTATGGGATAAGTTGGTTGTTTTGGTATTGAAATGGAGATGCGTTTTATAAACATTATTCTGCCGAAATTTCATTAGAATTTATTTATATAAGATGTTAGAGGATGCAATGACCCAAGTGTTATCGACCATAGTGTCTTGATATCGAGAAAATATAGTCATATCAAAGACTAAAACAAGTTATGTTCTTGTTTGATTCTTGGTAGGCTTTAAGGCCGATCTATGTTGATTGAAGGACTAAGAAGAAAAAGAAGAAGAAATGAATGAAAGATAAAAGTACAGTCGTCGAGTGGATCGCCGCCAGTGGGTATAAATAATTTCTAATATGATATGCTTATGTTTTATGTTTTCAAATGAAATGAATTTCATTATTAGCAAAGTTTCAAAGTTAAATGACTTACTGTTTTGAGCATGAACATAAGCATGATGCATTACCTATCCACGGAAATGAAAGAAAGAAAAGAAAGAAATGATAAAGAGTATGGCGTGGCATGGTACCTTCGGGTCCATCAACACGGTATGTTATGGTGTTTGAGATTTACCGACGTCGGATAGCGACCTTCCGGGTCATAGCGTGTTTGAGAAGGAGGCCTACTTCTCAACACATAGAAAGAATCCGTGGATATGGGAAGAGAAAGTTATCGGCCGACATGAGAATATGCATATGCATATTTTATGATGATGCTATGAAATGAAAGCAAGTAAGTAAATGTTTATGTTTATTATGATGCATGCACATGTTATTTCACTAAAACCCTATGCATTGCTAATGTTATGGCAAGTCAATTATATAGCCCTAAGGGCAATGTTTTATGTTTTCGCCGTATACCCACTGAGTGCATTTTTGTACTCACGCCCTGCATGTATTTCTAAACGTGCAGGTTGAGCTCGAGAGGATGCTGGAATCGAATGCTGTGTAAAGGAGCTTCTCTAAGTAATTTGATTCATGATGATATTGATAAATTGTTGAGGTTATTCATTTTATGTCAACATGTTTTGTTGCCTGCAGAGTTATGTCATCACATAATTCTCACCACCCTTCTCGTTGCCAACTTTGGCCATCATTTGCTTTAGAAAGTTACTACATTAAGTTAATTATAATCTTGATGATATCATTGATTTTGTTGGTATAATCTCGGCATTGTTGTTATAATGTCGACTTGATTCTGAGAACATGAATTATTGAAATGCCTATGTGCACAAGGATTTACTTGAAGGTCCAGAGATATTGTTGTTGAACCTAACATGATGTTATGAAATCATTATCGAGTCATAATTTGAAACGTCGATAAATTCTCAATGTTGTCAAAGCATGTTTGAAAATGTACATTCATAATATTGGTTATTCCTTTGTGATTATCCTTCCTCAAAACCTAAAGTCATTCTTTATTAAACTCCATTTTACCTCTTGAGCCATAAATGTTTGATTCCTTCGTGATGAAAGTTGAGGTCACACATTGTGATCGATATGAATTATTGGTCATATTTGATGTTGTCGATTACCATAATTTCCTTCTTAACCCACGTCACGGCCTAATTACTTGACTAATCACTTAGTTAAGTAGTCGGGCTGTGACAGGAACAGAGTGGGAGTTGAGCGGAATCTTTTGTCAAAGAAGTATGAAGTATTTTTGGTTCGCCTTGAGAATGCATCTTCACATGCATATCTCACACGCTTTATTCCGCTGTCAAACTCTTGAGACTCTGTTATATTTTGTTACTATGTTAAGCTTTGAAAAAGTTACTGTTTGTTGGAACCTTGGAACCATCTTATATATATAAGCTGTGTTGATCCGTCATGATTCTCGTTTCTATTGAAACATCTATATTTCTTCATAGATGAAAAAAAAAGTTGAAACCCTTATTCTTTTCATATTCACTTAATCCAAACCCCAAGTCACGGTCTGGTAAGGTTTAGCCAAACCGGGCTGTGACAGAGTGGTATCAGAGCAATTCGTTTGCTTTGAACCAAAAATATCCTTTCTATCCAAAAGTCTAGTTTGAATCACTAGACTCTTTATGAAGCATTCATCATCGCCAACGCCTGCTCATCACGCCAACCGCAAGGAAAGTGAGTTCGATAAAAAGGTATGTTTTAAAAGCTTTTGAAAAGTTATGTTACAATTTTGAGAAAGCATTAGTGAAAAATATTTTTTTTTTAAAGTGGACATGCCGTTGAAAGAGAAAGTGAATAGCTTTGAATTTTGATAATTCATTGATAAGACAACAAAGTGGTTTTTCTAAAGAAGTTTAAGCTCATACCCGATTGGTATGTGATCATTTTGTTATAATGAAAAGCTTATACCCAGGGGCTATATGAGAATTGATGATAGACATATATAGCGTTATATGTTAGGTATGTTTATGAAACGAAGATGAATTGTGAAATTGTTTTGATTTTCAAAAAGAAGGTAGATGAGCTCTAAGTTTCACGAAGAACTTAGATTGAACGAGAGCATAAGAAATTCTCTCCCACGTATAACGTAGTGTTTGATGAAACACGAGAACTTGAGAACCTAGAACGCTTTTAGGTTCGATTTGACGAACGTAAATTGGAAAGCTACGAAGGAATGGGGGCTTCGACGAACGAATGTCACTCGCAACGTAGGGCACAGTTTCTTCACTTGAGATTCTACGCGATGTAATAAACTGTTGTTTACGCAAATTAATCTAGAGTGATAGATGAACTTGGAAATTAGAATGATAAGTGATAAGTATTTACAAGCTTATGCTAAAGGATGTGCATAAACCTTGTGTTCTAAGAAGTATAGTTCCTTTAGAAATCCTGATGATTTAAGTTTTTTTTCCCCCTCCCTATTGTTTTTAAGTTAAAGACAAACTTACTTAGAACTATCTGTATTCAGATGGCAGGAAATGGGAAAGATAAGGGTAAGAGTACGGACACGTACGTTTCGGATTTAGAACTCACAAGAGAATATCGACTCTTCTATTACAAAATAGGCACCGATCTAGGGCAATTCTTGGACAAATTCCTACAACTGTGGATGGAGGCTCAAAACCATGGAGTAACGGACTTGGACAGTATCCAGCGACTCATCCGCCGTTTGCCGACAGATTGGTAAAGGTATGCAAGAGAAATACCAAGGGAGTACGTTTTCTACAAAGAAAACTCAGAGGTACTGGCAGATTTACCAGAGTTTATCAGCCAGCTAAGATACACATACAACGTGTATGGAGAAGCACCTATGGGAACTGGCCTTTTTCCTGCGTTGGATGAACAGCATGAGAAGATAAAGGAATGGTTGTATCAGGATGTTCCATACACCGGGCCACGTTATGTTCCTTCGGTTGTGCAAGAAATAGATGAAAATGGGCAATGGGCGGGATCCTATCGCCTGTGGGATTGGGAGAGCGACCGGTGGAGACAAGAGCCACCACATGGAGAAATAAACAAACCAACACTATAAAGGACTTGATCGTTCTTTGAAGGATTTGGATCATCTCATAAAAGAGGCAAAGACATATCTGGAGACGGGAAAATTTCCAGAAAAGAAGAACGATTACGACGAGGACCTCAAGGCATAGAACACTTAGATAAAGTAAGACTTATGAAGTTAGTTATGACTTGCATTGCCGCCAAGTTTTGGAAACGTGCTGTAATACCCCGAATTTCTGGGTTTAAAATTTGAAAATAAAGAAGGAGCGACGATAGAAACGTGAATGAAAGTGAACGTCGGTAATTGTCGATTTTGAGTAAACCGAATTTTTTCTCAAAATTCGAATGAAATTATTTTAATAGTAAATAAATATATTTTTAAGTATATTTTGGATATTATTTACACTAAGGAAGAAAGAGGAAATATTTTTCCTATTATTTGGTGATTTTCAAATTATAGGAATAAAGTGGGTAATTTGTGATTTAATATGTGATCACTTGATTTTAGGTGATGAGTTGTCATGTTTATCTTATAGTATATGATAAGATAATTATCTTGTACATCATGCATGAATTTCGAAAATATGAGGTGGATGAGATAAGGCTTGAAAATGACATTTTTAAGATAAGTATGTTATGATATTTTTATAAAATAATAAAATAAGGTCATAATTAATTAAGAGATAATTTTTCTCTTAAAATGTGTGATAATGTGATAAGTATCATAGGAGATAATATTTTGGATAATTGAATGCATAGTTTTCGAAAATCTTGTATGATTTTATGTGATTTTCGAAAATCATCAATTTTTATGTGATAATTGTATTAAATAATTTATTTAATTATATACTTGATAAATATCATGATTCTAGATCAATCTTATCTCCTAGGAATTATAAAAATTTCGAAATTAAGGAAATAAGGTAAGAATGGAATATTGAGAAAATTAAAACCTGAAACCCTAGTTTTCGAAAAATTGGGAAATTGCTTAGAAATATTCCAAAAATTTATTTTATGATATAATATCATTATATTTATGTAATTACTCATGAAAATAATATTGGTTATGAAAAGAATAATAGTTTGATAATTTATCCTTAGTTTCGAATTATTTGCCGATAACTTTACATTAGTACAAAGAAATGATCTTAATTAATTTTCATATGATTTATTTTATCATATAAGATAATTATTGTGTCATATAGCTATTAATTGGAGAAAAATAAAATATTTGGCATATTATTATTATAAGTGCCGAAAATATTGAATTTTAGGTGTAAAATGAATATAAATATCATACTTTAATTAATGAGGGTCATAATTATAAAGATAAGATATATTAGGTGTAAAGTAGAGATTTTTATCAAATTAAACAAGTAACCTATGGTTTTGGATCATTATAGCCGAAAATTTTGACTTGAAATAAGGTTGGAAATATTTTAAAACTCTTTGAAAATGATATCTTATCCTAAGTTGAAAACTTTGACTTTTCAAAAATGATATTATCATATGATAATATTAAAGTATATGATATAGAAAAAATAAAAATCCACCCTAAGGATAGAAGTAGCGAACACGTACATACACACTATATAAAGTAATAAATTATTTATTCTATGATAAGTATAAGATATATTAATTAAATAATAAAATAACATAATAAACTACAGGATAAAATAAAATAAATGTTTCTTATGAAAGAGGGTGACCGAAAATTGTAAGAAAAAGGTATGAGTTGTAATTTTAATTTACACCTAGATATGTTATAATTTCAAAAATAAGATATGAATAATAATTAAAATATAAGATAAGATCAAAATTTTCTCATGTACAACTTGCATGGTTCGAAAATTAAGGAGATGAGAATGAGTTGTAATTTTGACTTTATATTAAGATATTTTATAAAGTAATGATTAAATACACTTTATAACATCTATAAATAGGAGACCCCTTATACCATCATAACCGAAAATACTAAGAAAATAGAGAAAAAAGAGAAAAAAATAGAGAGTATTCCCAAAGGTTCTTTTCGATCGTGATAGAAAACGTCGCCGACGTCGATCGAAACCACATGGAAGGTTAGAAACTCTACACTTCTTATTATTTTATGTAAAAATATTAGAAATTCATATGTGATATGTTTTGTTACATGCTTTCGAAAATTATGTGAAATACGTGAAAGTTATGCTATATGTCGAAGTTATGAATTAAATATGTTTATGTGATGTTTATAAGCATGTATTATGATTTTAATACGAAGTTAAGCATGTAGTAAAAACACTATGATATGACCGAAAATAAGTATGAATCATATGTTAATGTACATGAATTTTAATTGTTATTTTGAGCATGAAATAATGATAGTTGTTCATGTTCAAAATTGTATGATTTTATGTGGAATTCTTTGGAAAAATATGGAATATTATGAAATGGTAATTTCAAAAATTACAAAAGCATGAAATATTGATGTATAAGTTGTAGATGATGAATATTATGTCATATTATTAATATATATGATAATAGTATATATTATGTAAAAAAATTCGAAAATATATATATATATATGGAATTTTCGAAAATTATGAAAATAAAAGAATATGACATCTCGTGATACGTGATATGTGGATCATATGATAGGATACGTGAAAAGTTGAGACGTGGGAAAATAAATGCGTGAATACATAGAATTTGAGTATATATATGGCGAGAAGTAAAGTCGATGCGTGACGGCGTTAGCTATGAAATTAAGATTCATACGTTACGCAGAATGATATGAATTAAGGAAGGAATGATAGAATAAGACGTTATATCTCTTCGAGACACGACAAGTATAATAGTGATTAAAGTATGAAAATAGGATCCTTGACGTTAAAAGGATTGATGTAGTAAGTCCGTTGTTTCGGATCAATGATTATCAGAAAAGTATAGCGATGTACTAAACCTCGTTTCTCACGTTGAAAATGGTTCTGCTCAGAGGAGAAAGAAGACGACAATTAAGTACTAGTGACGTAAGAACTTTAAGTTCTCGAGGTGGGCTTTCTTATCAAAACCATTTACGAGTTTTTGGAAAATCATTTACTGTTATTACTTTACTGTTTTTCTGCAAATGATAAAGTACGATATTGTCTGCCAAAAATTTTTTATGTTTTATATATGTCCATTCGGGTTGCACAGGGGCAACAGAAAAGTATTACAATTCGGATCCTCATTTGGAAGTGAAGGGAATCCTAGCTAGGGTTGTGTGCACTTCACACGAACCGGGTACGGTCAATTGTATTCAGCCTCTGAACCGTTCGCGGTCAGTCGTGCGTTCGGGTGAAGGGAGGCCTCCCTCCCGGCGCGTTATCCATAGCCGACTTGGAATATAGGTTGAAAGAAAATGTCTGCGCAGACGACTTTGCGAAAGTAATGAAAATGTATTTAGTAAGCCCAAGGCCTTTTCAAACAAAACCCTTGTGTCTTACTATGATGTAGGCAATACAATATTTCGTAAAGTAAAATGGTTTCGGCAATGTGTCCACTGAGTGCATCTTTGTACTCAGCCCTGCATATTTGTTTTTAAATGTGCAGATTGAGTTGGTGATGGAACAGAGCGGGAGTTGAGCGGAATCTTTTGTCAAAGAAGTATGAAGTATTTTTGGTTCGCCTTGAGAATGCATCTTCACATGCATATATCACACGCTTTATTCCGCTGTCAAACTCTGTTATATTTTGTTACTATGTTAAGCTTTGAAAAAGTTACTGTTTGTTGGAACCTTGGAACCATCTTATATATATAAGCTGTGTTGATCCATCATGATTCTCGTTTCTATTGAAACATCTATATTTCTTCATAGATGAAAAAAAAAAGTTGAAACCCTTATTCTTTTCATATTCACTTAATCCAAACCCCAAGTCACGGTCTGGTAAGGTTTAGCCAAACCGGGCTGTGACAGAGTGGTATCAGAGCAGTTCATTTGCTTTGAACAAAAAATATTCTTTCTATCCAAAAGTCTAGTTTGAATCACTAGACTCTTTATGAAGCATTCATCATCGCTCAATGCCCCTGTTCATCACGCTCAACCAGCAAGGGAAAGTGAGTTCTGATAAAAAGGTATGTTTTAAAAGCTTTTGAAAAGTTATGTTACAGTTTTGAGAAAGCATTAGTGAAAAATGTTTTTTTTTAAAGTGGACATGCCGTTGAAAGAGAAAGTGAATAGCTTTGAATTTTGATAATTCATTGATAAGACACCAAAGTGGTTTGTCTAAAGAAGTTTAAGCTCATACCCGATTGGTATGTGATCATTTTGTTATAATGAAAAGCTTATACCCAGGGGGTATATGAGTATTGATGATAGACATATATAGCGTTATATGTCAGTATGGTATGTTTATGAAACGAAGATGAATTGTGAAATTGTTTTGATTTTCAAAAAGAACGTAGATGAGCTCTAAGTTTCACGAAGAACTTAGATTGAACGAGAGCATAAGAAATTCTCTCCCATGTATAACGTAGTGTTTGATGAAACACAAGAACTTGAGAACCTAGAACGCTTTTAGGTTCGATTTGACGAACGTAAATAAGAAAGCTACGAAGGAATTGGGGCTTCGACGAACGAATGTCACTCGCAACGTAGGGCACAGTTTCTTCACTTGAGATTCTACGCGATGTAATCAACTGTTGTTTACGCAAATTAATCTAGAGTGATAGATGAACTTGGAAATTAGAATGATAAGTGATAAGTATTTACAAGCTTATGCTAAAGGATGTGCATAAACCTTGTGTTCTAAGAAGTATAGTTCCTTTAGAAATCCTGATGATTTAAGTTTTTTTTCCCCCTCCCCCCTATTGTTTTTAAGTTAAAGACAAACTTACTTAGAACTATCTGTATTCAGGTGGCAGGAAATAGGAAAGATAAGAGTAAGAGTACGGACACGTACGTTTCGGATTTAGAACTCACAAGAGAATATCGACTCTTCGATTACAAAATAGGCACCGATCTAGGGCAATTCTTGGACAAATTCCTACAACTGTGGATGGAGGCTCACAACCATGGAGTAACGGACTTGGACAGTATCCAGCGACTCATCCGCCATTTGCCAACAGATTGGTAAAGGTATGCGAGAGAAATACCAAGGGAGTACGTTTTCTACAAAGAAAACTCAGAGGTACTGGCAGATTTACCAGAGTTTATCAGCCAGCTCAGATACACATACAATGTGTATGGAGAAGCACCTATGGGAACTGGCCTTTTTCCTGTGTTGGATGAACAGCATGAGAAGATAAAGGAATGGTTGTATCAGGATGTTCCATACACCGGGCCACGTTATGTTCCTTCGGTTGTGCAAGAAATAGATGAAAATGGGCAATGGACAGGATCCTATCGCCCGAGGGGATTGGGAGAGCGACCAGTGGAGACAAGAGCCACCACATGGAGAAATAAACAAACCAACACTATAAAGGACTTCGATCGTTCTTTGAAGGATTTGGATCGTCTCATAAAAGAGGCAAAGACATATCTGGAGACGGGAAAATTTCCAGAAAAGAAGAACGATTCTGACGAGGGACCCTCCGGGGCATAGAACACTTAGATAAAGTAAGACTTATGAAGTTAGTTATGACATAGATAGTATGGTTAGCATGTATAAAGAGAAAATGTAGTTGACGGCATTTTGTAGTAAGTATGTTAGTGGTGTCAAAATTTTGGTGTAAATATGACATCACGTTATGTACTAAGTTAAAGAGACTAGTCGTTGTAAAACTAATATATAGAAAAGTCCTCATGGAAGCATTTTGATGATACATGATGTTACATGGCTTGTTGTGGAAAAGTATCCGGCATATGATATGTTTGTTGTTCCATGATCCATTATAAGATTATGTGCTAAGTATCAATTTAGAAATTGACATTTGTTTTATTTAAAACATTAAGAATGCCTCCTAGAAGAGAATTGAGACCAGGGATGTAACAGCCCGCCTTTCAGAAGTACGGATTAGACGGGACTATTACCAACTAAGCAGGGATTAAGAACATAATGACCAACAACCTTTCAAGACTTGATCTGGAGGTAACATAAGTAATATCCAAAAATATAATAAAGTGTTTTGAGCAATGGAAAGCATGTGAATGCATATATGACGATATACATCCAAGGTAAACTATCGGTGACAAAAACTCCACCGCTCAACACTTGTCCATCCCGTGACTCAACCGCACATTTAAAACAAACATGCGGCTAAGTACAAGATTGCACTTAGTGGACTCATGCCAAAATAATTTCATTTAATTACACGCCCATAAGTATAACACGAGGATTTTAGTTGAAATAACTCGTGAATACCAAAATACTTTATCATTTCTCAAAGATTCGCTGGCGGGCATTTTACATTACGTATGATCCGTATCATTCCCATAATTATTCATAAGCGATCTCATAAACCGATCTCACGTGCGTAGAAGTAGGCCTCCTTCTACCGACGCCGTGATCGTCGAAGATGTTGCTAACGGCTCCCAATCACATAGCCGTGGATTCGCGATCGACTAGGATCCATGGCCGCCGATGATGTTGCTAACGGCTCACATCACAAAGCGGTGTACACGTTAATCTTAGCTGAATTCGTGATCGACTAAGATCCGATATCGATTTAAAATTGGGGCGACCCAATAAGCGATTCACATACATCGTTGGCTCGCCCAACAACATGATAGGATCCATACGTTAAAACATAAATATTTTGGGCATGTAATTGAATAACGATTCATAATCATTTCTCAACCGAAAGCTTGTAAATAAATACTTTTCAAGAAAGCATCGTAAATAAAGGGTTTTCGAGTAAAGCCCACCTTGTACACGTGAGGTCTTTATACTTGGGTCTCGCTCCTACGTCGATGTCACGTCCACGTATCACCTTTACGTAAGAATTATTTTAGTGCGTCGGTCACGTTTGATGAGGCGAATCATAGTCTATAACGTTCTCACGATCAAATAAGGCTAACGTTGGACTTAATTGGCGTTTCTTAATCGATTGATGTCGATTATGAAATTTCTTAACATAAAAGGGTATTCTACCTTTTAGAATATAATGTACGTTTTAATGTATTTTACGTAACGTAAGTAGCATTGTTACTAAGCGCATTACGTTACATTGATCGCGCGATTATCGAATTGCGTGCCCGTTGACCTGGTCGACGATTTTGGTCAACTATTTTGACCAAGTCAACTAAAAGTCAACAATTTTGACTTTGGTCAACAAAAAGTCAACATTTTGACTTTTTCAACTATTTATGAAATTCTTATCATTTTATGTGCAATTCTTGTTCCAAAAATTCCTATAAAATCATATTATGTCTAAAACATTATTTTAGATCATAATATGTAATTATTCTTGATAAAATAAATTTATAACATTATTACACATATTATGAAATTTTCGGTAATTACAAATTAAATAACTTAGACTTGTGCAAAAATTCTTATAAATTCACATGTCACACTATTTTATCATGTGATTAATAATATGTAATTACCTTAGTCAAATAAAATTTATACACCATGGTCTTATAACATATAGTTTTCGGTTTTCATAAATAACCCAACAAATGATTTTTAAAAATTCCAATAAATTCATATATCAATTAATCACCCTCAATTATGCTTACTATAACATAATTGTTATTTATTGTGACTTATTGAATAAAATTTACCTAAGTCACTTTCTAAATTTTCGACTTAGGTCAAATAATTCTTTATAAATTTCAATAAATTCTCACAACTATATATTATGAATCTACACACTTGATATGCTATTATAACACTTAAACATGAATTATATCACAACATAATACCATATACTATAATTTTCGGTATTCATCAAATCATAGGCTATAGTTTTCCAAAAATTCTACATAAATTCATATAAGCATATTTAATACCCTAGATTATTATTCCATGCTTAAATCAACAATTAAAAATTAAAATCAACAACATATATAACCCCTAAGTTTTCGGTCAAATGAATAAATTTAATAGCATGCTTAATTTCATGATATAATTAATATACATGCTTAATAACATCATATAAACATAATATCTAAACATATTAATATATGTTCTAAGATTTTCGAAAATGATACATATAAACTAAGATCATAACATAAATTCTAACGAGAAAATCGAAAATTCTAGTATGTATCTGAAGCTCGTAAAATTTCTAACCTTTAATCGGTTTCGATTTTGATCAAGAACGTTTATTTGTCTAAGGTTTGGGAATGAAATTGAAGAACACTCTTAAATTATTTTTTGGAAGCTCACGGTTCTAAAGGATCAAATGGAGAGAAAATTTGATCTAGTGTAATATATATGACTTAGTCCACTTGCCTTCCAAATATCTTATGTAATTATAACACTGAACACTTGCACATTCTTTTCGTCCATTTGGAAGATATAAGACAAAACTTCAAATCTTTTCGTATCATATTCTAATATAATTATGCCTAATACACCTCACTTTTCTTTCCTTTAATTTTCAAAGAAGGAAAATCTTCTTTTTGTTCACCAATTTCTCACGGCATTTTCAACTTATAGGTAGAAGATTTTATTTTATTTTTATTATTTTTGGTTCCATACCTTCCACTTGCCTATTATTCACAAGACCTCTCAATTGAATAGAGGATATTTTTTTTTTTTATTGTGATGATACAACACTTTAATTATGCTCTTAGAACATATTAATTTCAAAGTCAATAATTTCAACTCCTATCACTTTCAAAGAATTTCAATTTTCTTTCTTACCTCATTTTAGTCCAAAATTTCGTCCATCCCATTAATGTAACATACCCCACTTGTCTAATTCTTAATACACTTTATCACTTTAATAATATCCTAACAACATGATTAATTCACATTATGATCAAGAGTATAGAAATTTATTTATTTTATCTTTATTAGTCAAAGTTTTCGGCCATGTTGGCCAAAATAGTTCCACTTGTATAACTTGATAATTATACCATATCTTATGCATTAATAATATTCCACTATCATAATTAATTCATAGTATCATCAAAAGATAGGGATTTAATTCACTTTACACATAATAGTGTAGTTTTCGGCACTCTTGTAGCATAAGTGCTACACATTTTATTTTCTTGTAATTAATAGCTATGTGACATAATATATGTCCTAGATGATAAATTAAATCATAGAAAAAAATTATTAAAATAATCCCATGTCACAACTTTAATATTTTCGGAACTTATTTTCGAAATTAGGAACAATTCATCCAATAATTGTTCCTTAATTCTTTGGCATTATTTTAATGCTACATTATATAAAAATAATGTTCTTATATCATAAAATAATCATAGGAATTTGAATTTTATAATTCCATGATCATTCGATTGAGTTCTCAACTCATCTCTAAAAACCGACGTTCTAACGTTTCAATTTATTTAATAAACGAATAGTCTCTAAATGTTCATAATAACATTGTAGTCACTCCTCTTCATTTCTTTGAAAATAAGGAATTTAAAATCTAAGCTTCATTTCTTAGAGATATTGTAAGACTAAAGCTGTCGAATTTTATCGACGTTAGAAATATACGTTCGAAAGAATATTAGAAACCATATTCCTTAATTCACTAAGTGTTAGTGAATACAATATAATAATCCTTGTATAAAGGATAGTCGAAATCCAGTTTTGATAAATCACTATTTCGACACCGAACAAAACCACAATTAGCGATTTTATTATTGCATTTTGGCGTTTAAAAACTCGGGGTATTACATTCTACCCCCCTAAAAAAAAATTTCGTCCCGAAATTTGCACATCTAAAAGCATGGGACACTTTTCTCGTCATCTCATTCTCATGTTTTCACATGTCTCTCTCTTGTCCAAGGTTTCTCTATTGGACTGTTACTAACGGTAAAACTTGTTTCTTAACCGTTGTACTCTATGATTTAACATCATCATAGATTTTTCCTCATAATCCATATCTGGGTTAAGAACATCATCATCATAATAGCTCACGTATTTTGAATAATACACGCACTTTCTTAATTATGACATGTGGAAAACATTCTGTATTTTCCCACATTTAGTGGAGGTACCAATCTATAGGCTACTGGCCTATCATCTCTAGGATCTCGTAAGGTCCTAGAAAAACGTGATTCTAACTTTCATCTTACTCGACTTTTAATTCCTCTTGATGAAGAGATTTTAAGAATGCTTGTTTACGTGTAACTGCGTAATACCTTTGCTCTCATGAGCTTCGTTGTCATTTATCCGTTTTTGACAAATAATCTCAATCATCTCACTCAGGGTGTTAGACCCTGTAACTTTTCTCTTACATACCTCATCACAATAAAGGGATAATCGATACTTCTTTCATACAATACCTCATATGGTCCATATTGATCTTTTCTTGACAGCTATTGTCGTAGCCGATACTACATAAGTGGAAAAACACGTTTCCAACTTGTACCTCGATTTGACACTAATATTCTTAACATATCGTAAAAAGTTCGTTTGTCTTTCAAACTGTCCATCTATCTGTGAGCGAACATTACGCTCTAGTTCAATCTCATCTCCAATTCTTTTATTAACTAATCCCAATTTGGAACTTGGAATCTCTATCAAATATGATAGATTTTGGTATTCTATGTAAACGTACGATTTCTTTTGTGTTTTACTAAGCTAGTTTATCAGATTCATAAGTGATCTGAATAGGTTAAATAATGAGCGCATTTAATCAGTCGATCCACTACTACTCATACAGTAGTGTTACTTCTTTCAACTTTGATAATCTGTTACAAACTTCATTACTATGTCATTCCACTCCCTGGGGTATCTCCAAAGGCTATAACTTTCTATAAGTTTGTGAATGTCACGCTTCCACTTTTTGGCAATTAAGATGGCACTTTGACGAATGAGACTACATCTCGTTTCAACTCTTCCTATTGAAACTTTTCTCATAAGTCGTGATACATCTTAATACTGTCTGGATGGGTGGTATAAGGAGTATCACGAGCTTCACTTATGATTTCATTCCTTAACTCATTATTGTTGGGAACACGTATCCTTTCTCAAAGAATATAACATTAGTATGTGTTTCTCAAGCTCTTTCGCCTTTATTCTTTAGCAAGTTTCTCTTTTCTTGCTAAGAGACATCCTTGCTTGGATTGACTTTTACAAATCAAGACCTCGGCTACTACGTGTGCCTCTCTTGGGTTATATTTTATACTACAGTCGTAATCTTTTACTAATTTGAGCTTATCTCTTTTCCCATGTTCAAAACCCTCGTCAAGAAGTATTTCAAGCTTTTATGATTGATGAAAATTACACACATCATTTCTTAGAGGTGATATCTCCAAAACCTAGCCTGTGTATTACTGTTGCTAGTTCTAAGTTGTGAGAAGGGTAATTCTATTCTTGCACTGCTTCAATCTTAACCAAATCTATTTTAGCTCCTTCTAAAGACACCATGTGTCCAAGGAACATCACTTGTTTAGGCCAAACTTCTTGTTTACCAAACTTGGCAAGAATTGTTCAATTCTTAAAGTTTGTAAGACAGTCCTCAAGGGTTACTTTTGTCATCCTTTCCTCTTTGAATAAATGAGAATACTTGAGACAAATTATCTAAGTAAGGACGGAACACTCGATTTTTGAGGTTCAAGAATATGGCTAGTACATCTGTTAGTCCGAACGGCATAACTTATAAGCTCATAGTGGTCATGACTTGTTTGCAAGCCATTTTGGGTACATTGTCAGCTTGTACCTTCAGCTGATGACATCTTTATTTAAGATTGATTTTCGAGGATAATTTCACTTCTTTCAACTAATCGAGTAATCGTCTAACTTTGGTGGTGTATACTTGTTCTTAAGCATCACTTGGTTTAATTCTCGATAGTCAATGCGTATTCTTAAACAACCATCCTTTTTCTTGATAAACAAGCCGGGTGTTTTCCAAGGTGATATACTAGGTTCGATAAAACTTAAATCTTATAATTCTTAGATTTACTCCTTTGTTCTTCCAACTTCCTTGAAGTCATTCATTACACGTGCTTTTGATACGGGCTAATCAGGGTTCTAGATTCATAGATAATCTCTAGCTGCCTATCAGGTAGTTCTTGGTAAATTGCTAGTGGAAACGTTTGGCAATTCTTAAAATTTCCATATCCTTGATCTTTATCTCTGCTTTCCCTCATTTGGTTGGATAACCAAGGAATGGTCGACATTCTTCCTTATTCATCATTCTCTTTAGAGATAGTGTGGGTATTATTGGAATTTTCTGCTCCATGCTGATTCCATAGGACTCATAATTCCTTGACCGGAAAATGGAACGGAATTTACCTTTCCTTGTACGGATCGCAGAATGGTTTTCGACTAACCAATCCATTCTTAGGATTATATCTACGTCTCACATAGGTACTATGTTAAATTTTTATTTTTATTTTTATTTTATTTTTTTTTTATTTTTTTAGTCTTAAGTGATTCTAGGTTCGATTCTAAGTTCGAGTAAATACGTGTGGCGACGATGATCCTTCCTTTAAGTAAAGAAATTCTCATCCCTTGATTCTCTTATTCTTATTTGGGTTCTAACGTGTCCACGCATGCTCTTACTATTCTTGTGACAACATAATGTGTAGCACTTGTCTCGAACAAAAGTATTTTAGGTATGCTGAGAAGTTTTCTCGTATCTACCAAGCTTTCCTGGTTTTGTTCGTTCCATCATTATCATACTTTCTAACTAGTATGAATGATTCCGCTTCCTTTCTCTTCCTTATCGCTCTTAAGAATACATCTTCCATATATTCTTTCTTTTAAAAACCTTTCAAGAAGAATCCCTATATTAGCATTTACTATGCTATTATACGTAATATCCTTTTTGGATATACGTCATTTCCCTTAATCTTCATTGGTTTGACTAAGTGGTTTCGCATAATTTAAAAGCCCTTGTTCGCTGAGAACGCATCATACTTTTACCTTGACGTCATATATATATCTTTACTATCTTCTCGACATTCTATGTTTACTTCATTTCAATGCTGAGGTACCCAATATTTCACTTTATTGGTCACTGCATAAGTATGAGGAATAACCTTCCCATTTAGATTCACCTTAAGGTCCTTCCTTGTGAATCCCTTTCGTTGTTCACTTGAACGTATTTCCTTTGCATACGTCTTTAACAATTATCTTGCTTAATAATTACTAAATCGTGCATGAGATAAGTGTTTTGTCTCTATCTAACTTAGAATATGACGGTTTCATCTCAAATAACAAATCTACTTCTTTAATCCACTTCCTTCCTTTAAAGGATTTACTTTACTTATCGTAATCAAACTGTTTGTAAAACTTATCTCATGTTCCGGGCTTTTTCATAATGTATTCTTCGGTAATTTCTCACTATTCTCAACTCTTGCTTCTTTTCATGAGCATGGTATCCGAAAGTCATATTACTTTTATTATACTTTGATTCTCACTTTTAGGATTAAAGCGCCATCATTCTAATCTATACGGGTAAGGTAGTGCGTTTGTACACCATAACTTAGAATCCAAGTATCAATGTTCTATTACCAAGTCTCAACTTGGGCATCTTCCCATTCTTGGTTTAAATACTAGGAATATCCTATTTATTCACACATCTCGTTATTTGATCCATCGATCATACTATTATTGGTTTAACAAAAGTCTCAAATACTTGAGAACGATTCTTCTTAACATAATCTTTATCGATTCATGGATAACGCGGAAAACTTGATCTCGAGATACTATCGTTCCTCTATATCCATCAACCGAGTTTTATTCTCTCCATACTTTTAAACACGTCCAACTTACTAACGAGGTTTTAGGGTCAATCAACTATCTTACGATAAGTTGTATTCTTTCTCATTATGACATAATAAAGGAGGGTATATTCCAAGGATCTCATACACTTTTCTTTACTCTATTCCAGCACTAAATGCTAAAGGGTATTTCGTTCATAACTTAGTTATTATATACTCGCGTGGAGGTATAACCGCATTGTCATCGAGATTTGGGATACCCTATCATGGTCGATCCACCTATGTATATCATAAAGCATATACCTCGTCTCATTGAGAACTTCTTTACATCGATCTTAATGTCTATCACTTTATTGATCCGAAATTTTTTTTTTTTTAGGTGATAAGGTACGCCAACCTATGTCATACTTATTGGTTTCAAGGATTGAAGAAAATTTGTCATGACAACTTGCAAGAGATCTGGTTTCACAATTCAAGATAACAACTCTGGAGGTTTTGAAACAATACGTTCTTTGAACTGAATAATTTGGGAGATAGGGTCCGAAGACCAGAATAATGATTACTGAGATTTCTTTGATCATACGGGTGGCGGACCGTCACAAATATTTTCTCAGTCACACAAGGGTTTGGTTTCAAAATTATGTTGTTAAGAAATTCTCTGGTTGTAATCTCTTTCAAAAGAAGTGAGAATTTGAATAATATCTCAATTTCAACTAGGTCATAGAGTTAAACTCAATGACAGAATCTTGGGAAAAGGGTACAATTCGAAATTCCGTATAATAGGTCATCATTACTTGTCAGGGTTATTAACGTATCACGATACTTTTCCAACTCTACTCATACTACTAAAATTCAAGTTCTCAATTTGTCTTAAAATTTTCTACCACATTGTGGTCTCTCATTCTGTATCAATCACAATACTAAAGTCAATTAATTCTCTAATCCCATTTCTATTTCGTTGCTAACGAAAAGTCATAGTTAGTTTGGATTTCCGTTGTACGTGAACATCCAAACAAATGACTATACTCATGTCACTGTGGTTTAGTGACATTGATCATCTCTGCTCTTTGATTTTCCTCTCTTGTTCTCGTTGTTCTCATCATTCAACTCGAAATTCTCATTTCTTTTCTAAAGTTCTTGTTCAAAGCAAATTTTGAGGACTAAATTTAACAGTTTCTCACGAATTCTGGAGAAAGATTCAGGATTTATGTCCTTCATATGAAATGAAGTTCATTGTGATAAGAGTACGTGAGCGAAAATCGTTTGCAAAACGGAGTTCAAACGAATAAGAACGAGTCAAACAAAATACTGCACAGTGCAGTTTTTCGTCTGCGCCCGTGCGCCGGAATCACTCCTTTCGGTCGATTACGAGCTCATGCTCCGCTGCATCGAGTTTCCTTTCAAGATTTGTTCAGCTTTCTATGGTCCATATCGAACCCATGCGTTTTGCACCTTTGATCTCTTCTTTTGCTTTTGTCAGCCTTTCGTTGAAACTCGAGTTTGTTTTCAACTGACTTTTCGTTTGTTCGAAAATCAATACTTCGCTATTGTTCTCGCAAAAGGGATTAAGCTCCTATAACTCATACTTCTATGTTCAAGAGGTGAGCATGCTTCTTAGAGCATCTATGTTCTTTTGGGAATAACATACCCATTTTCAGAATAAACTGTATAACTTTTGAATAAATATTTCAAAAATCATATCATAACTTCTGTACTCATGATTTTAATAACTCAAGCATCACTTTTGACATTACTCTGTCAACTGATTCTCATTCTCTGTAAACTCTGACTCATCTCACTGATGACTCATTATCATATCACTTTTGACATAAAATTGTCAATTCTTCACATAACACTGAAAAATTCTTTTCGGAATACATTCCAAAATTTTCATGACTTTCACTGTTTTCAAAATATGAAATCAATCTCATTTTCCAAAATTTCAAGTTCAACTGTTTCAACTTTCAACTTCCAATATCAAAACTGAGAAAATAATTTACCTCTTTTCCGGTTGAGCTTGATGTGATGGAGTGTTGAGCACAGTCAGCTGATTTCTAGAAGTCTAGTTACTCAATCTAGACTTGACTCTTGAAAGAAAGTTTTAGGGTTCAAAAGGTTTCAAAGGACGACCCGCTCTGATACCAACTGTAACAGCCCGCCAATCTAAAGTACGGATTAGACGGGACTATTACCAACTAAGCAGGGATTAAGAACATAATGACCAACAACCTTTCAAGACTTGATCTGGAGGTAACATAAGTAATATCCAAAAATATAATAAAGTGTTTTGAACAGCGGAAAGCATGTGAATGCATATATGACGATATACATCCAAGGTAAACTATCAGTGACAAAAACTCCGACTGCTCAACACTTGTCCATCCCATCAGCAGCTCAACCTGCACATTTAAAAACAAACATGCAGGGCTAAGTACAAGATTGCACTTAGTGGACTCATGCCAAAATAATTTCATTTAATTACATCGCCCATAAGTATAACACGAGGATTTTAGTTGAAATAACTCGTGAATACCAAAATACTTTATCATTTCTCAAAGATTCGCTTTGGCGGGCATTTTACGTTACGTATGATCCGTATCATTCCATAATTATTCATAACGATCTCATAACCGATCTCACGTGCGTAGAAGTAGGCTCCTTCTACCGACGCCGTGATCGGTCAAGATGTTGCTAACGGCTCCCAATCACATAGCCGGGATTCGCGATCGACTAGGATCCATGATCGCCGATGATGTTGCTAACGGCTCACAATACAATGGCGGTGTACACATTAATCTTAGCCGTGAATTCGCATCCGACTAAGATCCGATATCGATTTAAAATTGGGGCGACCCAATGGCGATTCACATACATCGTTGGCTCGCCCAACAACATGATAGGATCCATACGTTAAAACATAAATATTTTGGGCATGTAATTGAATAACAGTTCATAATCATTTCTCAACTGAAAGCTTGTAAATAAATACTTTTCGAAGAAAGCATCGTAAATAAAAGGGTTTTCGAGTAAAGCCCACCTTGTACACGTAGGTCTTTATACTAGGGTCTCTGTTCCTACGTCAATGTCCCGTCCACGTATCACCTTACGTAAGAATTATTTTAGTACGTCGGTCACGTTTGATAGAGACGAATCATAGTCTATAACGTTCTACGTATCAAATAAGGCTAACGTTGGACTTAATTTGACGTTTCTTAATCGATTGATGTCGATTATGAAATTTCTTAACATAAAAAGGGTATTCTACCTTTTTAGAATATAATGTACGTTTTAATGTACTTACGTAACGTAAGTAGCATTGTTACTAAACGCACTACGTTACATGATCGCGCGATTATCGGTTGCGTGCCCGTTGACCTTGGTCAACGATTTTGGTCAACTATTTTGACCAAGTCAACTAAAAGTCAACAATTTTGACTTTGGTCAACAAAAGTCAACATTTTGACTTTTTCAACTATTTATGAAATTTTATCATTTTATGTGCAATTCTTGTTCCAAAATTCCTATAAAATCATATTATGTCTAAAACATTATTTTAGATCATAATATGTAATTATTCTTGATAAAATAAATTTATAACATTATTACACATATTATGAAATTTTGGTAATTACAAATTAAATAACTTAGACTTGTGTAAAATTTTATAAATTCACATGTCACACTATTTTATCATGTGATTAATAATATGTAATTACCTTAGTCAAATAAAATTTATACACCATGGTCTTATAACATATAGTTTTCGGTTTCATAAATAACCCAACAAATGATTTTTAAAAATTCCAATAAATTCATATATCAATTAATCACCCTCAATTATGCTTACTATAACATAATTGTTATTTATTGTGACTTATTGAATAAAATTTACCTAAGTCACTTTCTAAATTTTCGACTTAGGTCAAATAATTCTTTATAAATTTCAATAAATTCTCACAACTATATATTATGAATCTACACACTTGATATGCTATTATAACACTTAAACATGAATTATATCACAACATAATACCATATACTATAATTTTCGGTATTCATCAAATCATAGGCTATAGTTTTCCAAAAATTCTACATAAATTCATATAAGCATATTTAATACCCTAGATTATTATTCCATGCTTAAATCAACAATTAAAAATTAAAATCAACAACATATATAACCCCTAAGTTTTCGGTCAAATGAATAAATTTAATAGCATGCTTAATTTCATGATATAATTAATATACATGCTTAATAACATCATATAAACATAATATCTAAACATATTAATATATGTTCTAAGATTTTCGAAAATGATACATATAAACTAAGATCATAACATAAATTCTAACGGACGAAAATCGAAAATTCTAGTATGTATACGAAGCTCGTAAAATTTCTAACCTTTTAATCGGTTTCGATTTTGATCAGCAACGTTTATTTGTCTAAGGTTTGGGAATGAAATTGAAGAACACTCTTAAATTATTTTTTTGGAAGCTCACGGTTCTAAAGGATCAAATGGAAGAGAAAATTTGATCTAGTGTAATATATATAGACTTAGTCCACTTGCCTTCCAAATATCTTATGTAATTATAACACTTGAACACTTGCACATTCTTTTCGTCCATTTGGAAGATATAAGACAAAACTTCAAATCTTTTCGTATCATATTCTAATATAATTATGCCTAATACACCTCACTTTTCTTTCCTTTAATTTTCAAAGAAGGAAAATCTTCTTTTTGTTCACCAATTTCTCACGGCATTTTCAACTTATAGGTAGAAGATTTTATTTTATTTTTAATATTTTTGGTTCCATACCTTCCACTTGCCTATTATTCACGGCACCTCTCAATTGAATAGAGGATATTTTTTTTTTTTTATTGTGATGATACAACACTTTAATTATGCTCTTAGAACATATTAATTTCAAAGTCAATAATTTCAACTCCTATCACTTTCAAAGAATTTCAATTTTCTTTCTTACCTCATTTTAGTCCAAAATTTCGTCCATCCCATTAATGTAACATACCCCACTTGTCTAATTCTTAATACACTTTATCACTTTAATAATATCCTAACAACATGATTAATTCACATTATGATCAAGAGTATAGAAATTTATTTATTTTATCTTTATTAGTCAAAGTTTTTACCATGTTGGCCAAAATAGTTCCACTTGTATAACTTGATAATTATACCATATCTTATGCATTAATAATATTCCACTATCATAATTAATTCATAGTATCATCAAAAGATAGGGATTTAATTCACTTTACACATAATAGTGTAGTTTTCGCACTCTTGTAGATAAGTGCTACACATTTTATTTTCTTGTAATTAATAGCTATGTGACATAATATATGTCCTAGATGATAAATTAAATCATAGGAAAAATTATTAAAATAATCCCATGTCACAACTTTAATATTTTCGGAACTTATTTTCGAAATTAGGAACAATTCATCCAATAATTGTTCCTTAATTCTTTGGCATTATTTTAATGCTACATTATATAAAAATAATGTTCTTATATCATAAAATAATCATAGGAATTTGAATTTTATAATTCCATGATCATTTGACTGAGTTCTCAACTCATCTCTAAAAACCGACGTTCTAACGTTTCAATTTATTTAATAAACGAATAGTCTCTAAATGTTCATAATAACATTGTAGTCACTCCTCTTCATTTCTTTGAAAATAAGGAATTTAAAATCTAAGCTTCATTGCTTAGAGATATTGTAAGACTAAACTGTCGAATTTTATCGACGTTAGAAATATACGTTCGAAAGAATATTAGAAACCATATTCCTTAATTCACTAAGCGTTAGTGAATACAATATAATAATCCTTGTATAAAGGATAGTCGAAATCCAGTTTTGATAAATCACTATTTCGATTACCGGAACAAAACCCTAATTAGCGATTTTTATTATTGCATTTTGGCGTTTAAAAACTCGGGGTATTACAAGGGAGATGAGAAGAGACTCCGGAACCAGAATTCCAACAACCACCACCACCTCGTAGGGTAGAGGAATTGTTCCTCAAACAAAACCCGCCCACATTTAATGGGGCTGGAACCCGTGACGAAGCTGAACTCTGGGTAAGGGCAATAGAACGAGTCTTCAATTTCCTGCATTGTACGAATCAGGAAAGACTCTCCTGTGTTACCTTTCAATTAACGGGTTCAGCAGACTTCTGGTGGGAAACCAGAAGGAAAATTATGACTGAAGAACAGATGGAAGAATTTACTTGGGAGGATTTCAAAACGGTATTATATGATAAGTATATTCCCAAGAGTTATAGGAAGAAACAAGAAAATGAATTCTTCAGTCTCAAACAAGGAAATAAGTCGGTAACAAAATACGATCGGATATTCTGTGATATGTCAAGATTTGCCCAGAATTTGGTGGATACCGATGAAAAGATGGCTGACAAGTTTAGATCTGGACTAAGGCCTGAGATTAGGATATCTCTTGCCAGCCATGGAGCAATGACCTATATCAAGGCCTTAGGAAGGGCTTTGGATATAGAGGAAGCATTGCCAGAGAACAAACCAGCTGTAGTCCAAACGGACAAAGGAAAGAGAAAATGGGAGGATAACCCTAAGGGCAATTACTATAACCAGGCTGAAAAGAGGCCTTGGTCAGGTAATCAAAGGCAGCAATGGGCCCCAGGACAAGGGCAAAACCGTCAGACAAATTATGGGCAAGGTGGAAACACTCAACGCCAACTAACTAGCCCTCAATGCCCACGATGCCGTAAGTATCACTCTGGCACTTGTCTAGCTGGACGTATCAATTGCTTTAGGTGTGGTCAACAAGGGCACTTTGCGAATAATTGCCCACAACAAGGATAAGTAGATAAACCTAACCTACCTCGACAAGCCCAACCGCTAAGGGCAATGCAGCAGACACGTCAGCCAAGGGCTTATGCTCTCAACCAACAAACTGAAAATGACCAGAACAACCCGACAGGTACGAATACGCTTTCAACATACTTGTGATTATATTATTGCTATGGGAATTTCAAGACCACGATATTATACGGAGAATTTTAGAACTTAGCACGAAACGAGATGAAGGAATACGAATCTTCTTCATCCAAGGCAGGAGATACGACGATAGCATAAGTTCGCTTAAACTTAGATTTGGACATAGGATTTACCGTCTATAAGAATCGATAGTTGAGTAGATACGAATGAAAGTTAAGGATCATACGATGATTAAAATAGGTACGAGGTACCAACGTCAGAAGGGAAAATGCAATATGGAGAAGGAGAAGAGAACGCTGTGAGAATACATAAATTTCGAGGACGAAATTTCTTTAAGGGGGATAGAATGTAATACCCCGAATTTCTGGGTTTAAAAATTTTGAAAATAAAGAAGAAGCGATGCGATATAAACGAGAATGAAAGTGAACGTCGGTAATTGTCGATTTTAATAAACCGAATTTTTCTCAAAATTGAATGAAATTATTTTTAATAGTAAATAAATATGTTTTTAAGTATATTTGGGATATTATTTACACTAAGGAAGAAAGAGGAAATATTTTTCCTATTATTTTGTGATTTTCGAAATTATAGGAATAAAGTGGGTAACTTGTGATTTAATATGTGATCACTTGATTTTATGTGATGAGTTGTCATGTTTATCTTATAGTATATGATAAGATAATTATCTTGTACATCATGCATGAATTTCGAAAAAATGAATTGGATGAGATAAGGCTTGAAAATGACATTTTTAAGATAAGTATGTTATGATATTTTTATAAAATAACAAAATAAGGTCATAATTAATTAAGAGATAATGTTTATCTCTTAAAAATGTGTGATAATGTGATAAGTATCATAGGAGATAATATTTTGGATAATTGAATGCATAGTTTTCGAAAATCTTGTATGATTTTATGTGATTTTCGAAAATCATCAATTTTTATGTGATAATTGTATTAAATAATTTATTTAATTATATACTTGATGAATATCATGATTCTAGATCAATCTTATCTCCTAGGAATTATAAAAATTTCGAAATTAAGGAAATAGTTTAAGAATTGAATATTGAGAAAATTAAATCTTAGAAACCCTAGTTTTCGAAAAAAAATTGGGGAAATTGATTAGAAATATTCCAAAAATTTATTTTATGATATAATATCATTATATTTATGTAATTACTCATGAAAATAATATTGGTTATGAAAAGAATAATAGTTTGATAATTTATCCTTAGTTTCGAATTATTTGCCGATAACTTTACATTAGTACAAAGAAATGATCTTAATTAATTTTTCTATGATTTATTTTATCATCTAAGATTATTATTGTGTCATATGGCTATTAATTGGAGAAAAATAAAATATTTGCCATATTATTATTATAAGTGCCGAAAATATTGAATTTTAGGTGTGAAATGAATATAAATATCATACTTTAATTAATGAGGGTCATAATTATAAAGATAAGATATAATAGGTGTAAAGTAGAGATGGTTATCAAATTAAACAAGTAACCTATGGTTTTGGATCATTATAGCCGAAAATTTTGACTTGAAATAAGGTTGGAAATATTATTAAAACTCTTTGAAAATGGTATCTTATCCTAAGTTGAAAACTTTAACTTTTCAAAAATGATATTATCATATGATAATATTAAAGTATATGATATAGAAAAATAAAAATCTACCCTAAGGATAGAGAAGTAGAATTAACACACACATACACACTATATAAAGTAATAAATTATTTATTCTATGATAAGTATAAGATATATTAATTAAATAATAAAATAACATAATAAACCATAGGATAAAATAAAATAAATGTTTCTTATGAAAGAGGGGTGACCAAAATTATAAGAAAAAGGTATGAGTTGTAATTTTAAATTTACACCTAGATATGTTATAATTTCAAAAAGATAAGATATGAATAATATTTAAAAAATAAGATAAGATCAAAATTTGTCTCATGTACAACTTGCATGGTTCGAAAATTAAGGAGATGATAATGAGTTGTAATTTTTGACTTTATATTAAGATATTTTATAAAGTAATGATTAAATACACTTTATAACATCTATAAATAGGAGACCCCCCCCCCTTATACCATCATAACCGAAA
This sequence comes from Salvia rosmarinus, assembly GCA_036937905.1. NCBI lineage: Eukaryota > Viridiplantae > Streptophyta > Magnoliopsida > Lamiales > Lamiaceae > Salvia > Salvia rosmarinus. Next base: position 30,393,499 of record CM072824.1, on the reverse strand, counting down.
ATACTAAGAAAATAGAGAGAAAAGAAGAGAGAAAAAAATAGAGAGTATTCCCAAAGGTTCTTTTCGATCGTAGATAGAAAACGTCGCCGACGTCGATCGAAACCACATAGAAGGTTAGAAACTCTACACTTCTTATTATTTTATGTAAAAATATTAGAAATTCATATGTGATATGTTTTGTTACATGCTTTCGAAAATTATGTGAAATACGTGAAAGTTATGCTATATGTCGAAGTTATGAATTAAATATGTTTATGTGATGTTTATAAGCATGTATTATGATTTTAATACGAAGTTAAGCATGTAGTAAAAACACTATGATATGACCGAAAATAAGTATGAATCATATGTTAATGTACATGAATTTTAATTGTTGTTTTGAGCATGAAATAATGATAGTTGTTCATGTTCAAAATTGTATGATTTTATGTGGAATTCTTTGGAAAAATATGGAATATTATGAAATGGTAATTTCAAAAATTACAAAAGCATGAAATATTGATGTATAAGTTGTAGATGATGAATATTATGTCATATTATTAATATATATGATAATAGTATATATTATGTAAAAAAATTCGAAAATATATATATATATATATTTATATGGAATTTTTGAAAATTATGAAAATAAAAGAATATGACATCTCGTGATACGTGATATGTGGATCATATGATAGGATACGTGAAAAGTTGAGACGTAGGAAAATACATCTGTGAATACATAGAATTTGAGTATATATGTAAACTGAGAAGTAAAGTCGATGATGACGACGTTAGATATGAAATTAAGATTAAATGCGTTACGCATAATGATATGAATTAAGGAAGGAATGAAGAATAAGATGTTATATCTCTTCGAGACACAACAAGTATAATAGTGATTAAAGTATGAAAATAGGATCCTTGACGTTAAAAGGATTGATGTAGTAAGTCCGTTGCTTCGGATCAATGATTATCGAAAAAGTATAGCGATGTACTAAACCTCGTTTCTCACGTTGAAAAGGGTTCTGCTCAGAGGAGAAAGAAGACGATAATTAAGTACTAGTGACGTAAGAACTTTAAGTTCTCGAGGTGGGCTTTCTTATCAAAACCATTTACAAGTTTTTGGAAAATCATTTACTGTTATTACTTTACTGTTTTTCTGCAAATGATAAAGTACGATATTGCGTACCAAAAATGTTTTATGTTTTGTATATGTCCATTCGGGTTGCTTGGGGCAACAGGAAAAGTATTACGAATTCGGATCCTGTTTGGAGGTGAAGGGGAATCCTAGCTAGGGTTGTGTACACTTCACCGAACAGGGTACGGTCGGTTGTATTCACCTACGAACGTTCGCGGTCAGTCGTGCGTCCGGGTGAAGGGAGGCCTCCCTCCCGGTGCGTTATCCATAGCCGACTTGGAATATACGTTGAAAGAAAATGTCTGCGCAGACGACTTTGAGAAAGTAATGAAAATGTATTTAGTAAGCACAAGGCCTTTTCAAACAAAACCCTTGTGTCTTACTGTGAAGTAGGCAGTACAATATTTCGTAAAGTAAAATGTTTTCGGCAATGTGTCCACTGAGTGCATCTTTGTACTCAGCCCTGCATATTTGTTTTTAAATGTGCAGGTTGAGCTGGTGATGGAACAGAGAGGGAGTTGAGCGGAATCTTTTGTCAAAGAAGTATGAAGTATTTTTGTTTCGCTTTGAGAATGCATCTTCACATGCATATCTCACACGCTTTATTCCGCTGTCAAACTCTTGAGACTCTGTTATATTTTGTTACTATGTTAAGCTTTGAAAAGTTCTCGTTTGTTGAACCTTGGAACCATCTTATATATATAAGTCGTGTTGATCCATCACGATTCTCGCTTCTATTGAAACATCTATATTTCTTCATAGATGAAAAAAAAAGTTGAAACCCTTATTCTTTTAATATTCACTTAATCCAAACCCCAAGTCACGGTCTGGTAAGGTTTAGTCAAACCGGGCTGTGACAAATTTAAATATTATAATTCCTCAATCATTAAACTTAGTTTTCGAATCGTCTCTAAACGTTGACGTTCGAAACGTCTCACAACGTTACTAATCGAACCATCTCAAAATATTCATAACAAAGTCGTAATCACTTTATTAATTCATTTCATTTATAAGGGAATTTAATTCTAAGCTTCGTCACTTAGAAAAGTTTACGTAATATTAACCATCGTTATTCAATCGACGTTAACATATTACTGCCGAAATAATTTATATAACTATATTCCTTGATTCACTAATCATTAGTCAAGATGATATAAGAATTCATTATATCATAATTAGTTGAAATCAATATTCGATAAATTACTAATTCAATTATCGCGGCGAAAACCCTAATTTACGAATTTTAATTATCGTAATTAGACTTTAAAACTTAGGGATATTACATGAAGATTATGTTTCGCATTGGAAAGTATGAGGATGAAGTTCTTTGTGATGTGATTCCGATGCAGGCAAGCCATATTCTATTGGGACGACCGTGACAGTTTGATAGAAGAGTGAAGCATGATGGCTTTACGAATAAATATTCCTTCGAGTTCAATCAAAAGAATGTGTCACTTGTTCCTCTTACTCCAAAATAAGTTTATGAGCATCAAGTGCTGTTGCAAAAGGAGTCGAAATTGGTGAAGTCGGTTGGGCAAAATGATGGAAGTAAGGAGAAGAGAGTAGTCCAAAAGTCTTTTCTTGTGAGGGCTAGTGATTTAAAGTGGGTGGTGAATGAGGAGAAGCCTCCATTGGTTTCTACTAACAATCTTGATTCTCTATACCCCCTTCTATTTCTTCTTTTCTGCAGGATTTTGATGATGTATTTCCCGAAGACATGCCTCATGAGATTGAGCATCAAATTGATTTTGTGCCTGGAGCAACACTTCATAATAAACCAGCCTACCGAACCAATCTGGAGGAAACGAAGGAATTGGAACGACAAATTGAAGAGTTGTTGACAAAAGGGCATGTCAGGGAGAATTTGAGTCCGTTTGATATAGGTGACGACTTGGATTTGAGGACAAATCCTTCTCAAGAGGAGGGGAATGATGGAGTCCGAGGTTCGTTGGTTCAAGAGTTGTCCAAGAAGCCCATTGGAGATGGCGGTCCAACCAACCCACGAGCGGTCAATTTAATTATAACGAATGTGCTTGATTTTTGAAAACTTTTAGTATTTTATTTTGTGGCATATGTGGGCCACGTTTTTATGCATTTTCGCCGCCCATTTAGATTATCTAGTTTTCTAGTTTATTTAGGTCTCTTCTTGTAATTAGTTTCCTTCTTTGATAAGGAGTCCTTTTTGATAAGGTTTAGAGTTCATTTTTCAGCCTATATATAGGCTTGTATCATTCACGAAATATTCAGCTTTTGATTTCTAATATGTGAGTTTTAATTCTCTCTTCAAGAGCTCTTCGAATTATCTTGGTTTTCCAAGACGAGTTCATTTATCGGCGTATCAACGAGTCGACCATCCCTCGTTGTGTGTCATTTATCGTCCCCGAGTTGCTGCGTCAACTTCACATTGGGGTATAGGCGACATACTGACATATATCACTTCTTGGGTTAGATTCAAAGGTTTTGGGATTTCTAGCGGTTTACGTTCAAAAATCTTCCGTTCGCATGTCATTAGATCCTTCATACCAGAGAGGATCATATCACTATATGGATCATTCAAGGATTATGTTCCGATTTATGTATTATTTTAATACATCTCCTATATCTAGATAGATATTACAATATTATTAGATATCAAGAGATAATTATTCTAGATAAGAATTATCTTCACGGATAGAATTTAATTATTATATTTATTAGATATAAAAGAGTCATATCTAAATAGGATTCTAGGGAATGCATTATAAATACAAGGTAGGAGAAAATCAAATTATTCTATGCTATAAGTGTGTTTCGAAAATCACAAGACTATCATAGGGGAAGAAATTTTGTAGTGGTCTCCATAGATTGCTCTCACTCAGTATTGGAGAATATGCATCCAAGAAACAGTCTAGAAGATCAAAGCTGGAGTTTGCAATTGATCTACTGTCCCATAAATTCATTGGCAAACACGAGAAAACACATATGTGTTGCAATTAATTATATAGGAGCATGCTAGGAATATAATCAATGTATGATGAATTAAACATCCAAGATAGATCATCGGGACCACGGATAAATTAAGTTTTCCTTTCATATTAATCACTCAACAACAGACTAGTCTCTCGACCCCACTCATCATCAAACTTATATTCAACATAAATCTGCTCTCAAGGCTACACTATTCTTTTGAATCCGTGTACTAAGAGTCATGAAGTAATCAATTTTGTACGGATAAATTATTACAAATCATCAACACAACAATCATGAATCAAAACAACAAACCAATCCAACAATTATTTCATTACGAATCAATAATTCATTCTCACAGTAGAAACTAATCTCATAGCGATTATATAGACATAGTAAAATGAGAAAAACTTACAACCCGATCATTGACAAATTAGTCGTCAAAAAATCCATAATCGCACAATTCAAATGTTAATCAAAGTATAAATTTTAAAAATAAAGTAAAAGAATAAAAAAATTAAAAGAGAAAATTCGTGTGTATAGTGTTATGGTGAAGAGGTGGTTATTCCTCTTTAAACCCCATCAAAACACTCCAATTTGGTCATAAAAAGGCCCTCCAGTGTCAGACACAACATCGTTGGCGTTGGGCATAGGTCACTTGAATAAAGCCGAGAGGGCAACCCAGCCCCGGACGCGGATGGAACGGGCGATGGGGTGCGTCGACGGCATTGGCGCGTGCTGTGCGAAGTGATAGGGGAAGAGCACCCAACACTTGTTGGGTGTCGGATGAAGCATCGATGACGCTGGGATGCTGGCCGAGTGTGCGCTCTTGTGGACAGTGCGTGCACAAGTGCACGTTCTTGACCTGAAATTTGCCTTTTCATCCCGGATGCCTGCAAGCATAAATAAAATCTGATTTACTCGTTTCTTAATAAATAAATATAAATTAAGTCAAATAAACAAGCAAAATAAGTGTCCACCAAAAGGAAAATTAAGCACAAAAACATACTAAACAGGTTATATTCTGTTTCTACTAAAAGTGCACTAATTGACTCATAATCACATGAGGTAATCGTAGTTGGAAAGTTGACCCAAGTCGTCTCTCAAGAAAAACTTAACAGGGCTTATTGTTCATATCACACACAAAAAGCGATAAATCCTAAACACTCTAACACCAAAGGGGAATTTGGAACAAACGAGAATTAAAATACAGAAAAGTAAACATAAGTAAAAGCAATCCTAGCTAAGGGTTGTCAATCCTTAGTTGATACCTAAAGAAATCACGAATACGGATAGTTAAATGCGCCGAACAAACTAAACCAATTCCAACAATCACAATCACAATCAAAATCAATCTAAGCAAATTAACCTAAAACATAATTCTCCAATCCAATAGCAAAGCACACAACTTAACAATGATTAAAGGATCAAGTAATCAACGATTCACACTTCAACAATAACTCGGGACCAACTTCATAAATTGGAAAACAGTAAAATGCGATAGAGAAAGATTCAAGACAAACTTCGTAAATCGTAAATGATAGAATGCAAAGGAAAGAAAATACCTATAAGAAAAGCAATAATCCGTAAACAACTCGGAATCCGAATCCAACCAAACTAACAATCTATGGTGCGCAAATCAAAAGAAACGAATGAAAAGCTGAAGAAGATAAATGAAGAATAAAAGGTTTGTCTCTCTCTCTCTCGTGTCTCTGTCTCGTTTCAGAAAATAAACTAAAACTGAAAATTGGAACAAAACTGACTCCAGAACTAAAAACGGGCCCCACCCTAAGTCAGCGTGTGTAATATCCCGGAGAGCTATCTGCTAGTAATGAACCTTAATAAAATATGCTAATAATAAATTATTATTTTTTTTGAGAAAAACTTTCTTTAAAAATAAATAAATTAATTAAGAGCGCATCATTTTTCATCATCATGCATTATCATGAAGCATGAAGAATTCGAACTATTAATTTCGATACCGGAGTAATTGAATTAAGTGCAATTATGAAATCCAGTGATTATAATGAAGCGTATACGGAAAAAGAAAAGTATTACCTAATTATATATGAAAATATCTATAGCTGCAGGAAGCTATTACTTATTAAATAGAAAGATGAAATAATATAAATAAAGCAAATAAACACTATACAATTTGGATTCTTATTATTTAGTCCCTAAAGTGTTGCATTCTCTATGTAAGAGCAAGCCTCATACTTGACAATTAAATGTCTAAATAAAATAATATACATACGTATGACGACACAACTAGAAACTCCATATGTGATTTATTGCGTGTTACAATTTGTACTACACACATTCTTAAAGGTGGGCTAGAGTAATTTTCTTAAACAAACTATCTTACTTGAATTAAAAATATAGGGATACTTTTACGTGATTAATTGTAATTCACGTACACACTCTGTCACGACCCCACTCCGGACTACCCGGACTGGAGGGCGACTAATACTAGGAGTAGTATTTTAGGGGTTATATGGCTAAAATAAAGATGCATAACAAAATAAATTAGCATGCTTGAACATAATATGAGATAATGTCATAACGGTTTAAAAGGTTTAGCCATGGACCCCAAAATCTTGGCCATGGTCCGATGGACCTCAATAGTTCATATCCATAAAGCATAAATAACGGAGTTCGAGTGTAGCAATGAAAGTGTGTGAATACATATATGACGATATGCATTCAAGGTAAAACCACAAATTCTAGTTAAGTTGGTCAAGGACACCGACTCCTCAACACATTCCCCATCATCACCATCGAGCTCAACCCGCAAATTTAAAACAAACATGCGTGGCTAAGTACAAAAATTGCGGTCGGTGGACTTATGCCGAAAACATTTGATAATATTTGAATTACGCCGCCAATATCGAGTAAGTCACAGGGTTTTAGTAAAATGCCTCAGGCTTACCAAATCATTTTCGGTTCAGAAACATAGCTCGGCCGAGCATTTTCTTGGTGTGTATGGTCCGTATCTCATAGTAACAATTCATAACAATATTAAAATTAAACGTCGAGAGGGAGGCCTCCCATCTACGACGCCGTGACCGGCCGTAATCCCGTACAGCGCACAGTCACTCTCTACAAGCATATGTTAACACAGCGTATAGTTCCAACCTTCACGCCAATCCTAGCCAGGCATTTATCATCCGGCACAGGACCCGACATTTAAAAGGTTGGGCGCGACCCAAATGACATAACTCGTCATAATAAAGTTCCAACTATCTCCACAGCCCTACCCGGGCAAACAGATAGGATCCATACACAAAACAGAATATTTTTGGCAGGTAATGTAGTAAAACATTTGTTAACAGTTGTAGAATAAGTACTGTAAATAAACTCATTTGGAATAACAGTAAAGTCACATCTTGTTTGAAAAGTAAGCCCACCTGGACTATGGTTTGTTGTAAATTGAGTCCTAGGTTCGATCGTACGTCAAAATCCAGTCGCCGCGTTTGCGTCCACACCTTTACGAAAAAGCGAGGCTTTAGTACGTCGCTCAAGTCTCTCGAGACTTTCAAAAGCTAAGATAAACTTCGATATTTCATATCGATGTAGACTGAATTCCTTAGTGAATTCAATACGTCTCTAACACGTATACAATTGAATTGTTCTCGTTCCTCGAGATACTTTCAACGTATAAGTACGTTTTTCGATATATGGATTTCATTTGTGAAATCTTTTCTTACTAATGAGGTATCATACTCAATTAGTATATCTTACGCGTACTGGCGTATTCATCAATCGTGTAAACGTACGTTTGACTTAAAAAGTCAACGAAGTCAACACTGGTCAACAAAGTCAACGATTTTGACTTTCAATAAGAACCTTTACTATTTCGTTTTATAAATCGAATTTGATCGATTTGAAAACGTAAAGTCCTATTTCTCGATTTATCACGTAAATCAAGGACTTATAAATAATTTTGCATTTAATAAACCTTTTTATACATAAAACGCGTAGTTTCAATTTTAAAACGTTATAAAATGAACGTTAGTCTCAAACATAGCAATCTATGTTTATAAAATTTTGTAAAATTTAATTATGTCCAGAATATTAATTAAACATATATTTTATTAATAAACTGATTTAAAAAGGATTTATAAATCCTTATTAATTATCGAAAATCTCGATAATTAATTTAAAAATATCAAATGACTTTTGAAAATTTTTCTAAATTAATATAGTGCATTATTATACACTATGCTCCAGAATATGAATTTATAAAATTCATATGATATTGTTTGCTATTTATTAATATATATACATATATATAGTTACGGTATTTCCATTAATTAGGGAATAATTATCCAAAAATTCCCAAAATTGATATATACATAGTATAATATCCCAACATCAATATACATCACAAATATAACCTATAGTTCATCATAACCATTCATTTAACAATTTATAGTAATACTTACGGTAATTACAAGATAATTACCAAATAATTAGCAAACAATTTCTAAAAATTCCAAATAAATTCTAACATGATTAAACATTATACTATAACATTGTAACATCATAACATCAACCAAAACCATTTGAATCATCACCATATGGAGCTACAAGCTCTCGGCTTTTTTGACTAAAAATGGTATTTGATTTTCAAAAATTCCAACAATTATATACTATGTTTATACACTATAGTATAGTAATATATCATCATAATATTTATCAAAAACCAATTAAATCATCACCATATGAGCTCATTGCTCTCGGTTTATTGGATTTAATTAGGTAAATGATTTTCAAAAATTCCAACAAATTTATACAACACATAAACAATATACTAAAGCATTAATACACCATTGCATGTTCAAAAATAAAATCATACACCAACCTATACACTTATAAAGCTCACGGTATTTAATTCAAAATTAAGCATATGGTTTTCGAAAATTCTAATTAAATCATAGAACATATAATCAAGGTTCTAAAGCAATAATATGCTATTGTATGCTTGAAATAAAAATTATACATCAATGTACACACATATATACCTCACGGTTTTCATAAGAATAAAAGCTAGGGTTTTCTAAAAATTCTAAATAACATACCATGGGTTCTAAACATATCATAGAACATATATCCATCATAAAAATTATATCAAGAACATTCGGTCACTACCATATCATTTTAACTATTTTGAAAAAAATTTATAAATATATGCTATGGTTTCGAAAATCATATACATAGGCAAGATGCATTCATACATTTCATATACACATAACCTATGTTCATCTAAACATATTCACATGTATTTTCAAAATAAAATCCTCAAGAACACATATATAAACAATAGCTCATGCTCAAGAACATTCAAACACATATGTATACCTATATAAAACTTTCGAAACACACATAAACATATATAACAGTTTTCGATTTTCTTGATTAAAGAAGGATAAGAAATCGGTACTATAGTTCATGTATTACCTTAGAAATGGTATAGAATCAAAGAACAATGAAGGTAACAAGCTTGGTGAGTAAGATATGAAGAAGATAGAAGGAGAGAAAATCTGAAAATGGAGAGGGGGAGCTCTCGGTTTTGGGGCAGAAAATGGAGAGAAATGGGGTGTTTTAGAGAGTGTTAATTGTTGGGAGAGGTTTGAAATGAGTGAGTATGAGAGAAGTGAAGAGTCTCTCCCTATTATCTCTCTCTCACTCTCGATTTTTTTGGCAAGAAAGAGGCAAAAATCTGCAGCACATTGGGAGTTGGTTAAGTGATGATTGAAGAGTGTTAAGTGAGCTCTTCATGCATTGGGCAAATTTAAAAGTGAAATCATTGTGCATGGGGAGAGGGAGCCGGCGCATGGGGGTGATTTAGGGGCTGTTTTAATTTTTAATTTACACCTAATACATTGTATTAATAATATAATAGGTCATAGATATATAATACAAGTCATAAAAATAATTAAACATCCCTTAAGTAAATAATCGAAATTACCGAAAAGAATTGGGAAAAAATAGGATTAAAATATAAATTACACCTATTATTGATACTGTAACAGCCCCTAAATCCTAAGTACGATTTAGCAGGGCTAATACTTGGAATAATAATTAAGGAAACTTTATCCAATATATATACAAGACTCATATGTTCAGAAGTATTCAACTAATCAACATCATAAGATAAATTAATTCAATTGCAGCGGAAAAACGTGTGAATACACATATGACGATGTGTATTCAAGGTTTCTAAATATGTTGTATTCAAAATGGGTTCCATCGCTCGACACATCTCCATCCATCATCGCTCAACCGCACATTTAAAAACAATATGCGGTGAGTACAAGATTGCACTCAGTGGCTCATGCCAAAATAATTTATCACATTTGAATTACTCTGCCGCATCACAGTAACACACGAGGTTTTAATTTGAAATACTCGTGCTTACTAAGTATTTTCTGTCATTTTCAATAAATATCGCTTGGCCAAGCATTTTCCACGTATGTATGATCCACATCCACCACAACAATCATTCACAACAATTCCCTGCGCTGGAGAGGAGGCCTCCTCTCACAGACGCCGTGACCGGCCGAGCACCCTTTCAGCACACAGTCACAAAATAATCAGTGCACAAAATCCAGGCTATCTCAGCACAGGATACGAATTCTCCATCATCCTTGGGGGTACTTCCAAGAATACGAATTCAAGCATGTCATAAAGTGGGAGCTACCCAACATTATGCATCAATAATCATGGATTGGATACATACATAAAACATAAACATTTTGGGCAGGTAATTAAATAAATCAGTTCATAAATATTTGCTTGCAATAACGCATCATAAATAAATCATTTGGTAAATTCTACCAGTTTGAGTATAGTAAAGCCCACCTTTACTTTTAAACTCTGATTTTCGATACGCGTGCTCTCCTCTGGTTGCGTGTGAGCCTTCACGTCCCACCTTTACGCAAAAATTTACGTTTAGCACGTTGGCACGCTTTTCGAGATTTTCAAAGTTCATTCAACTTTGATAAATAATATAATAATAATTCGAAGTTCTAATAAACTTTATACGTCGTTTCTACGCGTATCTCAATAAAATAATTCTCGTATATCGAGAGAGACGTAATATGATCTACAGTCTCATTTTAACCTTTTAGGTTAAATAATTAACGTATAATAACGTTATTCAATAAAATGATTTCAATTATGAAATCTTTTCTCACCATGGAGATATTCTAATAAAAGTAATACGTTTTTCACGTATTAACGTATTTAACGAACGTATCTCGTACGTTAATTTCGAAAGTCAACCTTTTTGACTTTTCGTTGTAAAACTTCAATAAAACATATTTTAATGAATAAAATCAATATAAATCGATTTTCAATCGATTTCTTTTCATAAAGCTTTAATCTTCGATTTTTCATGCAAATCGATAAATTTGATTAATATTTTCTTTCAATATTAATCTTTTAATACAATAAGCATTATTTATGCTTTTAACGTTATTTGATATAACGTTTCATCGTAAACATAATATTCTATGTTTAATAATTCTGGAAAATTCAATTATGTCTAATATAATTTTTTTTGACATATAATAAGTTATTATTCTTGATTAAAAAGGAATTAAAATTCCTTATTTAACAACATATAGCTCACGGCTATATGGTAAATTTTCCAAACTTTGTTCCAAAAATTCTCTAAATTCATATAGTGTATTATTTTACACTATGATCATTACTAAGTATTAATAACACTATAGAAAATTTGGAACTCACCTATCCCACTATATAGGCTCACGGTATTATCACAAATAAATCCAATAAATTTCCAAAAATTCTAATAATTATACACTAGGCCCCAATACCAAAGTATAACATAATTATAACCCAAGGTTCAAAATAATCAAACAATACACCTAAGTTCAAACCATGTAGCTCACGGTTCTTAGGTAAAATATACCAAACAATTTTTATAAAATCCTATAAAATTACACTATGCTTATATGCTATCATATAGCACTAATACATCATAATATCATGTAATAACACAATATAAACCATTAATTCCTACACTATAGGTTTCGCCCTTTGATTATAAATAGGTATATATGTCCAAAATTCTAATATATTCCTACAACACCTAATCAATACCCTAGATCAATAATATGCTATAATATCAAGCATATAAAATTATGCACCAAAGTTCCAAGCTATTACATTTTCTAGCTTTGGTATCTTCTACAAATGGATTCCAAAATTCTCAACTCAATACCATGTACTCCTACAACAATATAGATCAATAATCCAACATTAATTCAACCCTAGCAATTTTCGATCATCACTAAAATATTTATATAATATGCTTAGCTTTAGAAATAATTCATCAATGCAAACATATTAACAAATGTAACATAATTTCTAAGCATATGAACATGCTAGCATGATTTTTCATAATTAATACATGCTTAAAAAAAATAAATTGAACCATTGGATTATTGAAAAGCTTAGGTATAATCGAAGCTCGTTCGATATCTAACCTTGTTAACGGTGTCGATTGGTTGTAGGATAAATTAAATTCAAACAAAATGAGAATGAAAGATGAAGAAAATGGTTTGGTTTTCTACTGGGAGGTTACGGCAGAAAGGGAGAAATGAGGATGAGAGTGTTGTGATGTGTTAAGTGTTCAATACATAAAATATATTTAGCCAATTAAATAAATGAAAAGCAAGACAAACACCTAACTCTCTCGGCTCTCACACAATGAATCAAGACACAATTAAAAATGGAGTGGTCAAAGTGATGTCATGAAGAAAATATCCCTTACAACCTATTAACTACATTTACTACTTGTAATAGCTTTATTAAAGGTATTGGTAGAAACAAAATAAAAATTTTGTCTCTTGCACACACAAGTGCCGTCGACTTCAGTGTGTGGGAGAAGAAAATTTCAAATTTTGGTGTTGTAATACTCAAGTGTATTAGATACACTCTTTCCCAAATATAGCAATCAAGATCAAATTTTGTGTACAAAATGTCAAAATAATCGGCTCTTATAAAAAAAACAAAATGCTATGGTATTTTTCATCTACACATTTTACTTGGTAAGTGTGTATTAATACTACACTTAAGAAATATCACAAATTGGATGATCAAAAATAAAATAATCCTATGTTAATACACATAGCCACTCACGGCATTTTCAACCTTTTAATGCCCAAAACATTGATTTTCATGCTATAAGTAGATATATAGCATAATATATATCCTAGATGATAAATTATATCATAGGAAAAATTATTGGAATCAATCCATAAGTTGAAAAACCCTAATTCTCGATTTAGGGTTTTCGAGAATCTTAAATAATCAAAAATATAATTCCAAATTTTTCTAGCATTATTTCAATGCTAAATAATATTATAATAATATAAAATAATCATAGGAATTTAAATATCATAATTCCTTGATCATTAGACTTGATTCTCAAGTCATTTCTAAACGTTAACGTTTGAAACGTCTCAAAACGTTAAATATCGACTCATCTCAAAATGGTCGTAATAAAGCTGTAATCACTTTATTAAATTATTCCAATAATAATGGAATTAAATTCTAAGTTTAAAACTTAGAAAATCTCACGACATTTAAATATCGATCTGAAATCGACGTAGAATTAACAACTTTGTTGAAATACGTTACATATTCGTATTTCTAAATTCACATTCATTTGTGAATAAATCATAGGAATTTATTATTCCAACAATAATCGAAATCATTATTCGATATTTTAATAATCAAATTATCATAATAATACTCTAATTTATGAAATTAATATCGTAATTAGGCGTTTAAATAATCGGGGTATTACAGATACTCATGTAATTTTCGATCATATATATCATAATATATGATTTAGATATTAAATTATAGCATAGGATAAAATTATTGCACATTTCATGCAATAAAAACCCTAATTTCGAAAATAGGGTTTCGAAATTATATAAATAGGCATTATCGATTTCTATGGTTCAAAAACTGTTTTTAATGCTTAATAATATTCATATATATCATATTATATAGTTTAGATACCATACGATAATTTAATGGCATCAATTCATGTGACCAAACCCTAATTTATAAGATTAGGGTTTTCGAAATTAAATTTCAAAAATATCGAGTTTAATAACTCAAATATTGATTTTAATAATTATTAATACTGTAATTATATAAAATAATAATAGGAAATTAATTATTATAATTTCCTGAGCATTAAACTCATTTTTCAAAACGTCTCTAGACGTTGACGTTCAAAACGTCTCAAAACGTTCAAAATCGACTCATCTCAAAATGGTCGCGGTAAGTTCATACTTACTAAATAAATACATTCCATTTAATAAAGGAATTAAGATGGAAATTAATTCCAAGCTTCACTGCTCAGAAAATTTCATGAAATGCTGACGTGCGATACGCGTTTGACGTTAAAATATATTGACGAATCATTTCGTAATATTTCAACCCTTTAATTCACAATCCTTAGTGAATTATGAAAAGGAATTCGTTATAACGATATCGTATCGAAATCACAATATTCGATGTCGTAAAAAAAATAATATACGGCAAAACCCTAATTACGGGTTTAGAATACCGTAATCGTATGTTCGTTTCTTTGGAATATTACACACTAAGATACATTTATATATACTTCATGCTAGATATATATGTAATATATATATATATATATGATGAATGCATGTGTATGCATAAGTGTAGTAGTGGTGTGTGTGTGTGATGCATGTGTACGTGTGTGTGTGCATGTAAGTAGAAAGGCACTTGGCCCTTAGGTGTCATCACCTTATCCACTCCACCCACACGACAACCCACCACCACCTTGTACCTCAATACCACTACCTTCTACTCTAAACCACTATTTTCTTTTCTCTCTCTCCCTACACCACACGGGAAGCCCACTATCCCATTCTTTTCTTTCCCAAACTCAAGACCCACTTTATCTCTCTAAACTCTTCACATCTACATCTCTCTCTCGCACACCTCGTAGCCACCACTGATGAGCTTCGCTACCACTACTTCTTCTCATTTTTCTTTTGTCGTCGTCAGCTCGGGCAAAGGCAAGGTGACCTGTGGCTACCTCATCATCAAACAGTCCCAATACCTCTCCTCTCTCATCATTCCTTCTCCTCGGCTCTATCTATCACTAGCAATTCCACAGCCAAATTCAAGGAGTCAATGGCATGACGCCCCACTTGGCCATCGTAACGAAAACTCGAATCTCCACTTGACAAACAAGGTGATCGAAACTTGGCTCACGAGCTTCATCACTCACCACCTCATCGATCCTCGGTAGAATTCTACTCCGAGGTGATTTCTCTACCTTGAGACTTGTAGGAATCAAACCATATACATGCATGTGATAAGAGTTTGGGTTTGTGAAATATAAAAGTATCTAAGTGCTTGCATGTATGTGTATATGTGTGAATGTCAATGCATATTAAATTAATGAGTGAAATCATAATTCTTGATCATTGTATGTTAGTTGAAACCGATTGAATGTTGAGTTTGGTAAACTTGGAAGTGAGTTGGAGTGATAAATTCACCATTTTCGTATGATATAATTATGCACATAAAGGGTTTGACGAAATGAATGAAAGAAACTATTAAAACTGGAAGTTAGCTGTGTGAACAGAGACTTTATAAAATTAATTGGCTAAGTTTTGATGGTCAGATGATCACCAAATTTAACTATGTTGTAATTAAACGTGTCTAAAATGTCTCTGTAAAATTTAAAGTCAATCCAAGGTGTTTTACTATTTTAATTATATTTTCAAACTCACTGCACAAAGCTGTCGAAATCCCCTGTCTAAAGCCTAAGGTATTTAGCTTACGTCTAGAGTTTGGCTATTAGGAAAATGTCAGAATTCTGCAGAAACATCATTTAGGATGTATAGAAGCTTTCTGTAATTTTCTAGATATTTCTAAAAAATTTTACTATTTATTTCAGAATTTAAAGAGGAACTGCACAACACTGTCTCGGCAAGGATAGCTTGTTGTAAAATATTTTTAGCTCCCAACCTCGTGTGAATAATTGAGTGAGGATTTTTCTGAATTAAATTAGATTCAAATGGCTTTCCAAAATGATGGGTCTCATTCCTATATCCTTCTTAATAAGCTCTCGGTGAATTTTTGAAGTTAACATATCCCAGTTAATCTTCTTGACAAAATGCCTAAGTCTGAATTTTGCGAGAGAGTTACGAGCCGATTGTAGTCCGACTTTCATTTTGGGTTCTTCATAAAATATGTTCCTTCCCGTGTCTGGTTGTGATCTGAAAAGTTTGGACTCGATCCGAACTATATAGGTATGCTTTTCATCCTTCCTAAATCACATACCCAAAACTGTCCGTTTCAACTAGTCAACTTTGAGCTCATGTATCTCTTGATGCATCGAGTATCTACTGAGTCTTTCTGAAAGGAACGTGTAGTTCTTGTTACAAGGTTTCCAGAATGAGGTCTCTCTTCCGTTTTGTTATTTTGAGTCAAAATTTAGGAGCCTCGTAAGATACTTCGTCGTTAAGCCAAATCTGGAAATTTTGAAAAATATTCTAAATGTCAGATTCGAGTTGCTTACTTTGAGACCTTATATCTCCATAACCATAACTCTTTTGAACCCGATTCCTTCTTAGAACTTGTAGTAGATGTTTAGAGGATTACAGAATGTGTCTTTGTGCGACCTACGTATTTTGAGTCGAGAGTTATGAATCGTCAAAGTATGTCACTTGAACAGCTTTGCTGAAGGTTAAATACGTAAAATTTGGCTCTAAGTATTGGAACTCACCTACGTGAAATATGTCTTATGTGACTAACATGCTAATAATTGATGTATTCTTACATGTTATGTCACAAGCATGTTAGAGCATTAATAAGACACGAAAAATGATAAAACAACAAAACATGTTATTTTACCGATGAATGCCTTAACTGAAAATACTTGACTATATGCTATTACATGAGCAATTAACTACATCCATGTCATGACATGCATTAAAGTAGAAATATGGGTTCTAAGACGCGATGAATATTTCAACTCCAAAACCTTAAGACCGGGAATACATATGCTAAGCCTAGGACTTGGATTCTAAGAAATCATTATTAGCAAATGTATTTAAGAACTAGATTTATCTTGTAGGACTGGTTAAGGTCCATCAAGGGATAACGTGTGGATGCACGCGAGTAACATGAACAGTTGGTACCACTTCGGTGACAGGTGGGATCTATTTTCTGCAATGTATTTCGGGTTATTAAGCCCCAAGATGTTTATTAAAATTGAGAATTGCATGCTGTTTTTATGCTCACTGCTTGGTGCTGACCTTGGAGCGGTTAAACCGCTACGGCTTCGGCCGGGAGTAGTTAACGATCGTGCCTCGAGCTAAGTACTGGCTGAGGTAGTGTACACGGAAGTCCAGACTGGGTGAATTCAACCGACTTCCCCAGTTTAGGCGATGTTGACCATTAGTGGAACGTTGTTTCCTCCTATGGTCCAGTAGGTAGCACAGATGCGATGAGCTATGATGATTGATTGTGCACTACGAGCTTTGCTCGGAAAACTATGTTTTGCATATATAGAGATAAATTATTTTACTTTTAAAACCTCCCTATGATATGTGGTTTAGCATGCACTTTTTTCAACTGTTTATGAATTTTTCTTTATTAAAATTGGGTACTCGATTCCACTGAGTATGCTAGTACTCATCCCAAAATCTTTTTCCAATGTTTTTAGGTCGAGGAGCTGGCATGGCAGAGTGAGACAGCGACATCAGTACCTAGACATTGACTTGTCAAGTATGTTATGCTTTTGGAAAATCTACCCTCCACTATATTCGTGAGATTGTGAACATGGGTACTGACTACGCCAAGTGTCTGGTTTTTGCCTTCGAGTTGCATAGCCAAAAACGCATAGGCCCCCTTCTCTGGGATGTCATTTGTATCACCCTGATTTTATGTCAAGATTTTGAATATTTTTTTTTCATTTGAGTTAATTTCCTTTTAACCTTTCTACTTGCTAGGATCTCGTCTTAGGAGTGTTGTTTGTAACTGATTTATGTTACAATATTTATGTCTCTCTCTCTATATATATATAACTATTGATGTGTAAGTTTCATCCTTTTTCTTTTCTTTTCTTCTTTTAATTTTAACTCGTGATATTCCTCCGTCCCAAGCAGACTGGTCGGTGGGATATTACAGCGTGCGCGGCCTTTAAATATATCTAATTAGTGAACACCGGTAGCATGCTGAGCGAGCACGATACGGAGCTTAAGAATCAGGATGAGCACCGGTTGAGAACGAGCGCTCGCCGTGGGGGTGCTTCTGTTTCAAAGGTGAGCGCCAGATCGAGGAGAAACTCTGATGAAAGAGAAGCACGAAATCGACAACAATGAGATTGCAGCGGTGAGAATAATCCCTAGGGTTTGCTGTTATGTATTGCAGCCCTTATCGATTTAAATAGGCCTTGGACTATTTTGGGCTGGTTTTATTGCTAAACGATTTCCCAGCGTATTATTAGGTCCAGCTCTCGCTTCACCTTCCCAAAATTTTAATTTTAATTTTAATCTTAAATTTATTATTATTATTATTATTATTATTATTATTATTATTATTATTTAGAAAGGTATATTCGGTTCCTAAATAGTTTTCCATTTTTTAAAAGAAAATAAGTTAATGTACTTTATTGATAAAACTGGAGTCTTTGTATTTTTATTATTATAAAAAAAAAAAGGACCATTGGATATAGTGATAGTGATTGAGTTGGATCTCTATATGACATGAAAAGCAACTCAGGTTAAGCATTTAAACTTGGCTGAGGAGTTTTCTCATAAGGATCGAAGAAGGAAGACTGAATTGCACTTTCATTAGTAGAAATTCAGTACGTTGCAACAGCCGGAGCAGTATATCAAACTAAGTGGTTAAAAAGAATATTGGAACTACAAAACTCGTCGATGGAGATTTACTACAATAACAAATCAGCTACCGCAACAAAACTGTACCAAACACATCGATATCAAGTATCACTTCGTAACAGATATCCAAGCAAAGATATATATTGAGATGAAGCATTGTCACATAAAAGAATAATTCTCAGATATCTTCAAGAAAGAGCTACTGAAAACGTATTCCACTTTTTAAGGAGTGTTGAAAGTGTGATGCATTTATCTATATAGTTCTAAGTAGTCGAAGCTGTGTATTCCAAATATTTCAAGACTAGAGAGTTCCATGTAGAATCTAGAAAAATCTGAAGTCATTTTTTATTCCAAGAACATGACTCTTGTAATCTATTTGTATAATAATCCAAGCTAATATAATCTAAATCTAAGTCATCTGGAGACGAGCTTCATTCTAAACTTACACTCAATAATTCTACGCATAAAATACTCACAATATTCATCTACATCACTTCACGAAAATCACTCACCACATCAAACACATATTTTCACTTCCGTTTGTAACAAACTCAAATACAACGCCAATGAAATCGTATGATAGATCTAGTAAAAATCTTATGTGACGTAAAAATCTTATGTGACGACCTGACTTCCCAAGGAAGTACGGATCATACGGATCGTCACTGATATGATAATGCAGCGGATATATACGTAACTAAGCAATGCAATTAACAAATCAATTATGAATAATGCATAGACTGAAAGGACTAAGCTGTTTCGATACAAACTCAAGTCACAGAAGGACTTGCCCAAAAGGTTCAACGTTCAAACATAGCCCAATCAGGGTGCAATTCAAGGAACGAGGTACGACCTCAAGTTCAATACGATATGAAAAACAGTTATAATCCAAAGGCATCAAACAATATCAGAGTTAGGTAGCAATAAACGTGTGGACATGTATATGATGATACATGCCTAAGGTTCTAAAAATCATTTCTAATAAGCAACAAAATAACTACCACTCTGCACCACCTCGCATCCATCATCAATCCCTGCTCAACCTGCACATCAAAAACGAGATACAGGGCTAAGTATAAAAGTACTCAGTGGACTCATTGCCGAAAACATTTTCTTTATAAGTTATTGAACTGCCCACAATAGCGCATGAGGATTTTAGTTAAAAGACTCATGCCTATCAAACATTTTATCATTTTCCAAAAGCGTCAGGCCTGACTATTTCATATGTTGTTCCATATCTGATCATTCATTCATTCATTCCATTCGCGCACTATGGAGGTGGCCACCTACACATAGTCGCCGTGACCGGTCGAGTTAGCTAACCTTAACACATAGTCACACGTGTACACAATCTGAGTTAGTCCTCAACTAAGTCGGATCCGATCGTTACCCTTTTTTAACGTTGGTGGACCAACACATTCACATACCACATTAGATATACCAATCTCAGATAGGATCACAACAAAACATAAACATTTGGCAGTCAATAACATTTCATGTGATAATATTTCATAAAGCTTTTGTAAATCATGCTTTGAGTTATGCATAACATTTTTGTTTCAAGAAAGCCCACCTGCTAGTTCGAAGCTAATTGTTCTAAGCAGGCAATGTGTGAGTGTCCTTCCTCGGCAACTACGTACGATCAAACCCTTCATAAGAAAATAACCGCTCTTAGATTCTTTCTATCGATCGAAGGTCGTTTATAGATTACGACTTAAAGTTCCCAATTAGGGTTTCTTTATGATTTCATGTGATGGTTTTAAGATAATTTCTATTATCTTACATTCCAATTTTCAAACTATATTACTTCATCATTCATAGATGAACCTCAACTTATAAGTCACATACTCCGAGTCTATCCTCGACTCTTAGCCTTAGTGTTCTTCTAAACGTCATTACGTTATAGATTGTTAGTATTCAAGTTATGATTGTATGTTATGATATTCTCAAGCCACTATCTAGACTTAACAATTATAGTTACGTCCTAGTAGGTTATGCATGACGACTTGTTATTTGGTATGAATTTGTGCTGATTCTTGGTATTGTTTTACATGTCATTTTCATTAGTTTATCCTATTTATGCCGTTGGTTCGATTATTATTTATCGATTCGGACTTACTTGGTTCGTTTCAATGTTTTGCAGAAAATCGACATTAAATAGGATGAAATTAATCTACCAATGGTCAAGTATAATGAAGAGCATCTTGACAGGAGTTCGTAGGTGAAAACCGTGCGTAAATCGGAGTTCAGAAGAAGGAGAACGGGACGAACGACCAAAGTCGCGCCGAGCGCCGAACGCCAAGACACCACGCCGCGACACCCGCGCGCCCGCCCGCCTTCGGCGCCAGCGCGCCCGGTGCCCAGCGCGCGCCCGCGCTGGAACGCATTACCCAATTTCAACGCGCTCGTTGCCAACCGGCATTGCCCCAGCGCCGCCTCGCGCCCGCCGCGGCTCGTTCCGCCCGGCGCCAATGGCGATGCCAGCGCGCCGCCTCAGCGCCTACGCCCGCATGCGCGCCTCGCCCACGCACAACCGGCGCGGAGGACCCAGCGCCCACTCCAGCGCCGAGCCCAACCGGCGTTTCCCCTCCATCCGGCGCTGGCTTGGCCAGCGCCCACGCGTTCTCACCCCCGAGCGCCCATTCCACTCCACGCTCGCTGCCCATCCGCAGCGCCTAGCTTCGGCCGCAGCGCCCAGCTTGCGCCTCACCCGCAGCCCAGCACTCCAGCGCTCGCTCCGTGCGGCGCCTCTCCAAGCCGGTTTCGCCTGCCAGCACCCCACGCTCAGCCTTTTCCTCGCGCGTTGAGCAATTTTACTCACGCGTTCTCCATGAACGCTCGCTCACCTATGAGTCAGAAGACTTCTTTCAACCGGCGTTCATCTTCATCCAGCGCTCGCTTTCAAGTCGAACGTCGAACGAACGGCGCCACCTTAAACGCCGGCCACTTTCATTTAATATATATATCCGCGTTTTAGGTCAAAACGAGCGATTCTCGATTTTGGTTCTCGCAGTCAGCAGAGTGCTCTTCACGCCTTTCTTCCCGAGTTCTTGAGCAATTAGGTAGATACAATTTAGTTTTAATTTCTGTTTTCATTACTTTGATTGAATTATCATGTTCAACAATTTATGCTTTTGATTTATGCTTTTTGGGATTTATCAGTCTTTAGGATTAATTTTCATATTATTATTGTTAGATGAATATTATTGATTCCAATTCCATAGTGACAATGGATTGTTTTCATGCTGCTTTGATTTATATTGCTTTTGTTTATTGCTTTGATTTATCATGTTTTCATAGTTCAACTAGGGATTGACAACCCCTAGTTTAGATTTATTGCTTTCGATTTATTGCTTTATTAGTTTAGCTCGGGATTGACAACCCCTAGCTTAGGATCGCTGTTTATTTCTCGTGTATTTCCTGTATGTTTCAAAACCCTCGTTGGTATTAGAATGTTTAGGTTTTAATCGCTTTCTGTGTGCGACACGAACAATCGCCCTGTTAAGTTTTCCTTGAGAGACGACTTGGGTTAACTTATCATGCTTCAATTACCTCGTACGATTGCGAGTAAATTTGAGTGTGTTTTTAGCTCGATTACTTGTCGTATTAACACGACGAATAAAGGGGAGTCTTGACTTATGACTCAAGTGATCACATGCTATCATGTAAGTAAGTAATTAGGGATAGATGAATTTCTTCGGGAATATTGACTCGACCTTTGAGACATAAGGATCGACATCTTATGTTCGAATCTTTGTTTACTCTTTACGACATTGTTTGTTTCTCTTAACTCGTCGAAGATCATATAAGTCGATAATCGCTATTCGTTGTCGAGTTGTCTTGACGCTCAATCTAACGTCGTATTGGGTTGTCGTTATTGAGTATCAACGATGTAACTCGGCTTTTGGTTTCTTTAACTTAGGAACTCATGTTTGAGTATCCTATTATCAATAGGAAAACCCTAATTTGTGTCTAACTTCGATTCTCATTAATTATGTAACAGCCCCTTAATCCTAAGTACGGATTGACAGGGACTATTACTTAAAACATGAATTGATAAACAGAACGACCATTACACATTGAATTGTAATTCATATATCAGGGATACTTTTCGACATTCTTACATAACTTAAGTTCTTGCAGCGGAAAACATGTGATATGTACATACACTACAAGAATTTTGGTTATAGACCACGGGGAATCCCCGTGATCTATTACAGAAAACCCCGTGGTCTATCAAGGTATGGTCTATTAGGGCCGGATATAGACTACGGGGAAATCCACGTTGTCTATAGCATCATAGACAACGGGGTTTACCCGTTGTCTATTTTGTTATAAGCAACGGTGTTCTAGCTTTATACAATGGTTAAACCCCGTTGTCTATTATGTTTTAGACCACGCAGACATCCTCGTTGTCTATATATTAATAGACAACGGGGAGAAGCCCGTTATCTATTGATCAATCAACGAAATTTATTTATTTATTTATTATATAATTCAAAATATCTGTTTCTATCATTAAAAAACAATAATACAAAATAGATATAAAATATATATTGTCTCATAAATAGAAATCAGACAATACATAAACTTTATATCTTGGGAAAATTCCTAATGAACAATTGTAAGACAACAAATATTGTCTACCTAGCTAATTAAATTGGCCCACAAAACATCAATTTCACCATCTTGAACCTTTCATTTCACCATCTCTGCTCCAACATCAATCATCTAATTCGCCTCTCAATCTACATGATCAAAATAAGATGCAATATGTGAGAAATAAAATTTAATACCTCAAAAATATTCAATTCAATAAAGGTATCAAACTTACCATCATTAACAACCTCTCGAGAGTAAGTCCAATTTTGAAACTATTAACAATTCAAAAATAGAATATTTGCACTCTTATATGAAAACGAGATTAACCTAACCTCTAAGAAATAAATAATAATTTTATAAGTTATTGATTACTTGGAAGACCTGGTGGAGAGACACCTTCCGCAGGAGACAAGTTTCCGAAGGGCTTCTTCTAATTCTCAAGCATGAAAGCTGCAAACAAACCAAAAATTCCTAAATATTTGCACCATCAATATATACAAACATGTGTAAGAATAAATGTGTCTAACAAGACATAAGATTCAAGATTCAAACACTAGATACATTTTATCTCCTACTTTATTTTCACCTTAGGATGGGTTATTCTTGGAAGGTTCCAGCGGATCAATCTCCTTGATCTTGCTTCTAGTCTTCTGCGCATCAATAAACATCACATACTTAGAAAATCTCACACCAAATAAAAGTATAGATATAGCTACACAAATTGTATACATAAAATGAATCAATACTTACAGATTTTCTTGTTCAAGCTTGTTCAAGATTAATGACTGATACCAAAACAGCATCTTCGGTCCAAGGAAACTAACACCATACAAAGTGTCGTTCCTGACAAATCCAAAATCTTTGACCCTTCACTATGAGCTGCAGATTAGCTTGCTTGCTCATCACCCCTCATCACAACCGTTCAAATTGGTCAATACGATTATCTGTATAACTTTCTCCGAAGATGTCGAATCCAGGATGGTACACTACCATATATACCCAAATCACGTATCATAATATCTACATAGACATTTACATAATAATGCTAAAATATCTATTAGAATTCTTCTCCACAACTATAACAATCCGCATTAACTAGATTTATGGCAAAGTTATGTAATCATTAAAGCCTAACCATATTCAGTGAAGGACCACATGGGAGTAATCAACAGTATCCAACAAATGCATCCTGTAAAGAATCAATAGCAGTAATACCCTACAATGGCCCACCTTTGCAAGAGAAAATAAACTACTTGTTGGTTATACAGAGGATCCACATGCAATACCAACGGTTGTCGAAAATGCATGTGATGTAAATGTAACAGTACAAACAACACCAGAAAATTCAAGTGAAACCCCATGAATGATCAGGTTATCTCTCCGGTCGAAACAGCAGGTACTAGCAGAAAATCACTTACCAAATTTACATCGAACCTAACACTACACACAAACACTAAAGGTTAAAAGCACAATACAGCGAAGAAACGCATACTGAAGAACACAAACCTCTAAGTTAAACGAGCCAGCATCTCAGGCCTCGACTCCAGTAAATGGCTGCTGGTTCACCTTTCTCGGCCTTCCCCTAGGCCTGCCAGTCTTGGAGATGCTCGGGGGGCTGATGGAGAGGCAGAGTGCCACAACGGAGAAGAAAAGCGAGAAGGTCGTGGCAAAGTCCCACGAGCTGCCCTGAGCTGCGCTGGTGAGCTCAGAACTACCTGCTGGTACGAAATCAAGAAGAATCCAATCACAGCTGATCGAGTAATGAGCAGATCCATGCCAGGGTTTGCCTTCCTCCGGGTACCAGAATGCAGCGGATACCTTGCTTTTCTTCCCAATGGTGAATTGAGCATCCTGTTTTAAGCCATTTAAAAGTTACACTTTATGCTTGGTTGTAATTTTAGAACATTCCTCTTTTCTATATTATGATTAGGAACTTGGCATGGGATGTACGTTTATGATATAATGTGTCCAAAGATGACAAATCAATGATAATATATGCTCGTAATGGTGAAAGGCTAAATATTCTCTTAGTTTCAGTGTACCTGCTGAAGATGATCCTTAGTTCTCAGAGGTCTTGAAAATTCAAAATAGTACGTTCCCTTTTGGCCTGCTGATGTGTATGGGCTGTCCTCCTTTATAAAGCCTGCTAAAATAGAAGGTTCGTTAGAAAACATCACGAATTCTATAAAAGAAAAGTGCATGTGATCACCATTGGCAGCAACAGGCTTCTCTAGCATAGAAATATTAACAAAAGAATCGATTTATAGTGACTTTTGCTTTGAACATGGCACCATGTGATAAAGAAAGACATATTCCAGTACATGGAAATGATACATCAAAAGAAGTGATCAGGTAAAATCTATAAATCTTTGAAATTTATATAGAAATTAATTAAACTTTGGCTTCACATCAATGCTAATTCAAACACAAAGAAATCCATGTATGTGCATATATATGCCTACACGCAATTTTATATATTTGTGTACTTGGTGAAACAGGAAGCAATCAATGCAATTATGGAAAATACACTAAAATACTGCATAACAGAAACCCAAATATAGAATAAAAACTTATTCTGCTAGCTTACCTGAATAGTCAGTCAAGCTACTGTGCCACCATGATCCTTGCCAGTCATTCTATGCGGTGGTGTCATTTTCTAATATAAATGGAACAGAACACGCATGTAATGAGAAAATAGAAGAAATTGCATATATATTAGATTACTTTATTTGAGGATTGTCATAGTAGTTTTAAGATTTAATGATGATGCCACCCTGTTCCAAAAATAATTTAATTTGCAATTAACTTGAAAAAGCTACTTATAATAACCAAGTTGTGCCACAGAGATGGGTAAATTGCTACTAAGTACTATATTCTAAGCCCGACCTATGAGGAAAAACAAAAGGAGCAAATGGAGAATCAAAGTTCAGACAAAAAATATGACCAATGAACGCACATTCTCTCGATAAGTCAGGGGATCTTATCCCACGTTTAAAGGTGATGCACATCAATGGACACAGTCAGAAGAATTAATGAGTTGCAATCTGGATTATTGGTGCAGTTTATAAATACAAACCCCATAACTGTGAAATAGCAAGTACAAATACCTGAAGGGCCAAGGCCATCAAGATATCTACAATGTGGGTTCCAGCCATAAAGATCAACCAAATGACCGTACCTATTAGTTGAGACCAAAACATAACACAAATTTTATAAGTATACTAATGCAAAAGCTCAAATATGATTACATATATATTTGAATAGCATAAAAAATACATTACCTGTCACCTCCATATCCTTGCCTATTGTCGACTGGATTTCTGCCATAGAGTCTTCCAGGAATAGCATTTCCAAGCGAGAAGTGCATAATATCAACTTCATGCCCACGGCAAGTCTTGTTCGTACAAGTATTTGGTCCTTCCTCACAGCCACCCATCTTTCAGTAATGGAAATGACAAGCCAAAATTTGAAATCTCAACAAAAACAAGCCAAAAAGCAACAGGAAAAATCTTCAACAAAAACAAGCCAAAATTTGAAATCTCATGCACCAACAGGAAAAAGCAAACGGCTATCTGTTTGGAACACAGAATGCGAAATGGAAATGACAATTGAAAAAATTGTAAAATTTTGAAAGCATGAAAGAGGGCAAAATTAAGGAGATGAAATTTGGTAAATTGACCTGGGGATATGGAGGGAGCGAAGGAGATTTGATTAGTTCTTCGGTCGCCATTGAAGCTAGCTGTGGAGGTGTGAGGTTAGAGAGAGAAAAACCCCTAAAGAAGGTTAAAGATTAAGAATAGAGATAGAAAGCCTCCTGAAATGGAACCCTAGGGTTTATCTTCCTCAAATTGGGTGAGCGCGCTCTGCGGCAGAGCAAAGCCGTCATGTGCACTGCCTTTACCGCGACCTCCATCTCCCACGCGTATTTCTTCTCCAAATCCATGGACTCGAATTCCATGATGCAATTCTCCGCCGTCGCGGAAGAGACCGTTTGGCTGCAGCGGAGGCGGGAAAATGGGTGGAGGAATAGCTTCGGAAGGAGGTTTCGATGGAGAATTAAAGGAGAATTTCTCGAATTTCTCTGCAATGAAGATGGCAACAGTGGGTGTGGGAGGCGAATTCTGGCGGCTGAATTCGGGGAAGAAATGGGCATTTTAAATGTAGAAGGAATCGATGGGCTAAAAGATCACATGGCTAAGTGACGAAAGACCACGCGACCTGGCCGTGGTATTTAATCGGCGTGGATGTTGAAACGCGGAAAAAGCGTGGTTAATAAAGTTATCTTGTTAATAGACCACGCCAGTAAGCGACAGTGCTCATCATATGAAAAAATGCTAATGACCACGCGGTTTCTACAGCGTGATCTATAACCGCTTAAAATATGGTTATAGACCATGCGTTTCACCACCCACGTTATCTATGTCATAATAGACCACTTTAGTCTTAATAATGCGTGGTCTATGACGTGTGGTGTATGAGCAAAATTTTTGTAGTGATATGACGATGTACAATCAAGGTATTAACTTTCAACGACAAAGATCCCTATTGCTCAACACTGCTCCATCGCATCACCAGCTCAACCTGCACATTTAAAACAATATGCGGTGAGTACAAGAATGCACTCGGTGGACTCATGCCAAAAAAATTTCATCTTTAAATTACTTTTGCCCATCATGGTAAGACACAGGGTTTTTTATTTGAAAAGGCGCGCTTACTAAAACATTTCATCATTTTCATAAATCATCGCTTGGCCAAGCATTTTTCTTGTATGCATGATCCATATCCCTTTCCTTTCATCATAACATCATCATTCACGCCGTAGAAGGAGGCCTCCTTCTACGTCGCTGTGACCGACCGCGCATTGTCCTTACGGCCCCCAGTCAGCATTAAGTGTACACGTTAACCCTAGCCAGGAATTTACCCTCCGGCATAGGATCCGTATTCGATTTTCATTCATAAGTTGGGAGCGACCCAACAACATTCATCATTCATCAACATTCATGGATAGGATACATACATAAAAACATAAACATTTGGGCAGGTAATTAAATAAAACATTTCATCAACATTTCTTGTAAGAAAGCATCGTAAATAAAACATTTCATAAGCATTTTATCTTTGAGTAGCGTAAAGCCCACCTAGTACGTAAGCTTTCTACACAGTCTTTCCTTAACGTCAGCGACCAAAACGCGTCCCACCTTTACATAAGGAACTAATTTAGTACGTCTTTTCATCGCACATCTTAACTTATAATGTTTCATACTTCAATAGAGACGAAATATGATTTAAGACCTTATATTAACCATTTAGGTCAAACGTCAAACCTATACTAATGTCTTTTGATAAAATGATTTCAATTATGAAATCGTCTCCTACAAAAGAGATATCCTTATATTTCTAATACGTCTTACACATATTAATATATTTATTCAACGCATATCATATTTGTAAAAGACGTACAACATAATCTTTTTCACGTAATAACGTATTTCATACGTTTTGACCAAAGTCAATAATTTTGACTTTTATAAACATATATTTCGAAATTATAGACATATATGTCTATCAATATATATAAATCGATTTTCAATCATTTTATCATACGTCTCGACTTTTCACGTTAATCAACAATCATACTTAAATTTATTCCTAAGTATGACTTAACTTTGAACAATACATATTATTTACACAACATATATTACTTAACGTAACGTTTCGACTTAAACATAATATACCTTATTTTAAAAATCACATTGTCACGACCACACTCCGGATAATCTAGAGTTTGGACGGACTAATACTTGGAATAGTATTTAGGAATCATGGGTAATTATAAATAAGGGTAATTTGCATAATTGGACGAACATTCTTGATCATACATACTTTAATATAGGTCAAACTAAGTGGTTTAAGCTATCGATCAAGGTCGTCAATGATCGATAGACTTTAACAGTTCATAACATCTCATCGTCATACATAGCATAAAAATAAATTGAGTCGCGTGAAAGTGCGTGAATACATATATGACGATATGTATTCAAGGTTAACAAGTTTAAACATAACGTCAAGGACACTGGACATTCCTCAACACTCCTCCATCCTCAACATCCGAACTCAACCTGCACATTTAAAAACAAACATGCAGGGCTAAGTATAAAATTTGTACCCAGTGGACTCATGCCAAAAACATTTTATTTTCTTTGAATTACACTGCCAATATTATGGTAAGGCACAAAGGTTTTAGTTGAAAATACCTCGTGCTTACTAAAATATTTTCGTCGATTCATAAAAGTTGCTTGCCAAGCATTTTTCTTGGTGTGTATGATCCATATCCTTGTCATCATTTCATCGTAGCGAAGATAGTCGAGCGTCGTGAAGCGAGGCCTCCTCTACGACGTCGTGACCGGCCGTGAATTGTCCTTACAAAGACACGGTCACCTTAGTGTACACGTTAATCCTAGCCAGGTATAAGCCTTCCGGCATAAGATCCGATATCCATTTTTATTCATAAGTTGGGAGCTACCCAACAACATTAATCATTCATATCAATCTCATGGATAGGATACAATACACAAAACATAAATATTTTTGGCAGGTAATCTTATAAACATTTTAATCACAGTTGAAATATGCATCATAATTAAAGTTTGTTGAAATAAGTAGTCAAGCCACATTTTGTTTTAGAAATAAAGCCCACCTGAAACTATTGTTCGTCTTTAAAGCTCGCTTACTCGTCAACGTCCTACTGTTGCGTCAGCTTCCACAACTTTATCTAAAAAGGATGTTTTAGTACGTCGTTTACGTATTTCGAGACTTACAAAGTCTATAATAAGCTTCGATATACTATATCGATATAAATTGAATTCCTTAACGAATTCAATACGTTATTTTGGCGTATACTAAGTTTGACATTTCTCGTCCTTCGATAGAGACGAGATATGTTTAAAAATTACCATTTTATCCCTCTTGGTAAATGGTTCAACGCTTTCTCACGTTTTTCGATCTAACGACTTTAAATATGAAATCTTTTCATATCAACGTGATGTTAATAGCAACTGATACGTTTTACGTATTAGCGTATTTATCGAACGTATTTCGTTCGTTGATTTTAAAAGTCAACAATTTGGACTTTTCTTAGTAATTTAATTACTAAGTTATACTTTAATATTAAATTCTCATGAAAATCAATTTCCAATTGATTTCTTTTTATAAACTGTTTTAATATGTTTAAAAATGATTTCTAAACATATAATTCATTATAAATAATGAATTTAAGGATTTGAAATCCTTATTCAAATTTTAAAAATAGCTCACGGCTATTTTGAAGTTTATAACTTAAATCTTTTCGAAAATTCCTTATAAAATCCAAATATGTCTAAAATAATATTAGACATATAATTTATTAATAAACTTGATTAAAAAGGATTTAAAAATCCTTAAAAATTCTCGGTAATTATTAAAAATTACCAAATGGTGTCCAAAAAATTTTCTAATTTTATATAGTGTATTATTACACACTATGGTCATTAATACATTATAATATCAACTAATCAAATTTCAAACATCACCTTATTTGATTTATAAGGTCACGGCATTTTCGAAAAATGCCCAACAATTTTTTTCTAAAATTCTACTAAATTAATACAAGGTCCAAACATTAGTCCATGACATATTTATGTCATATAATTCATGATATAACAATGTTATACCATATAAATGGTACCATAGCTCTCGGTCATCTCATTATATACATCAAACATTTTTATTAAATTTCCCAATAATCAAAACAAGCTTATAAACTATATTATAGTAACACTGCATCATAATAGATATCGACACCAATTTATTCATCACCATAGTGAGCTTAGCTCTCGGTTTATTTGAATAAAATAGGTAATTGATTTTCGAAATTTCCAATAACAACATAAAATGCATAAAACATATTCTAAGCTAATAATTTATCATTGCATGTACTAAATAAAAATCACACTTTAACTTATATATATATATATAAGCTCTCGGTTCTCCTTAATATTCCATATAGGAATTTTTCAAAAATTCTAATTAAAACATATAGTGTATAATTCACATCCTAGAACAATAATATACTATTGCATGTCATAAAATAAAATCATATATCAATATATACCATCACATACCTCACGGTAATTTCAAAAGAAAAAGGTAGGATTTTTTTCTAAAATTTCCAATTAAACCATAGGGTATATCAATCATACTCTAGAGTAACAAAACATCATTGCATGTTACAAAATAAAATTACTCACTAATATATACATGTATGTGGCTCACGGTTAATTTGAGAAGAATAAGTAGGAATTTTCTAAAATTTCCAAACAAATGGCTATAGACTCATATATTATCATAGATCAATTATATGTAATTGCATGCTTTAAATCAAAATCAATCACCCATATAACACATATATAGGTCTCGGTCATTTTGAACAAAATTATACATGCAATACATTTTGAAAACAAGAACACATACCTAATCCTTTTCTTATCATCTATACACATGCAATAGCAAAGCATCACCAACAAGGATCATCTATAACACATGCAATGGACTAGACCATCTCTTCGAAATTTTCGAAAGCTTCAAGAACAAAACAAGCTCTTGTTCAACTCCTACCTTGTGATATGGATGGATGGAACAAAGTACAAGGTGTCTAAGTGTTGTATGGAGATGAGAAGAGAAAAATCGAAGCTTGGAGGGAGAGAGAAGCTCTCGGTGTTGCATAAAAAAATGGAGAAGAAGAGAGTGTTCTTGAGAGAGGTGAGAGGTTTTGGAGAGAGATAATGTAGTTGGAGTGTTGGGGTGTTTGTGTATAAAGAATAATGAAAAAACCGAGGCAAACCCCCTATACACTTCCCACTCTCGCCACCCTCCCCAATACACATAAGAGACTCTTCACCTTTTATTACTAATTTATTCACTAATGGGTTCCCAATCATTAGTGCTTATGTCATGCCCTCTAATCCAAAGGATGATTAGAGAGAATCGAGCTTGGAACAGTTGATTACCAAACATTGAATAAGAATAATTCAAGACTTCAAACTAATACGTATCGAACTTCGATAATCAACCCTATTTACAAGGCAAAAGTAATTTATGATATAAGGCTATAAGTCCTTAAACAGAGGTTTCGATAATCTGCATGACTCAATCGTCAACATTAACATACAATACTATTCGTAATATGCAATGGAAGCACGTGAATGCATATATGACGATATGCATTCAAGTGGTTCTTTCTTTCAAACATAATAAATATTCAAAAGACTGACTACTCAACACTCCGCTCCATCATCATCACAAATTCAATCTGCACATTTAAAAACAATATGCGGTGAGTACAAATAATGCACTCGATGGCTCATGCCAAAATAATTTATCAAGTTTGAATTACTACGCCCCATCACAAGTAACCCGAGGTTTTAATTTGAAAATACCGTGTTTACTAAATATTTTCTCGTCATTTTCCATAAATATCGCTTGCCAAGCATTTTCCACGTATGTATTATCCACATCCACCACAACAATCATTCACAACAATTCCTCAGCCTTTGAGAGAGGCCTCCTCTCACAGACGCCGCGACCGCCGAGCACCCTTCAAAGACACAATACAAAATAATCGGTGCACAAAATCCAGCCATCTCAGCACAGGATACGAATTCTCCATCATTCTTGGGGGTACTTCCAAGAATACGAATTCAAGCATGTCATAAAGTGGGGGCTACCCAACATTATGCATCAACAATCATGGATTGAATACATACATAAAACATAAATATTTTGGGCAGGTAATTAAATAATCATTTCATAAATATTTGCTTGCAATAAAGCATCATAAATAAATCATTTGATAAGTTCTATCAATTTGAGTATAGTAAAGCCCACCTTTACTTTGAAACTTCGAATTTCACTGTGCGTGCTCTTCTCCTCGTTGCGCGTGAACTTCACGTCCCACCTTTACGCAAAAATGTACGTTTAGTACGTTGGCACGCTTTTCGAGATTTTCAAAGTTCATTCAACTTTGATAAATAAATTAATAATTCGAAGTTTCGATGATTCTTTATACGTCTTAATACGTTGAAACGACGCGTATATCAATAAAATAATTCTCGTATATCGAGAGAGACGTAATATGATCTACAGTCTCATTTTAACCTTTTAGGTTAAATAATCAACGTATAATAACGTTATTCAAAACAAGGATTTCAATCATGAAATCTTTTCTCACAATTGAGATATTCAGATAAAAGTAATACGTTTTTCACGTATTAACGTATTTAACAAACGTATTTCGTACGTTAATGTCGAAAGTCAACCATTTTGACTTTTCTTTATAAATCTTAAATAAAACATATTTTAATGAATAAAATCAATATAAATCGATTTTTAATCGATTTCTTTTCGTAAAGCTTTAATCCTCGATTTTTCACGTAAATCGATAAGCTTGATTAATATTTTCTTTTAATATTAATCTTTTAATACATTAAGCATTATTTACGCTTTTAACGTTATTTAATATAACGTTTCGTCGTAAACATAATATTCTATGTTTAATAATTCTCAAAAATTCAATCATGTCTAATATAATTTTTAGACATATAATAAATTTTTGTTCATGATTAAAAAGGAATTAAAATTCCTTATTTAACACATATAGCTCACGGCTATATTACAAAATTTTCAACCTTGTTCCAAAAATTCCTCTAAA
The DNA here is from genome assembly GCA_036937905.1 of Salvia rosmarinus. Taxonomy (NCBI): domain Eukaryota; kingdom Viridiplantae; phylum Streptophyta; class Magnoliopsida; order Lamiales; family Lamiaceae; genus Salvia; species Salvia rosmarinus. The sequence goes on along the minus strand of CM072824.1, from coordinate 30,359,145 downwards.
TTCATATAGTGTATTATTTTACACTATGATCATTAACATGTATTAAAATCACTATAGAAAATTTTGGAACTCACCTATATATATACTATAGGCTCTCGATTTTTATCAAAATAATATCAAAAATTTTCCAAAAATTCTAATAATTATACACAAGCCTCAAATATTAATATGTGACATAATTATAACCTATAGTTTGATAAAATCAAACTATACACCAAGAAACCATCAAGTTGTAGCTCACGGCTACTATAGGTATATATATACCAAACAATTTTTATAAAATCCTATAAAATTACACTATGCTTATATGCTATCATATAGCACTAATACATCACAATATCATGTAATAACACAATATAACCCACTAATTCATACACCTAAGTCTCGGCCATTTTGAATTAATTTAGTTACAAGCGACCAAAAATTCTAATAAATTTCTACAACACCTAATCAATACCCTAGATCAATAATATGCTATTATATCAAGCATATAAAAATTATACACCATAGTTCAAGGCTTGTTCATTTTCGGTAGTTTCAAAAATTACACCAATGGTTTCCAAAAATTCTCAAATTAATACCATGCACTCCTACAACACTATAGATCAATAATCCAACCTTAAAACATACCTAGCAATTTTTTGAGCATCACTAGAATAATTTAAATAAATTGCTAAGCTTAGGAAATAAATAACCTATGCACATATCAACATATGTAACATAATTTCTAAGCTTATAACATGCTAACATGATTTATTGCATAAATAATACATGCTAAAAATAATAATTTAAACCGTAGGATTATTGAAAAATATAGGTTTTATCGAAGCTTGTTCGATATCTAACCTCGTTATCGGAGTCGATCGGTTGTAGGATAGATCAAACTCAAACAAAAGGAGAGAATTGAAGAAGGAAAGTTTGGTTTTCTCACTGGAGGTCTCACGGCAGAAAGAAAATAGGAAGAGAGAAATGAGAAGCAAAGTGTCTTATGTGTTCTGTTGGTTCAATTCAAGACTATTAAATACACTTGGCAATTAAAACAAAAGAAAGGCACACTCACACTAGGCTCACTCTCTCGGCTCTCACAACACTCACAGCACAAATGAAAACCAATTAGTCAAACTTGTGAGGTCATGGTAAAATATCTCTTACAAGGTAGTAAATATAGCATAAGGCTTTATTAAAGTTTTTTTGAAATAAACAAAAACTTTTGTCTCACTCCCTTGCATGTTGCCGTCAATTATGTGTAATGGGGGAAAATAAATTTTAGATTTTTCATGTTGTAATTAGTATATAATATGTATACACTCTATCCCAAATATAGCAATCAAGTATAAAAATTTCAAGATTGATTTTGTGTAGCAATTTGTCAACACTATCGGCTATTTCACATAGCAAAATACTAGACATAATTCATCTACACAAATTACTTGTTAAGTGTGTATTAATACTACACTTAAGAAATTTCACAATTTGGATGATCAAAATAAAATAAATCCTATGTTATATCACATAGGATGTTTTCGGCACTTTCATCATATAAATGCCCAAAATTTTATTTTCATGCTATAAGTAGATATATAGCATAATATATATCCTAAATGATAATTTATATCATAGGAAATATTATCGGAATTAATCCATAGGTAGGAAACCCTAATTCTCGATTTAGGGTTTTCGAGAATCTTAAATAATCAACAATATAATTCCAAAATTTTCTAGCATTAATTCAATGCTAAATAATATTCTAATTATATAAAATAATCATAGGAATTTAAATATCATAATTCCTTGATCGCTAGACTTGATTTTCAAGTCATCTCAAAACGTTAACGCTTGAAACGCCTCAAACGCTTAAATATCGACTCATCTCAAAATGGTGAAATAAAGCTATAATCACTTTATTAAATAATTCCAATAATAATGGAATTAAATTCTAAGCTTAAAAACTTAGAAAATATCACGAGCATTTGATTATCGATACGTAATCGACGTTGAAATTATACTGTTGAAATACGTTACACCTTCGTATTTCTCAATTCACATTCATTTGTGAATTTTACTTAGGAATTTTATTATTCCAAAATGTTCGAAATCGTTATTCGATAATTTATTAATCAAATTATTATAATAATATTCTAATTTACGAAATTAATATCGTAATTAGGCGTTTAAATAATCTGGTATTACATTCCACCCCTTAAAGAAATTTCGTCCAAATTTACATACCTCGAAGAGATCGGGTATTTTTCTTTCATTGCGCCCTCAAGCTCCCACGTGGCTTCCTCTTGTCCATGATGTTTCCACAAAGACCTTGACTAGTGGAATCGATTTATTTCGCAATTGTGAACTCGTGGTCTAGAATAACCATAGGTTCTTCATTATAGCTCATATCCGGATCGAGGATCACGTCGTCTTGACGGATCACATGCTTCGGATCGCACACGTTCTCCGAGTTGTGATACGTGAAAAACATTGTGCACGCTTCCCGCACTTGGCGGAAGAGCCAACCTATAGGCGACGGGCCTATTCTTTCTAGGATTTCATAAGGTCCTATAAAACGGGGTCTTAACTTCCCCTTTACTCCAAACCTTATAATCCCTTTAGATGGAGAGACCTTCAAAAAGACTTTATCTCCATTTTCAAAATGTAGCTCAGACCTTCGCGTATCAACGTAAGATTTCTGGCTATCTTGAGCTTCTTTTATTCTTTGCCTAATTTGGCGAACGATCTCAATCATCTCGCTTATAGCGTCAAAGCCCTAAGATTCTTCTTTCACCCACTTCATCCCAAAGAAAGCGGTGATGGCATTTTCTTCCATATAAGGCTTCATACGGGCCATATTCTGTCACGACCCATTCCCGACCAACCCGGACCTGGAGAGCGACTAACACTAGGAGTAGTACTTTAGGGTTACATGGATAGAATAGAGATGCATAAAAATAAACTAACATGCTTGAACAGAATATGAGATGATGTTATATTGTTTTTGAAAAGGTTTAGGCCATCGGACCCCAAAACTTGGCCTGATCCGATGGACCTCAATAGTTTGTAATATAAAGCATAAATAAAGGAGTTCGAGTATAGCAATGAAAGTGTGTGAATACATATATGACGATATGCATTCAAGGTATAAACCACAAATTCAAGTAAATCGGTCAAGGACACTGGACTCCTCAACACATTCCCCATCATCACCATCAGAGCTCAACCTGCACATTTAAAAACAAACATGCAGGGCTAAGTACAAGAAATTGCACTTAGTGGACTCATGCCGAAAACATTTGATAGAATTTGGATTACGCTGCCAATATCGGGTAAGTCACAAGGGTTTTAGTTAAAATGCCTTGTGCTTACCAAATCATTTTCAGTTCGTAAACATAGCTCGGCCGAGCATTTTCTTGGTGTGTATGGTCCGTATCTCATAGTCACAATACATAATAATAATAAATAATAAACGTCGAGAGGGAGGCCTCCCATCTACGACGCCGTGACCGGCCGTAATCCCGTACAGCACACAGTCACTCTCTGCAAGCATATGTTAACACAGCGTATAGTTCCAACCTTCACGCCAATCCTAGCTGTGCATTTATCATCCAAACACGGGACCCGACATTAAAAAGGTTGGGTGCTACCACAACAATTGATATAATAGTTCCAACCATCTCCACACACTCTACCCGGCATAACAGATAGGATCCATACACAAAACGAAATATTTTGGCGGTGTAATGCAAAGAAACATTTGATAAACGGTTGTAGTATAAGTCTTTGTAAATAAATTCATTTGGTATGACAATAAAGTCACATTTTGAAGATAAAGCCCACATTCGTGAGGTAAGAAAGGAGCCCACCTGGACTATGGTTCGTTGTAAAAGTCCTAGGTTCGTTCGTTCGTCAAAATCCCGTTGCTGCGTTTGCGTCCACACCTTTACGAAAAAGCGAGGCTTTAGTACGTCGCTCAAGTCTTTCGAGACTTTCGAAAACTAAGATAAACTTCGATATTTCATATCGATGTAGACTGAATTCCTTAGTGAATTCAATACGTCTCTAACACGTATACGATTGACTTGTTCTCGTTCTTCGAGATACTTTCAACGTTAAAGTACGTTTTTCGATATATGGATTTCATTTGTGAAATCTTTTCTTACTAATGAGGTATCATACTCAATTAGTATATCTTACGCGTACTGACGTATTTATAAACGTATAATCGTACGTTTGACTTGAAAAGTCAACGAAGTCAACACTGGTCAACAAAGTCAACGATTTTGACTTTTGAAAAGTAATTTCTTACTATTTTGTTTTATAAATCGAATTTGATCGATTTGAAAACGTAAAGTCCTATTTCTTGATTTAGCACGTAAATCAAGGACTTATAATTAATTTCGTATTAAATAAACCCTTTTTATAATTAAAAAGCGTATTTTGGTTTTTAAAACGTTATAAAATGAACGTTCGTCTCAAACATAGCAATCTATGTTTATAAAATTTTGTAACATTTAAAAACTGTCCAGAATATTATTTTACCAAAAATTTTATTAATAAACAGTTTTAAAAAGGATTTAAAATCCTTATTAATTATCGAAATTTTCGATAATTGTCTTAAAAATATCAAATGACTTTTGAAAATTTTTCTAAATTAATATAGTGTATTATTATACACTATGGTCCAGAATATGAATTTATGAAATTCATATAATACTGTTTGCTATTTATTTATATATATACATATATATATTTACGGTAATTCCATATAAATAGGGAATAATTATCCAAAAATTCCCAAAATTGATATACACCTAGTATAATATCCCAACATCGATATACATCATAATTATAACCTATGGTTCACCATAACCATTCATTCAACCATATAAAGATTTGTATAATAATCGGTAAATATAAGATAATTACCAAACAATTAGCAAACAATTTCTAAAAATTCTAAATAAATTCCAACATCAATAAACATTATATTATAACATTGTAAAATCATAACATCAACCAAAAACATTTGAATCATCACCATATGGAGCTCAAGAGCTCTCGGTTTTTTTGATTCCTTATGTTATTTGATTTTCAAAAATTCCAATAATTATATACTATGTTTATACACTATAGTATAGTAATATAACATCATAATATTTATCAAGACTAATTAAATCATCACCTTCAAGAGCAACAAGCTCACGGTTTATTTGATTTAAAATAGTATTTGATTTCCAAAAATTCTAATTAATTCACACAATGCATAAATAATATACTAAAGCATTAAAACACCATTACATGTTCAAAAATAAAATCATACATCAACATATATCATCACAATGCTCTCGGCCCTCTTGAAATAAATAGCAATTGATTTTCAAAAATTCTAATTAAAACATATAACATATAAACAATACATTAAAGCATTAATATGTCATTACAAGCTTGGAATAAAAATTATACACCATGGTACCCATTTGAGAAGCTCACGGCATTCATGAAATAAATAGCTAAGGTTTTCCAAAATTTTAATTAACATACCATAGTCTTAAATCATATCATAGATCAATAATCCAAGCTTAGAACATGTTTAAATAAAATCGGTCATCACCTATGCATTTTTATCATCTTCAAAATTATTTTCAACAAGGTTTATGGTTGAAAATTGTATATACATGCTAGATCCATTCAAAATTAAATAAACAATACCATATGCTTATTCTAACATATATCTTCATATATTTGAAAATAAATCATCAAGAACCATATATCTCATGCTCAAGAATGTTTAAAACATAGATATACATATATATAACATTCGAAATACACACACATATGTATAAGAACATGTTCGATTTTTCTTGAATAAATGAAGAAATAAATCGGTGCTAGGCCTCATGTTTACCTTAGATATGATATAATATCACAAGAAACAATATAGTAGCTAGTTGGAAGAGGAAATAGAGAAGAAGAAGATGAAAGCTTTCGAAAATAATGGGGGAGGGGGAGCTCGGTTCTCTTGCAGGTTTTTGAGAGGAATGGAGAGTGAAATGAGTTCAAAATTGGAATGGGAGTGTATAATGAGAAGTGGAGTGTTGAAGTGAAGAGTCTCCCTATCATCTCCCTTCTCTCTCTCTCGATTTTGGCCAAGAGAATGGCACAAAATCTGAATAAAATCTGTAGCAATTGATGGTGAGGTAGTGATCATTAGGCTAGGGGAAAAAGGGGCTTCATGCATTGGGTGTTAAAAAAAGGTGCACATCATTGTGCATGGGGAAGGGTAGCCGGCGGTTTTGAGTGTGTTTAGGGGTGGGATTTAATTTATTTTATACCATAATACAATGTATTAATCACACATGATCATAGATATATAATACAAGCCATTAAAATAATTAAATCCAACCTATAGCATATATACGAAATTACCGATCCCAAAATTAGGAAAATAGGAAATAAAATACAAATCACACCTATTATTGATACTCATGCCACTTTCAATCCAAATATATATATATACATCATAATATATGATTTAGATATCGAATAATAGCATAGGATAAAATTATAGCATTAATTCATGCATATAAAACACTAATTTCGAAAATTAGGTTTCGAAATTTATAAAAATCATTATCGATTTTTAATGATCTAAAATCTGATTTCATAGCTTTATAATACTCATATATGTCATAACATATAGTTTAGATACCATATGATAATTAAATAATGTCATTTCATGTGAAAACCAAAGTTTATAAACTTAGGGTTTTGAAAATTTCAATATCAAATTATCGAATTTTAATAACGAAAATTCGATTTTAATAATTAATAATACTGAAATTATATAAAATATTAATAGGAATTTAATTATTATAATTTCTGAGCATTAAACTCAATTTACAAAACGTCTCAGGCGTTGACGCTCAAAACGTCTCAAACGCGTTCAAAATCGACTCATCTCAAAATGGTCGCAGTAAGTTCATACTTACTAAATAAATATATTCCTTTTAATAAAGGAATTAAGATGGAAATTAATTCTAAGCTTCACCGCTCAGAAAATTTCATGAAAAGCTGACGTTCGATACGCGTTTGACGTTAAAATATATTGACGAATCATTTCGTAATATTTCAATCCTTTAATTCACAATCCTTAGTGAATTATGAAAGGAATTCGTTATAACGATATCGTATCGAAATCACAAGATTCGATGTCGTAAAAAGATAATATACGGCAAAACCCTAATTACGGGTTTAGAATACCGTAATTGTATATTCGTTTCTTTGGAATATTACATTCCACCCCCCTTACGAAAAATTTCGTCCCGAAATTTGTATACCTTTAGAAAAATAGATCGGGGTATTTTTCTCTCATCGCTTCTTCAAGCTCCCACGTGGCTTCTTCTTGTCCGTGGTGTCTCCACAGCACTTTGACTAACGGAATCGACTTGCTCCGTAGTTGCTGGACTTTGTGGTCAAGTATGGCTGCGGGTTCTTCCTTATAGCTCATGTCTGGCTCGAGGATCACGTCGTCTTGGCGAATCACGTGCTTTGGGTCGTGAACGTATTTTCGTAATTGCGAGACGTGAAAAACATTATGGACATTCCCTAGGTTTGGCGGAAGAGCCAACCTATAAGCTACTGGACCTATCCTTTCTAGGATCTCATAAGGTCCTATGAAACGGGGTCTAAGCTTTCCTTTCAGGCCAAACCTGACAATCCCTTTGATGGAGAGACCTTAAGAAATACTTTGTCTCCATCCTCAAACTGTAGCTCGGATCTACGCGTATCAGCGTAAGATTTCTGTCTGTCCTGAGCCTCTTTTATCCTCATCCTAATTTGTCGAACGATTTCGATCATTTCGTTCACCGCATCAGGCCCTATGACTTTTCTCTCACCGACTTCATCCCAATAAAGTGGTGATCTACACTTCTTGCCATACAAGGCTTCGTATGGGGCCATGCCGATCGTCGCTTGATAGCTGTTGTTGTAAGCAAATTCAATCAGAGGTAAAATATCTTCCCATTTTGCACCTCGATCCAAAATTACAGTTCTAAGCATATCTTCTAGCGTTTGGATCGTTCTCTCCGACTGTCCATCGGTTTGTGGGTGGAACGCTGTACTGAAGTTTAACCTCGTACCCAGTTCTCTTTGCAAGCTAATCCAAAATCTGGATGTGAACTTGGAGTCTCGATCAGAGGTAATAGATTTTGGCACTCCATGTAGTCGTACAATTTCCTTAACGTACAGTTGGGCCAACTTATCGGATCCATAAGTGCTTTGAATAGGTAGAAAGTGAGCACTTTTGGTAAGTCTATCCACAATTACCCATATGGCTGTGTTTCCTCTTCTCGAATTGGGTAAGCTTGTAACGAAATCCATCGTTATATCGTCCCACTTCCATTCGGGGATTTCCAACGGTTGTAACTTCCCGTAGGGACGTTGGTGTAGTGCCTTCACTTGTTGACAAACAAGACAGCGTTCTACGAAAGAAGCTATGTCTCGTTTCATGCCTTCCCACCAAAATTTTTCCTTGGTCCCGGTACGTCTTAATCTTGCTGGGTGGGCGGTGTAGGGGCGTGTCGTGAGCCTCACTCATGATTTCGTTCAAGCTCTGCGTCGTCGAACGCATATCCTACCTTCAAACAATAAGGCATTATCCGGTGCCTCTTGAAAACTCTTGAATCCTCCAGACCTTAGTCTTTCTCGGATCTTTTCCAACTTTTCCTCAATCATTTGTCTCTCGACAATTCTTTTCTTAGGTCGAGATGCGGTGTGAGTGTAGCGATCTGACTCACAATTGTCTCGGTGGTTTTACAGTTCAATCTTCATTCTCGCCAAACTCTTCAACGAGTTTTTCCTCTTGTACAAAGAGACATCCTAACTTGGTATGGCTCTTTACGACTCAGCGTCGACTACTACATTCGCCTTGCGGGTGATAGTTAATACCACAATCGTAATCTTTTACTAATTCTAGCCATCTTCTCTGTCTCATATTCAGATCTCTTTGTTGAAGAAATACTTCAAACTCTTATGATCCGTGAAGATCTCACATCTCACAATCGTAGAGATGGTGTCTCCATATTTTAGGGCATGAACTACGGTGCTAATTCCAAATCGTGGGTTGGGTAGTTCAGCTCGTGGGGTCCGAGTTGTCGGGATGCGTAGCTATTACTTTTCCTTCTTGCATCAAAACACAACCCATCCGGTCTTAGATGCGTCGGTATAGACCACATACCCTTTGTCCGCTTCTAGGACTGCTAGAACTGGTGCACTTGTTGGTCAATTTTTCCTTGAGTATTTGAAAACTCGTCTCGCACTCATCAGTCCAATTGAACTTGATTCCTTCCCGAGTAGTGGAATTATTGGCCTTGCAATCTTGGAGAATCCTTGATGAATCTCCTATAGTAGCCACTAATCCTAGAAACTTCTAATTCGTCTTTGCGTCTTTGGTGATTTCCATTCCTGCACGGCCTCTACTTTGGCTGGATCTACTTTTATGCCTTCAGCAGACACGATGTGTCCAAGGAACATAACTTCCTTCAGCCAAAACTCACATTTGCTAAACTTAGCAAAGAGTCTTTCATTTCTCAAGGTTTGCAAAACCGTCCGTAGATGTTCCTTATGATCCTCTTCATTCTTTGAGTAGATAAGGATATCATCTATGAAGACCAAAACAAATTTATCCAGAAATGGATGAAATACTCTGTTCATGAGGTCCATGAATACGGCTGGTGCATTGGTTAATCCGAATGGCATAACTATGAATTCATAGTGGCCATATCTGGTTCGGAATGCAGTCTTAGGTACATCCTCAGACCGTATTTTCAGCTGATGGTATCCTGACTTGAGATCAATTTTAGAGAATACACCGCTTCCTCGCAATTGATCAAACAGTCATCAATGCGGGTAAGGGTATTTGTTCTTTAGTGTCATCTTATTTAGCTCCCTATAATCGATGCACATCCTCAAAGAACCATCCTTTTCTTAACAAACAAAGCAGCGCTCCCGGTGAAACACTCGGCTAATGAATCCTAGATCCAAAAGCTCTTGGATTTGGATTTTCACTCTTCTAGCTCCTTGGGGCCATCCTATAGGCGCGCCGACACTTTGGGGCTGATCACGGCTCCAAGTCGATGGTAAATTCTAGTTGTCTATCGTGAGGTAGTCTGGTAGATTTTCGAAATCGTCCAAAATTCTTGGACAACTTCAATGTCTTCTACCCGCGCGGGTTTATCCTCATCGTTTAAATAAACAAGGAATGCATGGCATCCTTCCGGTTCATCATCCTCCTAGCTTGTAGTCGATACTATCGGATTCTCCTTCCCATGCCGATCCCGTGAAAATCGTAGCTTCTTGTCGAGAAAGTGAAGCGAAATTTTCCTTTCCTTACAGAGAATCGTGGAATGATTCTTAGCTAACCGATCCATTCCGAGGATTATGTCTACATCATCCATGGGTATTATGTTTAGGTCGTTAGCCGAACCTTAAGTGATCCTAATGTCAACTCTAGGTTCGAGCAAAAGTGTGTATGCGGTCATAATCCCTCCTATAGGTGATGAGATTCTCATATCCCGGCTTGATTTTTCAGACCTAAGGCCCAACATTTCTACGCATGATTTTGCAATAAAAGAATGCGAAGCACCCGTATCGAACAATACTATAACAGGTAGGTTGAGAAGAACTCCCATACCTGCCAAGTTTCCTTGGTTTTGTTAGATTCGCCTCCTATCAGGCGTAGGCTCTACTCGAGCCTACCGAGGCCGACGGGCGCCGGTCCCTGGCTGATTTGGCGGTTGTTGCCTGCCTGTTCTGCCATTAGCTGGCGTTGGTGGTGGTTATCGCCTCTAGCATTGTTGGCGGCGGTGGCCACTTGCGTTCTGCGGATTTATTCTTTGACTCTTGCCATTATTCTTGTTATTGGAGTTGTTGTTGAGGTTGGGGCTGTTGCCATTGAAGTTGAGGGGGTTGGGGCTGAAACTGCGGCGGCGGCTGGGGTTGAAGCTGTATAGCCCTTAATGGCTGAGCATTGCCCGGTTGGTTCGGTCTTACATCCGAACGTGATACTGGGCAATTGTTGGCGTAATGCCCGTTTGCCCCGCATTTATAACAGCTCACCACGTTTGCCGTGCACACACCCTTGTGTGTCCTATGGCATCGAGGGCATTGAGGTGTCCTCGACGGTTCATGTGGTCCCCTTGCTGGTGGAGCATAAGCTGCTCTCTTCCAGCCTTGTCCCTGTGGCGCCGCGTCTCCTTGCCACGGACGCTTGTGACTCGTGTCCCCAAAGTTCCCGCGGTTGTTATTCCCGCGGTTGGGTTCCCATTTCCCCTTTCCTCTATCCAGTGCATTGTGTGTCTGAGACGCCACCGACTTATTTTCGGTCATGGCCGCCTCTATATCTAAAGCTCGTGCGAGAGCTTCAGTGTAGGACAGGTCTCCATGGCTGGCAAGAGACATGCGTATCTCCATTCTTAGCCCTGCCCTGAACTTTTCCGACATTTTCAAGTCGGTGTCCACCAGTTCTGGCGCATATCTCGACATCTCGCAGAAGGTGCGATCATAGTCGGTCACAGTCATCCTTTCTTGTTTTAGCAGGAAAAATTCCTGCTCCTTCTTCCTCTTATAGCTTTTAGGGATGTACTTTTCATACAGCACTCTCTTGAAATCCTCCCACGAGAATTCTCGAGTGCTCAAATTAAAAGTCTTCTTCCGGCCTCCCACCGAAGTCGGTGGTCCTATCGGTGAAAGGTAACACACGATAACCTTTCCGTGCGTGCACCTTAAAAGGTAAAATCCGTTCAATGGCCCTAACCCATTGTTCGGCTTCTTTCGGCTACCTTTCCGTTAAAGGCAGGAGGTTACTGTCTTAGAAACATTTCTTCGATCCTGCGATCGGGTTGAGGTGGAGGTGGTGGTTGGGGAATTTCTTCTGGCTCTTGCTCGGGGATCCTACCCCTTCCTCTTGGCCTTCCCCGACCTCGACCTCTGGGTTCTTGCTCCGGATTCCTTCTCGGAGGCATGCTGCTATAGAAAACAGGTAATCATTAGGCACTTATTCTTTTCACAGCTCAACATACACCAACGCTATTATGGCTTTACTGTAAAACGATTCCAAATAGAATATCATTCTTAACAAACATAACTTGCCGCAAAAGCCCTATTAGGGTCATGTATATATATATATCCAAAATTTCTGCCATAGGCAGGATGTTCAACCAACGGTTATGCAAAAGAAAAAGTAAAACATAAGTCCCGGCCCACACGGCCTTCCAAAAGCTAAGGTTCTAAGTCCAAACTAAAGATTAAACATAGGAAAAGGAAAACAACAGAAGCTTAAGCACAAAAAAAATCTCTTTAAGCTTCGTCAGGGTCTACATCATGCGTCCTCCCACTGTCCGTCCTCCTCGGGATCTTCCTCCTCCTGAGTCGTCGTCCTCATTCTCGAAATGTCCATGCGGGCAGTCCTGGATGGACCGGCTCCATCGCTTCCACCATCGGTATGTCTCGCAGGGGTTAAGAGTTCGTTGCATTCACCCGATGCTCGTAGTCGTGGCGGATCGGGCCGTAGCCACCGCGACATCTGTTACTCTCATCCGTCTTTGTCCGGTGAAAGTGATCGTGGTGGTATGGCTGGGACCATAGGTGGTGGAGGTGGTACTTGGTGGACGACGGGTGTCCGGCAGTAAGGGTGGAAATACCGGCTCTCCCAAGGCTGCGGGCGTCTGCCGCCTCTCTAATGAAAGGGGCCTTCCCTCGTCAAAGGAAAGGAGGCACCTGTTGGGTCAATCTGCCTCGGAACCTCTGTGTAAAGCCTCTGGCGACTCATCCCGCCAGTATACTCTCGGGAGGAGGTAGGGTCCTCTCGGTGCTGCCCATAATCTTTGTATCGTAAGTCGGTGACTCACGAATCGGGCAGATCTCCCACCAAGTCGTAGCGCCCATCGCCCGGTAGATGTAATCTCCCGATATCTCTCGAGCATACCCATCCAGTGCGGGGAGTATCGCTAGAAGGCGCTGGATGCCGTCATAATCGATCCTCCGTGAGCTCGGGCGCCTCTCCAAAGACGGAGGTAATATGCCAAGAACTCACCCAAGTCTTCCCGGTAGCACATCCAACTGGGCGATAAATACTCACCTCCTCCGGGGTGGGGTGTGGTCCAATCCTCCTCCTCGCGACATATCTCAACCCTTCCATCTGTCACGAATAAAACTAACATAAGTCAACTATCGTCATCGCATAAGCAGGCAAGGATATCTTAAACGTAACGTGAAGCAACTAGATAAGGTCAAGCAAGTCTATAAGGTAGGCAACATCATACTGCACAATACTCACCACAACTTACCTTCTTAGTCTTACCCAAACGTATACATAAGCCAACAACATCTTAATATAAGCTACGCGATCCTTATTCTATACCAAACACTCGAACTAGAGTTCAACGGACTCTATCGTATTCTGGAGGCAGAATTAAGGATTCTGTTCTTCATAACAAATGAAGATCAGTGCGTTAGGAGTACGCAGGTGAAAACCATGTGTAAATCGGAGTCCTAACGAGAGAGATCTAGCTAAAACAAATCTACTGCGCGGTGCAGGAAATTTGCGCGATCGTGTCAAATTGCAAATCGAGACGTATGTCGACGTATTACGTCTACCATCTTCAGGTCTTTATGTCGAGGCTGATCATTCTGAAGCTGTAAGTGGCGTCCATTTGGTGTTGATGCTCACTCGTGTCGAAGTAGTGGTGGAGTGCCTGACGTCGTTCAGCTTAAAGGTTGAGGTTGTCCTCGTCCATCCTTCTCGCTCGTCTTCCGTCGTTCGTGCCCAAGGGTATCGTTACTTTCGTTCTTCCTATCGTTCTTTCGTTCGCATAAGGAAAAGAAGTTCGTACTTCTATGTTCTCTCATGATACGTGAACATGCTCCTTAGAGTCTAAGTTCGTCTTATGATAACATATCGTTCATCATAAATAAAATTTTGAAAGTTGGAAAAAGGTTTCAATTGAAAATTTTTGGAAATACGAGTTCAACATAGCAATCATAATCAACTTATATGCATATCAAAAATGGATTCATTCATCCCATGTTGATCATTCAACTAGTACCACCATGTACTTTCATATCAATACTCGAGTATTGCATTAGTTCAACTAAAAGTATTTTGGAAAAAATTTTCTTGCTCAACTTTCATTTTCATCATAAAAATTTTCATAATAATCAAATCCTTCAAAAGTCCATCAATTGTTCAATCATGTAAAATTTCCATTTCATGAGTTTGAGAAAGGAATGCGATTACCTTTTTCGGTTGAGCTCGATGTGATGGAGTGTTGAGGAGTCGATTGGTTTCTAGAAGTCCGGTGACTCGATCTGACTTAGAATAAAAAGGTTTTGGGTTTACAAAGAGCAAAGCGCTCGATACCCACTGTCACGACCCCATTCAGGACCAACCCGGTTGGAGGCGACTAACACTAGGAGTAGTACTTTAGGGGTTACATGGATAGAATAGAGATGCATAAAATAAACTAACATGCTTGAGCAGAATATGAGATGATGTTATATTGTTTTGAAAAGGTTTAGCCATCGGACCCCAAAACTTGGCACGATCCGATGGACCTCAATAGTTTGTAATATAAAGCATAAATAAAGGAGTTGAGTATAGCGGTGGAAAGTGTGTGAATACATATATGACGATATGCATTCAAGGTATAAACCACAAATTCAAGTAAATCGGTCGAGGACTTTGGACTTCTCAACACATTCCCATCATCACCATCAGAGCTCAACTGCATTTAAAACAAACATGCAGGGCTAAGTACAAGAAATGCACTCAGTGGACTCATGCCGAAAACATTTGATAGAATTTGGATTACGCTGCCAATATCGGGTAAGTCACAAGGGTTTTAGTTAAAATGCCTTGTGCTTACCAAATCATTTTCAGTTCGTAAACATAGCTCGGCCGAGCATTTTCTTGGTGTGTATGGTCCGTATCTCATAGTCACAATACATAATAATAATAAATAATAAATGTCGAGAGGGAGGCCTCCCATCTACGACGCCGTGACCGGCCGTAATCCCGTACAGCACACAGTCACTCTCTGCAAGCATATGTTAACACAGCGTATAGTTCCAACCTTCACGCCAATCCTAGCCAGGCATTTATCATCCAAGCACGGGACCCGACATTAAAAGGTTGGGTCTACCACAACAATTGATATAATAGTTCCAACCATCTCCACCCTACCCGGCATAACAGATAGGATCCATACACAAAAGCGAAATATTTTGGCGGTGTAATGCGGTAAAACATTTGATAAGCGGTTGTAGTATAAGTCTTTGTAAATAAATTCATTTGGTATGACAAGAAAGTCAAATTTTTGAAGATAAAGCCCACATTCGTGAGGTAAGAAAGGAGCCCACGGACTATGGTTCGTTGTAAAGTCCCAGGTTCGTTCGTTCGTCAAAATCCCGTTCTTTGCGTTTGCGTCCACACCTTTCTGGCGAGGCTTTAATACGTCGCTCAAGTCTTTCGAGACTTTCGAAAACTAAGATAAACTTGATATTTCATATCGATGTGACTGAATTCCTTAGTGAATTGATACGTCTCTAACTGCGTATCGATTGACTTGTTCTCGTTCTTCGAGATACTTTCAGCGATATAAATCGTTTTCGATATATGGATTTCATTTGTGAAATCTTTTCTTACTAATGAGGTATCATACTCAATTAGTATATCTTCACAGCGTCTTGACGTATTTATAAGCGTATAATCGTGCGTTTGACTTGAAAAGTCGGCGAAGTCGACCTTCGTCGACAAAGTCAGCGATTTTGACTTTTGAAAAGTAATTTCTTACTATTTTGTTTTATAAATCGAATTTGATCGATTTGAAAACGTAAAGTCCTATTTCTTGATTTAGCACGTAAATCAAGGACTTATAATTAATTTCGTATTAAATAAACCCTTTTTATAATTAAAAAGCGTATTTTGGTTTTTAAAACGTTATAAAATGAACGTTCGTCTCAAACATAGCAATCTATGTTTATAAAATTTTGTAACATTTAAAAACTGTCCAGAATATTATTTTACCAAAAATTTTATTAATAAACAGTTTTAAAAAGGATTTAAAATCCTTATTAATTATCGAAATTTTCGATAATTGTCTTAAAAATATCAAATGACTTTTGAAAATTTTTCTAAATTAATATAGTGTATTATTATACACTATGGTCCAGAATATAATTTATGAAATTCATATAATACTTTTGCTATTTATTTATATATATACATATATATATTTACGGTAATTCCATATAAATAGGAATAATTATCCAAAATTCCCAAAATTGATATACACCTAGTATAATATCCCAACATCGATATACATCATAATTATAACCTATGGTTCACATTCATAACCATATAAAGATTTGTATAATAATCGGTAATTATAAGATAATTACCAAACAATTAACAAACAATTTCTAAAATTCTAAATAAATTCCAACATCAATAAACATTATATTATAACATTGTAACATCATAAAATCAACCAAAACATTTGAATCATCACCATATGGAGCTCAAGAGCTCTCGGTTTTTGATTCCTTATGTTATTTGATTTTCAAAATTCAATAATTATATACTATGTTTATACACTATAGTATAGTAATATAACATCATAATATTTATCAAGACTAATTAAATCATCACCTTCAAGAGCAACAAGCTCACGGTTTATTTGATTTAAAATAGTATTTGATTTCCAAAAATTCTAATTAATTCACACAATGCATAAATAATATACTAAAGCATTAAAACACCATTACATGTTCAAAAATAAAATCATACATCAACATATATCATCACAATGCTCTCGGCCCTCTTGAAATAAATAGCAATTGATTTTCAAAAATTCTAATTAAAACATATAACATATAAACAATACATTAAAGCATTAATATGTCATTACAAGCTTGGAATAAAAATTATACACCATGGTACCCATTTGAGAAGCTCACGGCATTCATGAAATAAATAGCTAGGGTTTTCCAAAAATTTTAATTAACATACCATAGTCTTAAATCATATCATAGATCAATAATCCAAGCTTAGAACATGTTTAAATAAAATCGGTCATCACCTATGCATTTTTATCATCTTCAAAAATTATTTTCAACAAGGTTTATGGTTCGAAAATTGTATATACATGCTAGATCCATTCAAAAATTAAATAAACAATACCATATGCTTATTCTAACATATATCTTCATATATTTGAAAATAAATCATCAAGAACCATATATCTCATGCTCAAGAATGTTTAAAACATAGATATACATATATATAACATTCGAAATACACACACATATGTATAAGAACATGTTCGATTTTTCTTGAATAAATGAAGAAATAAATCGGTGCTAGGCCTCATGTTTACCTTAGATATGATATAATATCACAAGAAACAATATAGTAGCTAGTTGGAAGAGGAAATAGAGAAGAAGAAGATGAAAGCTTTCGAAAATAATGGGGGAGGGGGAGCTCGATTCTCTTGCAGGTTTTGAGAGGAATGGAGAGTGAAATGAGTTCAAAATTGGAATGGGAGTGTATAATGAGAAGTGGAGTGTTGAAGTGAAGAGTCTCCCTATCATCTCCCTTCTCTCTCTCTCGATTTTGGCCAAGAGAATGGCACAAAATCTGAATAAAATCTGTAGCAATTGATGGTGAGGTAGTGATCATTAGGCTAGGGGAAAAAGGGGCTTCATGCATTGGGTGTTAAAAAAAGGTGCACATCATTGTGCATGGGGAAGGGTAGCCGGCGGTTTTGAGTGTGTTTAGGGGTGGGATTTAATTTATTTTGTACCATAATACAATGTATTAATCACACATGATCATAGATATATAATACAAGCCATTAAAATAATTAAATCCAACCTATAGCATATATACGAAATTACCGATCCCAAAATTAGGAAAATAGGAAATAAAATACAAATCACACCTATTATTGATACTCATGCCACTTTCGATCCAAATATATATATATACATCATAATATATGATTTAGATATCGAATAATAGCATAGGATAAAATTATAGCATTAATTCATGCATATAAAACCCTAATTTCGAAAATTAGGTTTCGAAATTTATAAAAATCTGTTATCGATTTTTAATGATCTAAAAACTGATTTCGTAGCTTTATAATACTCATATATGTCATAACATATAGTTTAGATACCATATGATAATTAAATAATGTCATTTCATGTGAAAAACCAAAGTTTATAAACTTAGGGTTTTTGAAAATTTCAATATCAAATTATCAAATTTTAATAACTGAAAATTCGATTTTAATAATTAATAATACTGAAATTATATAAAATATTAATAGGAATTTAATTATTATAATTTCACGAGCATTAAACTCAATTTACAAAACGTCTCAGGCGTTGGCGCTCAAAACGTCTCAAAGCGTTCAAAATCGACTCATCTCAAAATGGTCGTGATAAGTTCATACTTACTAAATAAATATATTCCCTTTAATAAAGGAATTAGGATAGAAATTAATTCTAAGCTTCACACTCCGAAAATTTCATGAAAAGGCGGCGTTAAATCGCGTTTGACATTAAAATATATTGACGAATCATTTCGTAATATTTCAATCCTTTAATTCACAATCCTTAGTGAATTATGAAAATTCGTTATAACGATATCGTATCGAAATCACAAGATTCGATGTCGTAAAAGATAATATCTGCAAAACCCTAATTACGGGTTTAGAATACCGTAATTGTATATTCGTTTCTTTGGAATATTACAATATCGATCGTCGCTTGATAACTATTGTTGTAGGCAAATTCGATGAGAGGTAAAACCTCTTCCCATTTTGCCTCGATCCAAAACTACAGTTCTCAACATATCTTGAGTGTTTGGATCGCCCTTCCATTGTCCCGTCTGTTTGAGGTGAAAAGTCGTCTTTGAAATTTAACCGTGCCCAATTCTTTTGCAAGCTAGTCCGAATCTTGAAGTAAATTTTGAATCTCTATCGGATCGATAGTTTTGGTGACTCCATGCAGCGCACAATTTCCTTTACGTCTGGTGGGCTGGCTTATCGGACCGTGGTGTCTGAATTAGCGAAAGTGTGCACATTTGGTGAGTCATCACTACTACCCATATAGCATGTGTTCCTCTTTTAGACTTTGGTAAACCCGTAACAAAATCCATAGCTATATCTTCCCATTTCCACTCGGTATTGCCAAAGGTGTAGCTCGTAGAGACGTTGGTGTAATGCTTTACTTAGCGACAAGCAAGACAACGCCTACAAAAGAGGCTATGTCTCTTTTCATACCTTCCCACCGTAACTTTTTCTTCAAATCTTGGTTCATTTTTCTCTTCGCTGGATGGTTTGTATAAGGTGTGTCATGAGCTTCACTCATGATTTCATTAGAAGATCGTTGTTATGGGATACAATCTTCCTTCAAATAATAAAGCATTATGCAGTGCTTCTTGAAAATTTTGATCCTTCCGTCCTTACCTTGGCTCTTGCTTTTCTAACTTTTTCTCCATCCTTTGCCTTCAATGATTCTTTTCCTCAAGTCGACGCGTCGATGTGAGTGTAGCAATACAACTCGTGATCGTCTCTCGGTTGTTCAACCAATTCAATCTTCATCCTTTCAAACTCTTCAATGAGTTTTCTTCATTGTGAGGAGACATCCCAATTGGTTTTGACTCTTACGACTCAAGGCATCGGCCACAACGTTTGCTTTGCGGGTGATAGTTTATACCACGATCGTAGTCTTTTACCAATTCGAGCCATCTTCTTTGTCTCATGTTTAGATCTCTCGCTCGAAAAAGTATTTTAAACTTTTATGATCGGTAAAGATTTCACATCTTACTCCGTAGAGATGATGTCTCCATATCTTTAAAGCATGCACTTCTGCTGCTAGTTCGGATCATGAGTTGGGTAATTGATTCATGCGGTCTCAATTGTCGAGATGCATAGGCTATCACTTTTCCATTTTGCATTAACACAGCCTAATCCATTTTGGAAGCATCTCATATAGACCACGTATTCTTTATGCTTACGCTCGCTCGCTAATACGATGAGTTAACTTTTCCTTGAGCGTCTCGGAAATTCGCCTCACACTCATCGATCCATGTGAATTTAATTCCTTTTCGAGTAGTTGGGTTATTGGTCTTGCTATCTTGAGAATCCTTCAATGAATCTCCGATAGTAACTTGCCAATCCCAAGAAACTTCTAATTTCATTTTGTGTCTTTAGCGATTTCCATTCTTGATCGCTTCTACCTTGGCGGATCAACTTTAATCCTTCCGGTGACACTATGTGTCCAAGGAACATTACTTCCTTTAGCCAAAATTCACACTTGCTAAATTTAGCAAAAAGTTGTTCATCTTTTAAAGTTTCTGACCAAAGATCGTCGAGGTGTTCCTTGTGTTCGCTTTCATTCTTTGAATAGATGAGGATGTCATCTATGAAGACTAAAACAAATTTGTCTAAGTATGGGTGGAACACCCTATTCATGAGATCCATGAACATGCCGCATTGGTCAATCAAATGTCACAACTATAAATTCATAGTGGCCGTATCTCGTTGAAAGCGGTCTTTGATACATCTTGAGGCCGCACTTTAAGTTGGTGATAGCGACTTGAGGTCGATTTTCGAGAACACGCTAGCTCCTCTTAATGATCAAACAAGTCATCTATCCTGGAAGTGGATACTTGTTTTTGAGCGTCATTTTGTTCGGTTCTCGGTAATCTATACACATCCTCAAGGAACCATCCTTTTCTTTACAAATAACACCGGTGCTCCCAAGGCGAAACACTAGTCCGATAAAACCTGAGTCTGTGACTCTTGGATTTGAATTTTCAACTCTTCCGGTTCTTCTGGAGCCATTCGATGCGGTGCCTTTGACACTGGCCGATCCGGTTCCAAGTCAATGGTAAACTCGGTTGTCTATCGAGGTAATCTGGTAGGTTTTCGTGAAAAATATCGAAAATTCTTGTACAATCTCTACATCTTCAACTTTTATCGTTGTTCGATCTTCTCCATTCGGATAAACAAAAATGCATGGCATTCTTTCTTGTTTATCATACTTACAACCTTCAATGCCGATAATCGGGATTTTCTTTCCCATGCTGATTCCGTAAAAGCTTGTAGCTTCTTGCCCAGGAAAATGGAATGAAATTTTCCTCTCTTTACACAGGATCGTAGCATGATTTTCTGCTAACCAATCCATTCCCAAAATTATATCTACATCACCCATGGGTATTATGTTTAAGTTATTTGTCAGAACCTTAAGTGATCCTAAGTTCAACTCTAGGTTCGAGCAAATATGAGTAACGGTCATAATCCCTCCTATAGGTGAAGAGATGTTCATATCCTGGTTTACTTTCTCAGATCTAAGTTCCAATAGATCTACACATGTTCTTGCTACAAAAGAATGTGATGCCCGTGTCGAACAAAGTATAACATGCATGCGTTGAGAGTGTTCCCATACACCGCCAGTTTCTCGGTTTTGTTTATTTGCCTCCGGTGCGAGCATATGCTCGGCTTGAGAACTGAGGCGACGGGCGCCTGTCTCTGCTGATTCTGCTGTGCTGCTGCTGTTGGCGTCTGCTCTTCTTGATTACGCCCGTTCTTGGTGGTGGTTGTTGTTGTTGTTGATGAGGTTGTTGCCCTGTTGTTGTTGGTGGGTTCTTCTGATTGTGGCTGAAATTGAATAGCCTCGAGGGTTGGGCATTGCCGGCTGATTTAGCCTTCCCAACGCCCGCGTATCCCCGGCAACTATTTGCGTAATGCCCTTCATTCCGCACTTAAAGCAATTTACCAAATGGCAAACCCTTTGTGAAACTTTGACACTTGGGCAAGGAGTTGTCCTCGCACGCTCTTGTGATCCTCCACATCGAGGGGTAAAGACCGGTTTCTTCCATCCTCGCCCTGCGTACCGCAGTGCCCGGCTACCGTTTGTTATTCGATACCAAAACTTCCCTGCCATCATATGCGAAATTTCCTTCCCACTTTCTTTCCTTTGTCCCCTCAGATTCGATGTCTCGTATTCGATTGACTTTTCTTCCGGCATGGTCGCTCGATGTCCAAAGCTCGTCCGAGAGCTTCGTAAGTCGACTTCCATGGTGGCTAAAGACATTCTTATCTCGACCTCAATCCGGACTTCTAAATTTTTCCGCCATCTTCAACTCCAGATTTACCGATCGTAAGTATATCGACATATCGCAGAAAGTGCGATCATAATATTACTTGACATCTTTTCCTGCTTCAGATTATAAAATTCTTGTTCCTTCCTTTTCCGATAACTTTTCGAACGTATTTCTCATCTGCCTCTTTAAATTCTTCCCAAGTGAACTCATTTATCTGATCCTCGCAAAGAAGATCTTCCGTCGGGCTTCCCACCAAAAGTCGGCGTGTCCATCGTCTTGAAAGTGTAATACAGACGCCTGTTAGGTCGCGTGCATCAAGAAAATCAAATATCCTTTCCATAGCCCTTATCCATTGCTCGGCATTATCGGGCGCCCTTTCCATCAAAAGAGGCTGGGTTACGCTTAAGAAATAATTCTTCGATCCTACGATCGCTGTGGAGTGGTGGTGGTATATCGATCGTCGCTGATAACTATTGTTGTAGGAAATTCATGAGAGGTAAAACCTCTTCCATTTTGCACCTCGATCCAAAACTACAGCTTCTCAACATATCTTCGAGTGTTTGATCGCCCTTCCGACCGTCTGCCTGCTTGAGGCGAAAGCAGGTCAAATTTAACTGCGTCAATTCTTTTGCAAGCTAGTCCGAATTCAAGTAAATTTTGAATCTCTATCGATCGATAGTTTTCGTGACTCCATGCAGCGCATAATTCCCTTTACGCAACCGGGCTAGCTTATCGACCGTGTAATCAATTAGCGTAAAGGTGCAAATTTGTGAGTCTTCACTACTACCCATATAGCAAGTGTTCTCTTTTAGACTTTGGAACCCGAACAAAATCCATAGCTATATCTTCCATTTCCACCTCATTCCAAAGGTCGTAGCTCGTAGGACGTTGTGTAATGCTTTACTTGTCGACAAGCAAGACAACGCCTACAAAAGAGGCTATGTCTCTTTTCATACCTTCCCACCGTAACTTTTTCTTCAAATCTTGGTTCATTTTGTTATCGCTCGATGGGCAGAACGTGTCATGAGCTTCACTCATGATTTCATTCAAGATCGTTGTTGTCTCGGATACAATCTTCCTTCAAATAATAAAGCATTTCAGTGCTTTAAAATTTTTCATCCTTCCGTCCTTACCTGCTCTTGCTTTTCTAACTTTTTCTCCATCCTTCGCCTTCAAGATTCTTTCCTCAAGTCACGCCATGAGTGTAGCAATACAACTCGTGGATCGCCTCCGTTGTTCAACCAATTCAATCTTCATCCTTTCAAACTCTTCAAGAGTTTTCTTCATTTTGAGGAGACATCCCAATCGGTTTTCGACTTCACGACTCAAGGCATCGGCCCAACGCTTGCTTTGCCCGGTGATAGTTTATACCACGTAGTCTTTTACCACGAGCCATCTTCTTTGTCTCATGTTTAGATCTCTCCGTAAAAAGTATTTTAAACTTTTATGATCGGTAAAGATTTCACATCTTACTCCGTAGAGACGATGTTCCATATCTTTAAAGCATGACCTCCGCTAGTTCCGCATCACGAGTTGGTAATTCAATTCAATGTCTCAATGTTTAGACGATAGCTATCACTTTTCCATTTTGCATTAACACACAGCCTAATCCATTTTGGAAGCATCTCGATAGACCACTATTCTTTATCTCGCTCGAACGCTAATACAGGGAGTTAACTTTTCCTACGCCCTTGATATAGGATTCACGAAACAATATATGGTATTAAGGTGTGGGAGAGGAAATGAGAAGAAGGAGAAGAAAATTTTTTAAAATGAGGGGGCTTGGCTCTCGATTTTCTCCAGGTTTTAGAGAGGAAAAGGGAGAGTGTTTTGTGTTTGAAAGGTTTGAGGAAGTATAATGAGTGTAGTGAGTTTGAAGGAGAAGAGTCTCACCACTTATCTCTCTCTCGATTTTGCCTCAAAAATTGGCCAAAAATCTGCAGCCAAATGATTTAGTAGGGGATGATCATTAGCTAGGAAAAAGGGTGTTCATGGGTTGGGCAATAAAAAGGTGAACCATCATGTTTATGGGGAAGCATGGCCGGCGCATATGTGGTGTTTAAGGGGTGGTTTAATTTTTATTCCATCCCTAATACTATATATATTAATCATATATGATCATAGATATATAATACAAGCCATTAAAATAATTAAAATCAACATATAGCACATTTTGAAAATCTGGAGTAATAAATAGAAAAATAGGAATAAAATACAATTTACACCTATTATTGATACTCATGCCCAATTAGATCAAAATATACATATATACATCATAATATATGATTTAGATATTAAATATTAGCATAGGATAAAATTATAGCATTAATTCTTGCATATGAAACCTAATTTCAAAATTAGGTTTGAAAATTATAAATATATGCTATCGAGTTTTAATGATCCAAAAACTGTTTTCATAGCTTAATAATACTCATATATATCATAACATATAGTTTAGATACCATATGATAATTTAATGGTGCCATTTCATGTGAAAACCAAAGTTTATAAACTTAGGGTTTTCGAAAATTTCAATACCAAAATATCGAATTTAATAACTGAAAATTCGATTTTAATAATTAATAATATTGAATTATATAAAATAATAATAGGAAATTAATTATTATAATTTCTGAGCATTAAACTCATTTTACAAAGCGTCTCTAGGCGTTGGCGTTAACGTCTCAAAAGCGTTCAAAATCGACTCATCTCGAAAATGGTGCGTAGTAAGCATGCTTACTTTATAAATATATTCCTTTTAACAAGGAATTAAGATGAAATTAATTCCAAGCTTCTGTTTCGAGATTTCCATAAAGGCGGCGTTCGATAAGCGTTTGGCGTTAAAATAATCTTGTCGTATCATTTCATAAATTTCATTTCCGTAATTCACAATCCTTAGTTAATTATAAAATAATTACGCTATAGCGATATCGTATTGAAATCACAATATTGATGTCGTCGAAATTATATCTGACAAAACCCCAAAATGCGGGTTTAGAATCCGTAATAAATGCGTTCGTTTCTTTGGAATATTACAT
This sequence comes from Salvia rosmarinus, assembly GCA_036937905.1. Classification (NCBI taxonomy): domain Eukaryota; kingdom Viridiplantae; phylum Streptophyta; class Magnoliopsida; order Lamiales; family Lamiaceae; genus Salvia; species Salvia rosmarinus. The sequence goes on along the minus strand of CM072824.1, from coordinate 30,333,942 downwards.
AAAAGCAGAGATAAGAGACTAACCACAGGGATGCATTAATCTACCCACAATGTATATTCATCACATTTCCTATTAACCAATTTTAATCGAGATAAGGCGAAGATCACGGATATAACCAACAATTTCGATTCGACAATTGCGGTAGTTGATTACTAGTTTTCCCTATTCTTTATTCGTCTCAGGTGAAAACAAGTAACTCCAAAGCAGATCACAAAGAATAAACTTCCTACGGATGTTCCTATCTCACTTTCGACTCGAGGGTTTATCCGTATCATGCATTGAGATCGATTGATAATTAATACGATTCACGTAATTAACTAGCAACTAGATATGCATCAAGATTGATCGAAATTAACACATATAAATAAGCACCAGAACCATGAATCGATATCGGAAGGTAAATAGCGATAACAGGAATCGACATATAGGATCGGATCATACAAACCACAGGCTTAGAGCAATCTAGCCGGACATAACAAGCGGAATAAAATACGATTTAACCATAAAAATAGAAATTATATAAATGAAACCCGTATTAGGCGTCGATAAACAATCGTTGGGCTTGAATCCCAACCTCAGCAAGAAATTTGCAAAATTATACGGGCGAAAACCTTCCCGATCGTGAGGCGATGCGTAAAACTAACGAAGAACAATGCTCGACTAAACTACAGAATGAAATTAGATGAAACCAAAGCTAAAAACTTTAAAAAGCGAAGAAAAGTGCAGGAACATGTGTGCGGTTGAGGGCGCGAGGAGGTGTTGCCATATATATAGGCCGCCCAGAACCTAATTTTATCCTCTGCGCTACGTCTCGCGATCGCTCCTCATGATCATGCCAGCTCTCTTCATTTCATGATTCGCCTCTTTGCTCGCATGGTTGGCTCATGACACAGCTAGCGATCGCTAGCCGTGGTCGCGAAAGTACCTGATGACTTCTCGGCGGGGCTTGCTTTCGCGTGCTGCAGTCGTGATCGCGTCTGGTCCGGTGCTTTGGCTTGCAGCGGCCCGCCTAGCGACCGCTAGGATGGTCGCTAAGCTGGCGATTGTGCATTTTGGCTTGCTTCGTTCCTTGCTTGATTTTCAACATATAGACCTACCACACACGAAAAAGAACACCCAGGCGTTATCTTCTAGAAATAGATAAAAACATTAAGATCCAGATACATAAGCACATTAAATGATCTAAACTCATCTTTAAATATCAACAATAAGCGTGTAAAATCGTGTTTATCAAACCCCCAAACTTAAATCATTGTTTGTCCTCAAACAAAACTAAAAGAAAGAACCTGAAAAAATCAGCAGCGTAGCAAAGATGATAACCATTATAAGCCTCGAAATATATTAATGCTCAAAAACATTAGCGCACATGGCGGCGTTAGTCGACTCAACACAAACAACCATTGAAGGCAAAAACTCATTTAATTCAACCCTACTGCGGCATGTGTGTAAAATATAGAGGATATACTCAAACTCGTAAAGAAATTAAGGGCGTGTATACACTCAGCGATCGATGCAATACAACATCTTACCATGGGCACCATTTCTCTAATATCTCCACAGCGTCATTGTGTTCAAATTAGGATCAAAGAGGTCTTTCATAGGTTATAATGTAGGCACATTGGTTAAGGTAGGGTAATATATGGCTAAGTGACTCAAAAATATTCAAGCACCCGATTTATACTTTTCGACACATATGGACTTTGTCCATTTCCTCTTCTTTTCAACGTGCTAAATCGGCGTTTTATGCCACGAAGGTACCTATACTTTGATTAAAGACCCTTTATGCTCAACACACATAGTGAACTTATCATTGCTTTTTTTTTTTTTCTAGAGCTTATAGGGTTTATCATTCACAACAAAGTACTATTCTTCACCATAGATGTACTTCTCTAATAATATTTTTCCTTGTCATAACTTCATCAAAATTTCAACCTTTTGATTCCCATATCCATCCTACCTCCTATCATCCGGTTAATCAAAAGAAAAGTCTAATAAAGGCTCGAAAGGCGACAAATGGTATATATCATCGGGTTAGTGTTTGGGTGAATATGTGGTTAACAAAGATGGCCTTTTATCCTTTCAAATTGAAACACATATTGCGGTCTAACACGGAAAAAGCAGCAAGTTCTGAAGATAATCACATGCGCGATATCACACAATTTAAAAGCGTATCGAAGATATGTATCTGGTGAAGCTCAATCTCATGAAGATAAGCAAATGGTGAAAACAACAAGCTAAGCAATCTCAAGTCATTCATCGTCATTTTCTAACATATCATGTACTATCATTAAATTTCACACAAAATTTTCTATAGTCATTGGCCACATGGATTAACACACTTCCTTAACTCGTTGATCGACAAACACAAAAGCGAACAAGCAAAACAAAAACACAAATGATCCCAAAGCATAACAACTTAACAATAAAGCGCGAAACATATCACGAGATTCTCAACCAACCAAACTCGTCTACTCACACAAACTTTGTGAACATGTGGAAGCAATAAGGTTTGAAAAATAGTAGTTGGGAGAAAACTTACCTTGGAATCTTCTTATTACTCACGGTGGCGGATAAAATCCGGCGCTGATCCATCATTGCATCATCTCCATCATCTTACGTTGTTGCTCGAGATGTGCACGGTGTTGGGTGAAGAGGGCTTCTTCTGCTGTTCCATCGTCAGTCGGGCTCCCGTCGATGTGGTTTAGGCGACCATCTATTTGATCTAATCGATCATAAATCCGGGATCGCCTCGAGCGGGTGGCGGGTGCAATATGCCGCTTTGTCTGGGGCCTTACAGCTCGGCCGCCTCGTGCGGTTGCTGCCCTCGACCTCGCCTTGCGGCGTTCACGCTGCGTCCGTCATAGTCGGCGAGGGGCTCAAGTTCGATTGGCATCCACATGAAAGTAGCGGCTTATCTTGGTGAGCTACGGATTGGGTAGGCGGAAAACCGATTGGCCGTTTGATCATATAGCGGCCGAAGTGCGTCTGGGTGCCTCTTGAGAGCGTCTGGGCGTATAAGCACGGCTTGTCGGGAAGATATCGTGAGAGATAGGACTCTCTCGAATCGTTATCCCGAAAAAATCGGCAATGGGGTAATGAATCCCTATGCATATCTTTGAAGTGCGAAACCGTGGGCGCATGTGGAAGTCTTGAGCTAGGAACATGCCGGCATGCATCTTACAGTTGAACATGGCTCAATCGGGATGCACATGTCTTGTGATAGAATAGTGTCGGCGTTGAGCGGCCATGTATGGTGAGCGTGATGAGCGGTGGAAGTAGCGGATGCCGGTTCGTGTCGAGCTAGCCGATCTCGAGGCATCATAGTGCGGTGTGCTCGAGTGCGGAGTCCATGAACTTTGGCCATACACTTTGGATCGTGTACTCGGCGTCCACGATGTAGTTGCCCTCGGTTTCCATTGATTATTCCGTTTAGTTCGTCCACGGACGATTGGCGGAGCTCGTTGTCAAGCTGGGCGTGATGTGTCCGGCATTCCGTTTGTCTTGTGGACATGGATAGTCGGCGAAATTCCGGTCGGGATCGGTATGTTAGATAGTTGGCGTGATACACGGTACAGCCGGATCTCTCGACCAACCACGTCCGTCGTTGCTATACCGTCTCTTGACAAGTGTTGATGCACATGAACGCTTGAATGCATGTGCCGTAATCTCACCAACCGATTCCACGGCTTCTAGGCAGTCATTCGGCGGTCTTACTCAAAATTGCTGGATCGAATTCATCTTGTGGCGCGTTGCGTGGCTCGTCGTGAGGCTCGTCGTGAGGCTCGTCGTGTAGCTTCGTCGTGGGGCTCGTCGTGTAGCTCGTCGTGGGAAGTGGAGACAATGCTTTTCCCTTGACTTGTGACCGTGAGTCGCGGCATATTGTACCTAAAAAATATTTCAAAGTCGGTATGTATGTATAAAACTATCAAAACAACGTCGACCCAAAATGCTCGATATAGATCCCCAAACTTCAACTTAGTCAATTATTTCCCCATATTTTCATATAATCTAGCAAGACAAAGGGTGGGGAAAACACACTATGACGAAATTTTCCTAAATGGGCGTTACGGTGAATTCTCGCGACCACTTTCATGATCGCGGTGGTGTACAGCAAATGTGACCAGCGCAGCGGTCGCATGAGGCATAGCCGGCGCCTTCGTTCGCCGAGCCTCGCACCGGCCGACCGCAAAAAGCGATCGTGAAACACGGTGCGGTGCGATTTTCATGCATAATGTTCAGATTTTCGAACCCAAAACAACAATGTAGGCAAATTAAACTAACAATCTCGTGTATAAACATTAATAAACCTAACATTGGACTAACCATGCTCAAACACCAAACAAATCTAACAAAATAAGCCATAGTTTCTCAAATTTAAATAACCCACATCAATAGGATAAATGGATAAAATTCTTCCAAATCATGCTCAAGCGTAAACCATGAAGAATGAAGCAAATGTAGCATACCTTGAGTGGATTTGATGGAGAAACACTGAAAATGGGAAAGAAAAGTGCCTTGGGTGCTTGAGAGGGAAGGGTGCGTGTGGGTTTTTAAAAAAAAAAATTGGGAGAAAGCGGGTGGCAGCGGTCAGCCAGGCGGGCGCGGGTGGGGCAGATCTCGCGGTCGAGCTCGCGATCGCGAGCTTGTCGCATGACTACATCGCTCGGCCGAGCGTTACGCCCGCTTTGCGCGACCACGCTTTCCATGATCGCGGGGGTGGTCGCTAGACACTGTTTTTTTAAAATAAAGCTATTAAAACTTGTGGACCTAACAAAACAACGAGACACGACACAAACAAGGAAAAGCAGACAAAAACAACAACGAAAACAACAAAAACAAAAGCATGTAAAACTATTGGGTTCTCCACATCACGACCCGTTAGGATAACCGGATTTGGAGGGTGACTAATCTTAAGTAGTATTTTAGGGTTCAAGACTAAGATAAAGATCGTAATAAAATAAATTAGCATGCTTGAACATGATGTAGCTATATGAGAATAATCTAGCATGCTTGATCGCCATATTAGGTAATGTTATACGATTCAAATGGGTTGGGCCGCCGGACCCGAAACTAACTATGGTCCGATGGACCTCAATAGTTCATGTTGCATTATCGCCACAATCAAAGTATAAAATGACTTGAGAGACCTTAACAATTCATAACAATACGTAAAATGCGAATTCGAGTTGTGCGTGGAAAGTGTGTGAATACATATATGGCGATATGTATTGGTGAAAACCACAAATTCTAGATAAATTGGTCGAGGACACGGACTCCTCAAACACCTCCCGTCACCGTCGTGAAACTCGACCTGCGTTTAAAACAAACATGCGGGGCTAAGTACAAACATTGTACCCGGTGGACTCATGCGAAAACATTTGATAGTTTTAATTCTGTTGCCCGATATCGGAGTAAGTCGCGAGGGTTTTAGTTGAAAGGCCTTGTTCTTACTAAAATCATTTCGATTCATAAAGTAGGCTTGCGACATTTTCTTGGTGTGTATGGTCCATATCTCGTAGTAACAATTCATAACAATAATAAAGAACAAGCGTCGAGAGGGGCCTCTTCTTCTGACGCCGTGATCGGCCGTAATCCCGTCGGCCTACGATCGCTCTCACGGCATATGTTAACATTGCGATAGTTCGACCTTCACGCGATCTAGCGGGCATTTATCGTCGAGCACGGGACCCGACTTTATAAAGGTTGGGTGCGACCACAACAAATGACATAACTTTATCATAATAGTTCGACCATCGCCACACCCTACCCGGGCATAACGAGATAGGATCCGTACAAAACAAAATAATTTTGGCGGGTAAAGCGGTAAACATTTGTCGGCGGTTGTAGAGTAAGCATTGTAAATAAACTCGTTTGGAGTAGCGATAAAGTCACATTGTTTTTGAAAAGTAAGCCCACATTAGTGAGGTGAAAAGAGCCCACACGGACTATGGTTCGTTGTAAGCTGAGTCTAGGTTTGTTATACGTCGGTTTCGATCGTTGCGTTTGCGTCCACGCGCTTCTGGCGAGGCTTTAATGCGTCGCTCGAGTCTCTGAGACTTTCAAAATCTAAGGTAAACTTGATATCTCATATCGAGGTGAAGTAATTCATAATGAATTTAATCGTTTTAATTACGTATATAAATTGATTCGTTCTCGTTCTTTGAGATAAGTTCGACTATTGCGGTTTAACGCTTCCGGTTTAAGCGTTGACGTAATATAAGTACTTTTCTCAAAATATGGATTTCATTTGTGAAATCTTTTCTTACTAATGAGATATTACGCTCAATTAGTATATTTTACAGCGTCTTGGCGTGTTATCGATCGCATAATCGTGCGTTTGGGCTTAAAAAGTCGTGAAGTCAACATTGTTCGATAAGGTCACAATTTTTACTTTGAATAGTAATTCTCTACTATTTCATTTTATAAATCGAATTTTGATCGATTAAAAGCGTGAAGTCCCATTTCTCGATTTGTCACGTAAATCAAAGGACTTATAAATAATTTTTGCAATTATTTATCCTTAGTAATATTTAAAACGTATATTTTCGATTAAAAACGTTATTAAATAACGTTTGTCTTAAACATAGCAATCTAGGTTTATAAAATTTTATAAATTTCAAATATGTCCAGAATATTAATTAGACATATATTTTATTAATAAACTGAATTAAAAAGGATTTAAAAATACTTAGAAATAATCGATATATATTCGGTAATTAATTAAAATTTACCAAATGGCTTTCGAAAATTCCTTTAAATTATTATAGTGTATTATTATACACTATGGTCCAGAATATGAATTAATATCATTCATATGATATTGTTTGCCATTTATTATAATATATACTTATATTTAGCTACGGTAATTCCATAATATATGGAATAATTGTTCAAAAATTCCCAAAATTGATATACACATAGTATAATATCCCAATATCAATATATATCACAATTATAACCTATAGTCCATCATAACCATCCATTCAACAATATATAATAATATTAACGGTAATTTCAAGATAATTACCCAATAATTATCAAACAATTTCTAAAAATTCTAATTAACTCATAACATGATTAAACATTATTTAATAAAATTGTAACATCATAACATTAACCAAACCAATTGAAATCATCACCATATGGAGCATATAAGCTCTCGGTTTTTAATTTCATAGGTAATTGGTTTTCAAAATTCAACAATTATATACTATGTTTATACACTATAGTATAGTAATATAACATCATAACAATCATCAAAACCAAATTAAATCATCACCATTAAGAGCTTGAAGCTCATGGGCTTATTGATTTAATTGGCATTTGATTTCAAAATTCTAATAAATTTATACAACACATAAACAATATACTAAAGCATTAATATACCATTGCATGTTCGAAAATAAAATCATACACTGACATATGAAGTCACAATGCTCTCGGCCCTTTTTAAATAAATAGCAATTGATTTTCAAAAATTCTAATTAAATCATAGAACATATAATCAAGGTTCTAAAGCAATAATATGCCATTGTATGCTTGAAATAAAAATTATACATCAAAGTACACATATATAAGCTCACGGTTTTCATAAGAACAAAAGCTAGGGTTTTCCAAAAATTTTAAATAACATACCATGGGTTCTAAACATATCATAGAACATATATCCATCATAAAAATAATTAAAACATGCTCGGTCACTACCATATCATTTTTAACTATTTTGAAAAAATTTATAAATATATCCTATGGTTGAAAATGTCATATACATACTAAATCCTTATACATGTCATATCGACATCATATGTTCATTTAAACATATATCCTCATTATTTTGAAGATAAGATCATCAAGAACAAAATATAACACCTAGTTCATGCTCAAGAACATTAAACATACATAGATACATACATATACATGTTTAGACTATTATAAACAAAAGGAATAAAAATCGGTCTATGGTCGTATTTACATTAGAAATGGTATAGTATCCGAGAACAAGGTATGTATCGAGGTTGTGAAGTGGAGAAGAAGAAATGAAGATGAGAAGAAGATATAACTTTCGAAAATGGAGGGCTTCTCGTTTTTTCTTGGCTGAAATGGGAGAGTGGAAGGATTTTGGTGTTCGATTTTTTTGTAAGAGTGGGAATGAGAAGAAATGAATAGCTCTACCATATATCCTCACATAATCGGCGTCTCTCTCTCTCTCACACAAATAATGCAGCCCTTGGGAGTAGTATGTGATGATTGAAGTGTGTTAAAGAGCTCTCCATGTATTGGGCAATTTTAAAGTGAAATCATGGTGCATGGGAAGGTGGAAATCGGGCGCATGGGTGTGGGAGGTCTAGGGCTGATTTTATTTTAATTATCACATAACACAATATCTAAATTATATCATAGGTCATAGATATATAATACATGCCATAAAAATAATTAAATCATCACTTAGGTAATAATTGAAATTCTTAGATCAAAATTGGAAAAATAGGAATAAAAATATAAATTACACCTATTATTGATACTCATGCAATTTTAGATCATATATATCATAATATATGATTTAGATTTTAAATAATAGCATAGGATAAAATTATTGCATCATTTCATGAAATAAAACCTAATTTAAATTTAGGGTTTGAAATAATAAAAGCGAAACCATCAATTCTATGGCTCAAAATCTGATTTTAATGTAATAATCTCCATATATATCATAACATATAGTTTAGATACCATATGATAATTTAATGGTATCATTTCATGTGAAAAACTATAGTTTATAAACTTAGGGTTTGAAATTCACTTTCGAAAATAATCGAATTTAAATGCTAAAATTGGATTTTAATAATTATTAATACTGTAATTATATAAAATAATAATATGAAATTAATTATTATAATTTCACGAGCATTAAACTCATTTTCAAAGCGTCTCTAGGCGTTGGCGTTAACGTCTCAAAGCGTTCAAAATCGACTCATCTCAAAATGGTGCGATAAGTTCATACTTACTAAATAAATATATTCCATTTAATAAAGGAATTAAGATGGAAATTAATTCCAAGCTTCCTTTGCTCGAGAAAATTTCATAAAATGTTTATTAGCGTTCGATCTGGCGTTTGGACGTTAAAAGTATCTTGTCGTATCATTTCATAAATTTTAATTCCGTAATTCACAATCCTTAGTGAATTTTAAAAAGAAATCCGTTATAGCGATCTTGACTCGAAATACAATTCGATGTCATACGAGATAAAAATATCCGGCTAAAACCACAATTACGGGTTTAGTATCTTAGTAATAGTATGTTCGTTTCTTTGGAATATTACATTCCACCCCTTAAGGAAAATTTAGTCCGAAATTTGTATACCTCTAGGAGAATAACTTGGGGTATCGTTCATTCATCGCCATCAAGCTCCCCGTGGCTTCTTCTTGTCAGTGGTGGTGTCATGCGACACTTTGACTAACGGAATCGACTTGCTCAGTGGTTGTTGGACTTTATAGTCGAGGATTGCTGCTACGGTTCATCGTAGCTCTTGTTGGGCTTTAGAATTCGTCGTCTCGAAGAATCACGTGCTTGGAATTCGTGAGCGTATTTTCGTAATTGCGACACGTGAAAAACATTGTGAACTTTTCCCAGTTTGGCGGAAGAGCGACCTATAAGCTCTTGGACCTATCCTCTCTAGGATCTCATACGGTCTATGAAGGGTCTAAGCTTTCCTTCGAGGCCAAACGACAATTCCTTTCGATGGAGAGACCTTAGAAACACTTTGTCTCCGTCTTAAGCGTAGCTCGGATCTACGGCGTATCGGTAAGATTTTTGTCTATCTGAGCCTCTCTTATTCTCGGACTAATTTGCGAGCGATTTCAATCATCTAGTTCCTTTGCATCGAGGCCTATGACTTTTCTCTCACCGACTTCTTCCGATAAAGTGGTGATCTACATTTCTTGCCGTCTGAGGCTTCGTATGAGAGCCGTACCGATGGTAAACGATAGGCTGTTGTTGTAGGCAAATTCGATAAGAGGTAGAATGTCTTCCCATTTTGTACCTCGATCAACACTCTTGTTCTAAGCATATCTTCTAGTGTGGATCGTCCTTTACATTGCCCATCGATGCGTGGATGAAAAGCCGTCTTGAAATTTAAATTAGTACCCGATTCTCTGCAAGCTAATCCAGAATCTGGATGTGAACTTGGAGTCTCTATCAGAGGTAATAGATTTTGGCACTCCATGTAATCGTATGATTTCCTTAACGTACAGCTGGGCTAATTTATCAGATCCGTAAGTGCTATGAATCGGTGAAAATGAGCACTTTTGTAAGCTATCGAAATTACCCATATTGTTGTGTTTCCTCTTCTCGACTTTGGTAAGCATGTGAAATCCATTGTTATATCGTCCCATTTCCACTCGGGAATTTCCAATGGTTGTAACTTTCCGTAAGGTCGGCGATGTAGTGCTTTCACTTGTTGGCAAACAAGGCGCGTTCTCTGAAAGAAGCAATGTCTCGTTTCATGCCTTCCACTAAAACTTTTCCTTGGTCTTGGTACGTCTTAGTACTACACGGGTGGGCGGTGTAGGGCGTATCGTGAGCCTCGCTCATGATTTCGTTACAGTAGCTCTGCGTCTTGAGAGCATATCCTTCCTTCGAATAATAAGGCGTTATCCGTGGCCTCTTGGAAATTCTTGAATCCCCACTCGGACCAACCCGGTTGGAGGCGACTAATCTAGGAGTAGTATTTTAGGGTTACATGGGTAAAATAAAGATGCGTAAAATAAACTAACATGCTTGAGCGAGAATGAGGTGATGTCATAATGTTTTGAAAAGGTTTGAGCCATCGGACCCCAAAACTTGGCACGATCCGATGGACCTCGATGGTTTGTAAACATAAAGCATAAATAAAGGAGTTGAGTATAGCGGCGGAAAGTGTGTGAATACATATATGACGATATGCATTGAGTATAACCACAAATTCAAGTAAATCGGTCGAGGACCTTTGGACTCTCAACACATCCCATCATCACCATCGAGCTCAACTGCACATTTAAAACAAACATGCGGGGCTAAGTACAAGAAATTGCACTCGGTGGACTCATGCGAAAACATTTGATAATATTTGGATTCTGTTGCCGATATCGAGTAAGTCGCGAGGGTTTTAGTTAAAATGCCTTGTCTTACCAAATCATTCGGTTAAGTAAACATAGCTTTGGCGGGCATTTTCTTGGTGTGTATGGTCCGTATCTCATAGTCCTGATACATAATAATAAATAAATAAGCGTCGAGAGGAGGCCTCCCGTCTGACGCCGTGACCGACCGTAATCCGTCTGACTGCGATCGCTCTCTGCAAGCATATGTTAACTGACGTATAGTTCGACCTTGGCGCCAATCTAGCGGGCATTTATCATCGACACGGGACCCGACATTAAAAGGTTGGGTGCTACCACAACAATTGATATAATAGTTCAACCATCTCCATAGCCTACCGGGCATAATGAGATAGGATCCATACACAAAGCGAAATATTTTGGCGGTGTGCGGTAAAACATTTGTTAAGCGGTTGTAGGATAAGTCTTTGTAAGTAAATTCATTTGAAATAACGATAAAGTTACGTTTTAGTGGGGTGAAAAGGCCGCATTTAAAGATAGGAAGCCCGCTGGACTATGGTTCGTTGTAAAAGTCTAGGTTCGTTCGTTCGTCGAAATCCGTCATTGCGTTTGCGTCACGCTTCTGGCGAGGCTTTAGTGCGTCGCTCAAGTCTCTCGAGACTTTCAAAGCTATGATAAACTTGATATTTCTTATCGATGTGGTGAATTCCTTAGTGAATTGATCGTCTCAACTGCGTATCGATTGACTTGTTCTCGTTCGCCGAGATCGTTCGGCGTATAAGTGCGTTTTCGATATATGGTTTCATTTTGAAATCTTTTCTTACTAATGGTATCATACTCAATTAGTATATCTTCACAGCGTCTTGACGTATTTATAAGCGTATAATCGTCGTTTGACTTGAAAAGTCAGCGAAGTCGACAACAGTCGACAAAGTCGGCGATTTTGACTTTTAAAATAGTAACTTCTTACTATTTTGTTTTATAAATCGAATTTGATCGATTTGAAAGCGTAAAGTCTATTTTTGATTTATCTCGTAAATCGAGGACTTATAAATATTTTAGCATTAAATAAACCTTTTATAAATAAAAGCGTATTTTGGTTTTAAAGCGTTATAAAATGAGCGTTAAGTCTCAAACATAGCAATCTATGTTTATAAAATTTTGTAAAATTTAAAAACTGTCCAGAATATTAATTTAGCAAATATTTCATTAATAAACTGTTTTAAAAGGATTTAAAATCCTTATTAATTATCGAAAACTTCGATAATTAATTTAAAAATGTCAAATGACCTTTGAAAATTTTTCTAAATTAATATAGTGCATTATTATACACTATGGTCCAGAATATGAATTTATAAAATTCATATGATATTATTGCTATTTATTTATATATATACATATATATGTTTACGGTAATTCAATAAATAGGAATAATTATCCAAAATTCCCAAAATTGATATATACCTAGTATAATATCCCAACATCAATATACATCACCAATATAACCTATAGTTCATCATAACCATTCATTTAATAATATATAGCAATTATTCACGGTAATACTTGATAATTGCGAATAATTAACAAATAATTTCTAAAAATTCTAAATAAATTCCAACATCATTAAACATTATATTATAACATTGTAACATCATAACATCAACCAAAAACATTTGAATCATCACCATATGGAGCTCAATAGCTCTCGGTTTTTTTGATTCAAAATGTTATTTGATTTTCAAAAATTCTAACAATTATATACTATGTTTATACACTATAGTATACTAATATAACATCATAATATTTATCAATACTAATTAAATCATCACCTTCAAGAGCAACAAGCTCACGGCTTATTTGATTTAAAATAGTATTTGATTTCCAAAAATTCTAATTAATTCACACAATGCATAAATAATATACTAAAGCATTAATACACCATTGCATGTTCAAAAATAAAATCATACACCAACCTATAAATTATAATGCTCTCGGTTCTTTTAAAAGAATAGCAATTGATTTTCAAAATTCTAGTTAAATCATAGAATATATAATCAAGGTTCTAATGCCATAATATGTTATTACAAGCTTGAAATAAAATTATACATTGAGGTACACACACATAAGCTCACGGTTTCCATAAGAATTCAAGCTAGGGTTTTCCTAAAATTTCTAAATTCATACCATAGTCTTAAATCATAACATAGATCATATATCCATCATAAAAGATTAAAACATGCTCGGTCACTACCATTTCATTTTAACTATTTTTGAAAATTATAACAAATATATCCTATAGTTTGAAAATAATATATGTAAGCTAAATCGTTCATATATTTCATATACACATAACCTATGTTCGTCTAAACATTTTCACATGTATTTTTGTAAATAAAACCATCAAGAACATACATATAAACAAGGCTCGTGCTCAAGAATATTTACACATATATGTATACATATGAAACTTTGAAACAAACACATATATATATAAAGCAGTTTCGATTTTCTTGTGTAAATGGAGAGAAATCGGTACTAATGGTCATGTATTACCTTGAGAATGGTATAGTATCACAAGGATATGTATGGTATCACCTTGGTGAATGAATGGAGATGAAAATGGAAGAAGAAAAATTTTAGAAATGAGAGGGAGAGCTCTCGGTTTTGAGGGCAGAAAAATGGAGAGGAATGAGAGTGTTTTGTGTGTTTGAAATGTTTGTGAGAAGGATAATGAGTAAGATGAAAGCCTCTCTCCCTATATCTCTCTCTCTCTCGATTTTGGCCGAAAGGGCAAAAATCTGCAGCCATGGAAGTTGTTTAAGTGATGATTGAAGTGTGTTAAAGAGCTATTCATGTATTGGGCAATTTCAAAAGTGAAATCATTGTGCATGGGAAGAGATGGGCAAAATCGGTAGCATGGGGAGGGTTTAAGGCTGATTTTATTTTTTAAAATACACTTAATACATTGTATTAATCATATAATAGGTCATAGATATATAATACATGCCATAAAATAATTAAATCAACACATATCCTTAATTTGAAAATATCGATTATAAATTGGGAAAATAGAAAATAAAATGTAAATCACACCTATTATTGATACTCATGCACATTTCGATCAAACATATCATAATATATGATTTAGATATTAAATAATAGCATAGGATAAAATTATTACACATTTGAGCATATAAAACCTAATTTGAAAATTAGGGTTTTCGAAATATAAAATTGAACTATCGAGTTCTAGGTCTTGAAAATTGATTTTAATGTAATAATATCCATATATATCATATTATAAAGTTTAGATACCATAGGATAATTTAATGGTATCACTTCGTGTGATTAAACCACTAATTTATAAGTTTAGGGTTTTGAAAATTAATAACCGAAAATATCGAGTTTAAATGCTAAAATTCGATTTTAATAATTATTAATACTGTAATTATATAAAATAATAATAGGAAATTAATTATTATAATTTCCGAGCATTAAACTCATTTTCAAAGCGTCTCAGGCGTTGGCGTTAACGTCTCAAAGCGTTCAAAGTCGACTCATCTCAAAATGGTGTGATAAGTTCATACTTACTAGATAAATATATTCCATTTGATAAAGGAATTAAGATGGAAATTAATTCCAAGCTTCCTTTGCTCGAGAAAATTTCATGAAAAGGCGGCGTTCGATCTGCGTTTGGCGTTAAAATATATTGATGAATCATTTCGTAATATTTCAATCCTTTAATTCACAATCCTTAGTGAATTATGAAAAGAATTCGTTATAACGATATCGTATCGAAATCACAAGATTCGATGTCGTAAAAAGATAATATCTGGCAAAACCACAATTACGGGTTTAGAAAACCATAATCGTATATTCGTTTCTTTGGAATATTACATTCCACCCCTTACGAAAAATTTAGTCCGAAATTTGTATACCTCTAGAAAAATAGATGGGGTATTTTTCCTCATGACTTCTTCAAGCTCCCGTGGCTTCTTGTCGTGGTGTCTCCATGACACTTTGACTAACGGAATCGACTTGCTCCGTGGTTCTTGAACTTTGTGGTCAAGTATGGCTGCGGGTTCTTCCTTATAGCTCATATCGGCTCGGGATCACGTCGTCTTGGTGAATCACGTGCTTTGGGTCGTGAGCGTATTTTCGTAATTGTGAGGCGTGAAAAACATTATGGACATTTCCTAGGTTTGGCGGAAGAGCCAACCTATAAGCTCTTGGACCTATCCTTTCTAGGATCTCATAAGGTCTATGAAGCGGGGTCTAAGCTTTCCTTCGGGGCGAACGACAATCCCTTTTGATGGAGAGACCTTAAGAAATACTTTGTCTCCATCCTCAAGCGTAGCTTTCGGATCTCTCAGCGTATCGCGTAAGATTTACTGTCATCTGAGCCTCTTTTATCCTCATCCTAATTTGTCGAGCGATTTCGATCATTTCGCTCACCGCATCGAGGCCTATGACTTTTCTCTCACCGACTTCATCCCGATAAAGTGGTGATCTACACTTCTTGCCATCTGAGGAGGCGTGTGGGGCCATGCCGATCGTCGCTTGATAGCTGTTGTTGTAAGCAAATTGATCGAGGTAAAATATCTTCCCATTTGCACCTCGATCCAAAATTACAGTTCTAAGCATATCTTCTAGCGTTTGGATCGTTCTCTCCATTGTCCATCGGTTTGTGGGTGGAATCTTTGTCTTGAAGTTTAATCTCGTACCAGTTTCTCTGCAAGCTAATCCAAAATCGGATGTGAACTTGGAGTCTCGATCGGAGGTAATAGATTTTGGCACTCCATGTAGTCGTACAATTTCCTTAACGTCTGGTGGGCGACTTATCGGATCCATAAGTGCTTTGAATAGGTAGAAAGTGAGCACTTTTGGTAAGTCTATCCACAATTACCCATATGGTGTGTTTCCTCTTCTCGATTTGGGTAAGCTTGTGAAATCCATCGTTATATCGTCCCACTTCCATTCGAGGATTTCCAGCGGTTGTAACTTCCGTGGGGCGTTGGTGTAGAGCCTTCACTTGTTGACAAACAAGGCGGCGTTCTCTGAAAAGCTATGTCTCGTTTCATGCCTTCCTTCCAAAATTTTCCTTGGTCTTGGTACGTCTTAATCTTGCTGGGTGGGCGGTGTAGGGCGTATCGTGAGCCTCGCTCATGATTTCGTTACGGAGCTCGCGTCGTCGAGCATATCCTACCTTCAAACAATAAGGCGTTATCCGGCGCCTCTTGGAAATTCTTGAATCCTTGGACCTTAGTCTTTCTCGGATCTTTTCAACTTTTCCTCCATCCTTTGTCTCTCGACAATTCTTTTCTTAGATCGGATGTCGGTGTGAGTGTAGCGATCTGACTCTCTGGTGTCTGGGTGGTTCAACAGTTCAATCTTCATTCTACCAAACTCTTGACGAGTTTTCCTCTTGTATAAAGAGACATCCTAACTCGGTATGGCTCTTACGACTCAGCGTCGGCTACTACATTCGCTTTGCCGGGTGATAGTTAATACCACGGTCGTAATCTTTTACTAATTCTAGCCATCTTCTACATCTCATATTCAAATCTCGTTGTTGAAGAAGTACTTCAAACTTTTGTGGTCGTGAAGATCTCATCTCTCACCATAGAGATGGTGTCTCCAAATTTTAGGGCATGAACTACATTTGCTAATTCCAAATCGTGGGTTGGGTAGTTCAGCTCGTGGGGTCTGAGTTGTCGGGATGCATAAGCTATCACTTTTCCTTCTTGCATCAAAACACTGACCCGCCCGGTCTTAGATCGTCGGTATAGACCACATACCCTTATCCGCTTAGGGATTGCTAGGCTGGTGCTTTGGTCAATTTTTCCTTGAGTATTTGGAAACTCATCTCGCACTCATCATCGATTGAACTTGATTCCCTTCGAAGTAGGCGGGTTATTGGCCTTGCAATTTTGGAGAATCCTTGATGAATCTCCTATAGTAACCAGCTAATCTAGGAAACTTCGATTCGTCTTTGTGTTCTTGGTGATTTCCATTCTTGCGGCCTCTACTTTATTTGGATCTACTTTTATACCTTATTGGACCACGATGTGTCGAGGAACATAACTTCCTTGACCAAAACTCACATTTGCTAAACTTAGCAAAAGTCTTTCATTCTCAAGGTTTGCAAAACCGTTCTTAGATATTTCATATGCTCCTCTTCATTCTTTGAATAAATAAGGATGTCATCTATGAAGACCAAAACAAATTTATCAAAATGGATGAAATACTACGTTCATGAGGTCCATGAATACGGTGGTGCATTGGTTAATCCGAATGGCATAACTATGAACTCATAGTGGCCATATACGGTTCGAATGGATCTTTGGTACATCTTGGGCCGTATTTTCAGGTGGTGGTATCGACTTAAGATCAATTTTGAGAATACACCCGCTCGCCGCAATTGATCAAGCAGTCATCAATTACGGGTAAAGGGTATTTGTTCTTTAGTGTCATCTTATTTAGCTCTCTATAATCGATGCATCCTCAAAGAACCATCCTTTTCTTAACAAACAAAGCAGCGAGCTCCCAAGGTGAAACACTCGGCTAATGAATCCTAGATCCAAAAGCTCTTGGTTTGGATTTTCAGCTCTTCTAGCTCCTTTGGGGCCATCCTATAAAGCGCCGACCTTTGGGGCTGATCACGGCTCCAAGTCGATGGTAAACTCTAGTTGTCTATCGGGAGGCGGTCTGGTAGATTCTCGAAATCGTCGAGAAAATTCTTGGGCGACTTGATGTCTTCTACCCGCGCTTGGGTTTATCCTCTTCGTTCAAATAAACAAGGAATGCATGGCATCCCTTACGGTTCATCATCCTCCTAGCTCGTAGTCTTGATACTATCGGGACTCTTCTTCCCATCTTGATCCGTGAAAATCGTAGCTTCTTGTCGAGGAAGTGAAGCGAAATTTTCCTTTCCTTCGAGAGAATCGTGGAATGATTCTTAGCTAACGATCCATTCCTAGGATTATGTCTACATCATCCATGGGTATTATGTTTAGATCGTTGGCGAGAACCTTAAGTGATCTAATGTCGACTCTAGGTTCGAGCAAAAGTGTGTGTGATCATAATCCCTCCTATAGGCGATGAGATTCTCATATCACGGCTTGACCTTTCGGACCTAAGGCCCGGCATTTCTCGCATGATTTTGCAATAAAGAATCACGAAGCACCGTGTCGAACAATACTATAACAGGTGGGTTGAGTAGAACTCCCATACCCAAGTTTCCTTGGTTTTGTTAGATTCTGCCTCCTATCTGGCGTGAGCTCGGCTGGCCGGTGAGGTGACAGGTGGTCTGGTCTGATTCGGCGGTTGTTGCTGGCTTTATTCTTGCCATTCTTGGCGTTAGCGCGTGGTTGCCGCCTCTGCTGTTGTTGTTAGGCGGTGGTGCCCGCTGCTGATTCTTGGGATTATTCTTCTTGTTGCTTTGCCATTATTCTTGTTGTTGGAGTTGTTGTTGAGGTGGGGTTGTTGCCTTTGGAGTTCTTTGGGGTTGGAAATTTGGGCTACTGCTGTGGTGGGGTTGAAGTGTATAGCCCTTAGTGGTGAGCATTGCCGGTTGGTTCGACCTTATATCGAGCGTGACCTTTGGGCAATTGTTGGCGTAATGCCCGTTGCCCGCGCTTGTAACGACTTACCACGTTTGCCGTGCACACCCTTGTGTGCTCTATGGCATCTAGGGCATTGAGGTGCCCTTGACTGATTCTGTGGTCCCCTTGCCGGTGGAGCATAAGCTGCTCTCTTCCAGCTCTGTCCTGCTGCGCCGTGTTTCCTTGCCACGGGCGCTTGTGACTTGCTTCTCCATAGTTTCCGCGGTTGTTATTCCGCGGTTGGGGTCAGTTCCCTTTCCCTTGTCCAATTACCGTGTGTGCGAGGCGACACCGACTTATTCTCGGTCATGGCGCCTCGATATCAAAGCTCGTGCGAGAGCTTGATTGTAAGATAGGTCTCCGTGGTGGCAAGAGACATGCGTATCTCCATTCTTAGTACGACACGAACTTTTCCGACATTTTCAAGTCGGTGTCCACGATTCGGTGCATATCTCGACATCTCGCGAGAAAGTGCGATCATAGTCGGTCCGAGACATCCTTTCTTGCTTTAGCGGGAAAAATTCTGCTCCTTCTTCCTCTTATAGCTCTTAGGAATGTACTTTTCATCTGACTCCTCTTGAAATCCTCCACGAGAATTCCTCGGTATTCGGTGAAAAAGTCTTCTTCGGCCTCCCGGAAGTCGGTGGTCCGATCGGTGGAAGGTAACACCGACGACCTTTCTGTGCCGTGCATCTTAAAGGTAAAAATCCGTTCGATGGCCCTAACCCATTGTTGAACTTCTTAGGGCTCCCTTTCCGTTAAAAGCAGGAGGTTTGCCTCAAAATAGTTCTTGATCCTGCGATCGGGTTGAGGTGGAGGCGGTGGTTGGGGATTATCTTACGGTTCTTGCTGGGGATTCTACCCTTCCTCTAGGTCTTCCTCGACCTCTGGGTTCTCTTTCGGGTTTCTTCTCGGAGGCGTTACGCTATATAAAACATACCATCGTTAATTACTAAAGCTTACAACTTAACAATATAAGGTTTTCATAGCTTCTTCTTAAGCGATATAAAAATAAAACAACTCATCCATAACATAGACAATTGTTACCAAAAGGCCCCCTTGGGTGAAAATATATGTAGATAGATAACCAAGGTTTGTCAAAACAAGATGTCCAACATCGAGAATCATAGAAAATAGAAATAGCGAGGTTTCGGGCCCCATGGCCAAAAAAAAATCGAGTCCTAGGATCATGATGCTGAAATAAAAGGAAAGCTAGCACACATGCTAGTCATAACAAAACAGATCTAATTAAAACATCGCCTAACGTCTTCACGAGTTTCCTCCTACTCGCGTCTTCCTCGGGGTCTTCCTCCTCTTGGTCGTCTTCCCCATCGAATCGTCCTCACGGTCGTACCTGGATGGTCTGCACTGCAGCTTCCATCATCGGTATGTCGCGCGGGGTCCAAAGTTATCCGCGCCGTACAAGTCGTAGTTGTGGCGGATCGGATGTAGCATACTCGGGTCGGGTCATATCCGGGAAGGTATCGATACTCTCATCCATGTTGTCCGTGGAAGGGCTCTTCGTCTTGGTGGTGGTGGATCGGACGCGGTGGTAGAGGCGGTAGCGGCGGACGTCTTGGGTGTCAAAAGCTTTGGTGGCAACACGGGCTCTCCCAGGCTCTAGGGCGTCTTGCCTATCTACCTCGTACATCACGCCTCGTCCGTCCGATGCGGGGTATCCTTTGGATCAACTGTCTCGGAACCTCAAAGTCGACCACTCTGGCGACTCGTCACGCCCAGTGTACTCCGTGGAGGAGATAGGGTCCCATAGGTGCGGCTCGTGAATCTTGTACACGTAAGTCGGTGACTCACGAACACAGGCGGATCCCAATCAAATCATAGCCTCGGGGATGCGATAGATGTAGTCTCACGATACCTCTCGGGCATAACCATCCAGTACAAGGGAGTATAGCTAGGAGTCTCTTGATGCCATCGTGGTCGGTTGCGCCATAGGCTCGGGCGTTCCTCCACAACCAGAAGGTAGTGCATGAAACTCACCTAGGTCTTCCCGGCGCACATCAACATTCCTATAAGTGCGCATCAGCTCCTCGGGTGGGGCATGAGGTCCTACCCTCCTCCTAGCGATATAGCGCATCTCCTCCATCTGCCACGGTTAAAACTAACGTAAGTCAACTATCGTTATCTCAAAACAGAAAGGATAGCATAACGAGAAGCAACTAGGCTAGAACTAACAATTCTATAAGGTAGGCAACATCATAATGTACAATACATACCACAACTTACCTTCTTAGTCTTACCCAAACATATACATATAGCTAATGATATCTTAACATACACTACGAGATCCTTGTCTTATATTAAACACTTAAGCTAGAGTTCAACAGACTCTATCGTATTCTGGAGACAGAATTTGGGATTCTGTTCTTCATAACAAATGAAGATCAGTGCGTTAGGAGTGCGTGGGTGAAAACCATGCGTAAATCGGGTCTAACGAGGAGATCTAGCTAAAACAAATCTACTGCGCAGTGCAGGAAATTTGCGCGATCGTGCAAAAATGTCAATCGGGACGTATGTCGACGTAATATGTCTACCATATTTGGGTTCTTAAGTCGAGGCTGAACATCCTGAAGCCGTAAGTGACGTCCATGTCGTGATTCGTGTTGCTGCTCACTCGTGTCGAGTGATGATGGAGTGCGGCGTCATTCGACAAAGGTTGAGGTCGTCCTCGTTCATCCTTCTCGCTCGTCTTCCGTCGTCCGTGCCCAAGGGTATCGTTACTTTCATTCTTCCTATCGTTCTTTTGTTCGCATAAGGAAAAAGTTCGTACTTCTATGTTCTTTCACGATCGTGAGCATGCTCCTTAGAGTCTAAGTTAGTCTCGTGATAACATATCATTCATCATAAATAAAATTTTGAAAGTCGGAAAGTAAAGTTTTATTTGCAAATTTGGAAGTATGATTTCAAAAGACAGTCATGATCAACTCATATACATATTCAAAATGAATTCGTTCATTTCATGTTGATCATTCAACTCGATACTACCATACACTTCCACCTCAATACTTGAGCACTTGTATTAGTTCAATTTCAAAAAAATTTGGAAAAATTTTCTTGCTCATCTTCAAAAATTTTCATAATAATAAAATTTCTCAAAAAGTTCTTCTAACTTGCTCATCATGTAGAAATTTTCCATTTCATGAGTTTGAGAAAGAAATCGATTACCTTATTCCGGTTGAGCTCGATGTGATGGAGTGTTGAGAGGTCGGTGGGTTTCTAGAAGTCGGTGACTCGATCTAGACTTAGAATAAAGGTTTGGGTTTACAAAAGCAAAAGCGCTCGATACCATACATCACGACCCCTCCGGACCAACCGGTTGGAGGCGACTAATACTAGGAGTAGTATTTTAGGGGTTACATGGGTAAAATAGAGATGCGTAAAATAAACTAACATGCTTGAGCGCGAATATGAGGTGATGTCATAATGTTTTGAAAAGGTTTAGGCCATCGGACCCCAAAACTTGGCACGATCCGATGGACCTCGATAGTTTGTAAACATAAAGCATAAATAAAGGAGTTGAGTATAGCGGCGGAAAGTGTGTGAATACATATATGACGATATGCATTGAGTATAACCCACAAATTCAAGTAAATCGGTCGAGGACCTTTGGACTCCTCAACACATCCCCATCATCACCATCGAGCTCAACTGCACATTTAAAACAAACATGCGGGGCTAAGTACAAGAAATTGCACTCGGTGGACTCATGCGAAAACATTTGATAATATTTGGATTCTGTTGCCGATATCGAGTAAGTCGCGAGGGTTTTAGTTAAAATGCCTTGTGCTTACCAAATCATTCGGTTCGTAAACATAGCTTTGGCGGGCATTTTCTTGGTGTGTATGGTCCGTATCTCATAGTCACAATACATAATAATAAATAAATAAGCGTCGAGAGGAGGCCTCCCGTCTGACGCCGTGACCGACCGTAATCCGTCGGCACACGATCGCTCTCTGCAAGCATATGTTAACACGGTATAGTTCCAACCTTCACGCCAATCTAGCGGGCATTTATCATCGACACGGGACCCGACATTAAAAGGTTGGGTGCTACCACAACAATTGATATAATAGTTCAACCATCTCCATAGCCTACCGGGCATATGAGATAGGATCCATACAAAGCGAAATATTTTGGCGGGTAATGCGGTAAAACATTTGTTAAGCGGTTGTAGGATAAGTCTTTGTAAGTAAATTCATTTGAAATAACGATAAAGTTACGTTTTAGTGGGGTGAAAAGGCCCGCATTTAAAGATAGGAAGCCGCTTTGGACTATGGTTCGTTGTAAAAGTCTGAGGTTAGTTAGTTCGTCGAAATCCGTCATTGCGTTTGCGTCCGCGCTTCTGGCGAGGCTTTGGTTCGTCGCTCAAGTCTCGAGACTTTCAAAAGCTATGATAAACTTGATATTTCTTATCGATGTGGTGAATTCATAGTGAATTGATACGTCTAACTGCGTATCGATTGACTTGTTCTGGATTCGCCGAGATCGTTCGGCGTATAAATGCGTTTTCGATATATGGTTTCATTTGGAAATCTTTTCTTACTAATAATTATCATACTCAATTAGTATATCTTCACAGCGTCTTGACGTATTTATAAGCGTATAATCGTGCGTTTGACTTGAAAAGTCAGCGAAGTCGACATCTTGGTCGACAAAGTCGGCGATTTTGACTTTTAAAATAGTAACTTCTTACTATTTTGTTTTATAAATCGAATTTGATCGATTTGAAAGCGTAAAGTCCTATTTTCGATTTATCTCGTAAATCGGGACTTATAAATATTTTAGCATTAAATAAACCTTTTATAAATAAAAGCGTATTTTGGTTTTAAAGCGTTATAAAATGAGCGTTAAGTCTCAAACATAGCAATCTATGTTTATAAAATTTTGTAAAATTTAAAAACTGTCCAGAATATTAATTTAGCAAATATTTCATTAATAAAGCTGTTTTAAAAGGATTTAAAATCCTTATTAATTATCGAAAACCTCGATAATTAATTTAAAAATGTCAAATGACCTTTGAAAAATTTTCTAAATTAATATAGTGCATTATTATACACTATGGTCCAGAATATGAATTTATAAAATTCATATGATATTATTTGCTATTTATTTATATATATACATATATATGTTTACGGTAATTCCAATAAATAGGGAATAATTATCCAAAAATTCCCAAAATTGATATATACCTAGTATAATATCCCAACATCAATATACATCACCAATATAACCTATAGTTCATCATAACCATTCATTTAATAATATATAGCAATTATTCACGGTAATACTTGATAATTGCCGAATAATTAGCAAATAATTTCTAAAAATTCTAAATAAATTCCAACATCATTAAACATTATATTATAACATTGTAACATCATAACATCAACCAAAAACATTTGAATCATCACCATATGGAGCTCAATAGCTCTCGGTTTTTTTGATTCAAAATGTTATTTGATTTTCAAAAATTCTAACAATTATATACTATGTTTATACACTATAGTATACTAATATAACATCATAATATTTATCAATACTAATTAAATCATCACCTTCAAGAGCAACAAGCTCACGGCTTATTTGATTTAAAATAGTATTTGATTTCCAAAAATTCTAATTAATTCACACAATGCATAAATAATATACTAAAGCATTAATACACCATTGCATGTTCAAAAATAAAATCATACACCAACCTATAAATTATAATGCTCTCGGTTCTTTTAAAAGAATAGCAATTGATTTTCAAAAATTCTAGTTAAATCATAGATTATGTAATCAAGGTTCTAAAGCATTAATATGTTATTACAAGCTTGAAATAAAAATTATACATTGAGGTACACACACATAAGCTCACGGTTTCCATAAGAATTCAAGCTAGGGTTTTCCTAAAATTTCTAAATTCATACCATAGTCTTAAATCATAACATAGATCATATATCCATCATAAAAGATTAAAACATGCTCGGTCACTACCATTTCATTTTAACTATTTTTGAAAATTATAACAAATATATCCTATAGTTTGAAAATAATATATGTAAGCTAAATCGTTCATATATTTCATATACATAACCTATGTTCATCTAAACATTTTCACATGTATTTTGTAAATAAAACCATCAAGAACATACATATAACCAAGGCTCATGCTCAAGAATATTTAACACATATATGTACACAATAAAAACTTTGAAACAAACATATATATATAAAAGCAGTTTCGATTTTCTTGTGTAAATGGAGATAAAATCGGTACTAAAGTCCATGTATTACCTTGAGAATGGTATAGTATCACAAGGATATGGTATGGTATCACCTTGGTGAATGAATGGAGATGAAAATGGAAGAAGAAAAATTTTAGAAATGAGAGGGAGAGCTCTCGGTTTTGAGGGCAGAAAAATGGAGAGGAATGAGAGTGTTTTGTGTGTTTGAAATGTTTGTGAGAAGGATAATGAGTAAGATGAAAGCCTCTCTCCTATACCTCTCTCTCTCTCGATTTTGGCGAAAAGGGCAAAAATCTGCAGCCATGGAAGTTGTTTAAGTGATGATTGAAGTGTGTTAAAGGAGCTATTCATGTATTGGGCAATTTCAAAAAGTGGAAATCATTGTGCATGGGGAAGAGATGGGCAAAATCGGCGCATGGGGGAGGGGTTTAAGGCTGATTTTATTTTTAAAATACACTTAATACATTGTATTAATCATATAATAGGTCATAGATATATAATACATGCCATAAAAATAATTAAATCAACACATATCCTTAATTTGAAAATCTGGATTATAAATTGGGAAAATAGAAAATAAAATGTAAATCACACCTATTATTGATACTCATGCACATTTCGATCAAACATATCATAATATATGATTTAGATATTAAATAATAGCATAGGATAAAATTATTACACATTTGAGCATATAAAACCTAATTTGAAAATTAGGGTTTTGAAATATAAAATTGAACTATCGAGTTCTAGGTCTTGAAAATTGATTTTAATGCTTAATAATATCCATATATATCATATTATAAAGTTTAGATACCATAGGATAATTTAATGGTATCACTTTGTGATTAAACCTAATTTATAAGTTTAGGGTTTTGAAAATTAATAACGAAAATATCGAGTTTAAATGCTAAAATTCGATTTTAATAATTATTAATACTGTAATTATATAAAATAATAATAGGAAATTAATTATTATAATTTCGAGCATTAAACTCATTTTCAAAGCGTCTCAGGCGTTGGCGTTAACGTCTCAAAGCGTTCAAAGTCGACTCATCTCAAAATGGTGCGATAAGTTCATACTTACTAGATAAATATATTCCATTTGATAAAGGAATTAAGATGGAAATTAATTCCAAGCTTCTTTGCTCGAGAAAATTTCATGAAAAGGCGGCGTTCGATCTGCGTTTGGCGTTAAAATATATTGTGAATCATTTCGTAATATTTCAATCCTTTAATTCACAATCCTTAGTGAATTATGAAAAGGATTCGTTATAACGATATCGTATCGAAATCACAGAGATTCGATGTCGTAAAAAGATAATATCTGGCAAAACCGGACAATTACGGGTTTAGAAAAGTGTAATCGTATATTCGTTTCTTTGGAATATTACAATTGGTGTATCTACTTTTATACCTGCGAGACACGATGTGTCGAGGAACATAACTTCCTTGACGAAAATTCACATTTGCTAAACTTGCAAATAACCTTTCAACTCTCAAGGTTTGCAAAACCGTTCTTAGATGTTCTCTATGATCCTCTTCATTCTTCGAATAAATAAGGATATCATCTATGAAGACCAAAACAAATTTATCCAAAAATGGATGAAATACTCTGTTCATGAGGTCCATGAATACGGCTGGTGCATTTGTTAATCCGAATGGCATGACTATGAACTCATAGTGGCCGTATCTGGTTCGGAATGCAGTCTTAGGTACATCCTCAGACCGTATTTTCAGCTGATGGTAACCTGACTTGAGATCAATTTTCGAGAATACTCCTGCTCCTCGTAATTGATCAAACAGGTCATCAATTCTTGGTAAAGGGTATTTGTTCTTTAGTGTCATCTTATTCAACTCTCGGTAATCGATGCACATCCTTAAAGAACCATCATTTTTCTTAACGAATAACACAGGCGCTCCCCAAGGTGAAACACTAGGCCTAATGAAACCTAGATCCAAAAGCTCTTGGATTTGGATTTTCAGCTCTTCTAGTTCCTTTGGCTCCAAGTCGATGGTAAACTCTAGTTGTCTATCAGGAGGCAATCCTGGTAGATTCTCGGGAAACACATCCGAAAACTCTTGGATAACTTCTATGTCTTCTACCCGCGCCTCGGGTTTATCCTCTCCGTTCAAATGAACAAGGAATGCATGGCATCCTTTCTGGTTCATCATCCTCCTAGCTTGTAGAGCTGATACAATCGGGATTCCTCTTCCCATGCTGATTCCGTGGAAATGCGTAGCTTCTTGTCCAGGAAAGTGAAACGAAATTTTCCTTTCCTTACATAGAATCGTGGAATGGTTCTTAGCTAACCAGTCCATTCCTAGGATTAAGTCTACATCTTCCATGGGTATTATGTTTAGATTGTTAGCGGAACCTTAAGTGATCTAATGTCGACTCTAGGTTCGAGCAAAAGTGTGTGTAGATCATAATTCCTCCTATGGGTGATGAGATTCTCATATCGACTTGACTTTTCAGACCTAGGGCCCGACATTTCTCGCATGATTTTACAATAAAGAATGCGAAGCACCCGTGTCGAACAATCTTATAACGGTGGGTTGAGGAGAACTCCCATACACGCGGTTTCCACAGTTTTGTTAGATTCGCCTCTATCACAGGCGTAGGCTCTGCTGAGCCGGTGAGAGGGGTGACAGGCTGGTCCTTATTGATTCTGCTTTGCTTGCCTTGCACATTCTTCTTCTGTTGGCGTTGTCGCGGTGGCTACCGCCTCTGTTGTTGAGGCGGTGGGCGCCCGCTGCGATTCTTGAGGGTTGTTGTGGCGGTTCTTTGCCATTGTGGTTCTTTGCACCACTTCTTTGGGGTTGTTGCCTTTGGAGTTCTTTGAGGTTGGGGATGGAGCTGACTGCGGCGGTGGGGTTGGTGTATAGCCCTCAATGGTGAGCATTGCCAGGTTGGTTCGGCCGCATATCGAGCGTGACCTTTGAGGCAATTGTTGGCGTAATGCCTTTTGCCCGCGCTTATAACGACTCACCATGTTTCCGTGCACACTCCCTTGTGTGCTCTATGGCATCTAGGGCATTGAGGTACCCTCAAGCTATTCCTGCGGTCCCTGCGGTGGAGCATAAGTTGCTCTCTTCGGCTTTGTCCTTCTTTGCGCGTTTCCTGCCACGGGCGCTTGTGACTTCGTCCCATAGCTCCCACGGTTGTTATTCCGCGGTTGGGTTCCCACTTCCCTTTCCTCTGTCCGAGTATTGTGTATGCGGCCGGCCACGGACTTATCTTCGGACATAGCACTCTCGATATCTAAAGCTCGTGCGAGAGCTTCGATGTAAGATTAGGTCTCCATGGTGGCAAGAGACATTCGTATCTCCATCCTCGGTCCGACCTAAACTTCTCCGACATTTTCAAGTCGGTGTCCACATGATGCAGTGCGTATCTCGACATCTCATGACGCGATCATAGTCGGTCGCGAGACATCCTTTCTTGCTTTAGCGGGAAAAATTCTGCTCCTTTTCCTCTTATAACTTTTGGTGATGTATTTCTCATCTGATTCCTCTTGAAGTCCTCCCATGAGAACTCCTCCGGTTGCTCGTGATCGAGGTCTTCTTCGGCCTCCCACAGAAGTCGGTGGTCAATCGGTGGAAAGTAACCTACGACGACCTTTCGCGTGCCGTGCGTCTTAAGAAAGTAAAATCCGCTCAATGGCTCTAACCCGTTGTTCGACTTCTTCGGGTTGCCTTTCCCGTTAAAGGCGGGAGGATTACGCCTTAGAAGCAGTTCTTGATCCTGCGATCGGGTTGAGGTGGAGAGGGTGGTTGGGGAATGTCCTCAGCTTCTTGCTCAGGAATTCTAGCCCTTCCTCTCGGCCTTCCCCGACCTCGGCCTCTTGGTGCTTGCTCCGGGTTTCTTCTCGGAGGCATCTTGTTATATAAAACATACAACCGTTAATCACTCGTCTCCTTCATAACTTAACATACATAAGATGCGCATAGCCTTTTACATAAGCGATATCAAAATAAAGCAACTCGTCCTTAACATAGACAATTCATATAAAAGCCCCTTTTGGGTCAAAATATAGATAGGTAATCAAGGTGCATCAGCGAGATGTTCAAATAACAAAACCACGATAAAGCAAAGCAGAGGGTTTCGGCCCTGACCTTCTATGAAAAAACAAGTTCTTGTTCGAAAGTACCAAAATATAAAAGGAAAGCTAGCACATGATAACAAAAAAAATTTCACTTAAAACGGTTGTCAAACGTCTTCACGGCTCTTCCCTACTCCGCGTCTTCCTCGGGATCTTCCTCCTCTTGAATCGTCTTCCTTATCTGAATCGTCTTGGCAGTCGTACTACGGGCGGTCTGCACGGTTGCTTCCACCATCGGTATGTCGCGCGAGGTCGAAGTTATCCGCGCCGTACAAGTCGTAGTTGTGGCGGATCGGATGTAGCATACTCGGGTTGGGTCATAGCCATTGAAGGCATCGATCGCTCATCCGCTGTCCGTGAATGGCTCTTCCTCTTCGGTGGTGGCGGATCGGACGCGGTGGGAGAGGCGGTAGTGGCGGACGTCTTGGTGTCCATAAAGCTCTTTGGTGGTAAGGCAGGCTCTCCCGGGGCTCTTGGGCGTCTTGCCACATCTACCTCGTACATCTGTCCTCATCTATCCGATGCAGGGGTATCATCAGGATCGACTGTCTCGGAACCTCAAGGTATAGCCACTCTGGCGACTCGTCGCATGAGTGTACTCCGTGGAGGAGATAGGGTCCCATGGGTGCGACTCGTAAATCTTGTACACGTAAGTCGGGTGACTCACGAATGGGCGGATCCCCAATCAAATCATAGCCTCGGGAATCGATAAATGTAGTCTCCGATACCTCTCGAGCATAACCATCCCGTATACGAGGGAGTATAGATAGGAGTCTCTTAATGCCATCATAGTCGGTCGCGTCATAGGGCTCGGTTCCTCCACAACCGAAGGTAGTACGCCAGAAACTCGCCTAAGTCTTCCCCGGTGCACATCCAACATTCCCGATAGGTGCGCATCATCTCCTCGGGTGTGGCATGAGGTCCTACCCTCCTCCTAGCGATATAGCGCATCTCCTCCATCTGTTACGATCAAAACTAACATAAGTCAACTATCGTCATCTCATAAACAGGTAAGGATAGCTTAAAACATCTGATAATCATCTAGGTTAAGGTAAACGATCTATAAGGTGCTTACAACATAAGGTACAACACATATCGTAACTTACCTTCTTATTCTTACCCAACACACAAAAATTAAAAGCGTTCTAATACACATACTATGCTATGAGATCCATGTCTTATACCAAACACTTGAACTAACGTTCAACAGACTCTAGCGTATTCTGGAGACAAGATTAGGAATTCTGTTCTTCATAACAAATGAAGATCGGTGTGTTAGGAGTTCGCAGGTGAAAACCGTACATAAATCGGATTCCTAACGAAAGAGGTCTAGCTAAAACAAATTCACTGCGCGGTGCAGGAAATTTGCGCGATCGTGCCAAAAGTAAATCGAGGCGTATGTCGGCGTGTCGTCTACCATATCCATGTCTTTAGGTTGAGGCTGAACATTCTGAAGCCGTAATTGAAGTTCACGTCATGATTAGGTGTCGGCGTTTACTCATGTAGAATTGGTGATGAAAAGTCGGCGTCGTTCTTCCGTAAGTTGAGGTGCGTCCTCGTTAGATCGCCCATCGTTAGAGTTCGAAGTTATCATCAATCATTCTTCCTAACGTTCTTTTGTTCTTGTAAAGAAAGGAAAGAAGTTCATACTTCTAAGTTCCTTCACAATGAGTGATCATGCTCCTTAGAGTCTAGGTTCTCTTGTGATAACATATAGATTCATCATGATCTCAAAATTTGAAAATCGATTTTCAAAGCAACTTCATAACAAATTTTGGAATTTGGAAATAAAGTTTCAAAACAACATATCCAACTCATACTTGCATATCAATACAATTCATCCTTCGATGATCATTCAATTCAACTCAACTTGCATATCAATGCGAATTCATCCTTCCCGATGATCATTCAATTCAATACCACCACACACTTCCATCTCAAAACTTGAGTGTCCACATCAATACTCATTGATTTCAATTCAAAGTTTTTGGAAAAGGTTTTCTTGCCAAACTGTCATTCTCATCATCAAAACTTCATAATATCATATTCTTTCAAAATTTCTTCCAACTTGCCCATCATGCAAAAAATTTCCATTTCATGAGTTTGAGAAAGAAATGCAGTTACCTTTTTCCCGGTTGAGCTCGATGTGATGGAGTGTTGAGAGGAGTCAGTAGATTTCTAGAAGTCCAGTGACTCGATCTAGACTTAGGATAAAAAGAATTTGGGTTTACAAAGAGCAAAGAGCTCTGATACCACTTCTGTCACGACCCCGTTCCGGATAACCCGGACTGGAGGGTGACTAGTACTAAGAGTAGTATTTTAGGGTTACAAGACTAAGATAAAGATGCATAATAACAATAAATTAGCATGCTTGAACATGATGTAAGCTATAACAAGAATAATCTAGCATGCTTGATCGCCATATTAGGTAATGTCATAATGATTGAATGGGTTGGGCCATCGGACCCAAAGACCTAACTATGGTCCGATGGACCTCAATAGTTCATGTTGCATTATCCTCCCACAATCGAAAGTATAAAATGACTTGAGAGACCTTAACGATTCATAACAATACGTAAAAGTAGCGAATTGAGTTGTGCGGCGGAAAGTGTGTGAATACATATATGATGATATGTATTGAGGTGAAAACTCTAAATTCTAGATAAATTGGTCGAGGACACGGACTCCTCAACACTTCTCCCATCACCATCGTGAAACTCGACTTGCACATTTAAAAACAAACATGCGGGCTAAGTACAAACATTGTACCCGGTGGACTCGTGCAAAAACATTTGATAGTTTTAATTCTGTTGCCAATATCGAGTAAGTCACGAGGGTTTTAGTTGAAAGGCGCTTGTTCTTACTAAAATCATTCGGTTAAAAGTAGGCAGCGAGCATTTTCTTGGTGTGTAAGGTCCATATCTCATAGTAACAATTCATAACAATAATAAAGAACAAGCGTCGAGAGGCCTCACTTCTACGACGCCGTGATCGACCGTAATCCGTCGAGACACGGTCGCTCTCACGGCATATGTTAACATTGCAATAGTTCCAACCTTCACGCCGATCTAGCGGGCATTTATCATCCAACACGGGACCCGACTTTATAAAGGTTGGGTGCAACCACAACAAATGACATAACCTGTCATAATAGTTCCAACCATCGCCACAGCCCTACCCGGGCATAACAGATAGGATCCATACACAAAACAAAATATTTTTGGCAGGTAAAGCAGTAAACATTTGTCGACAGTTGTAGAGTAAGCATTGTAAATAAACTCATTTGGAGTAGCAGTAAAGTCACATTGTTTTTGAAAAGTAAGCCCACATTAGTGAGGTAAGAAAAGGAGCCCACCTGGACTATGGTTCGTTGTAAACTGAGTCCTAGGTTTGTTCGCACGTCAGTTTCCAGTCGTTGCGTTTGCGTCCACGCTTCTGGCGAGGCTTTGAATGCGTCGCTCAAGTCTCTCAAGACTTTCAAAATCTAAGGTAAACTTCGATATCTCATATCGAGGTGAACTGAATTCCTTAATGAATTCAATACGTTTTTAATTACGTATATAAATTGATTCGTTCTCGTTCTTTGAGATACGTTCAACTATTGCGGTTTAACCTTCCCGGTTTAAACGTTCAACGTAATATAAGTACTTTTCTCAAAATATGGATTTCATTTGTGAAATCTTTTCTTACTAATGAGGTATTACGCTCAATTAGTATATTTTACGCGTACTGGCGTATTTATCAATCGCATAATCGTACGTTTGGCTTAAAAATTCAACGAAGTAAACATTGTTCAATAAGGTCACAATTTTTTACTTTCAAATAGTAATTCTCTACTATTTCATTTTATAAATCGAATTTTGATCGATTAAAAGCGTGAAGTCCCATTTCTCGATTTGTCACGTAAATCAAAGGACTTATAAATAATTTTCGCAATTATTTATCCTTAGTAATATTTAAAACGTATATTTTCGATTAAAAACGTTATTAAATAACGTTTGTCTTAAACATAGCAATCTAGGTTTATAAAATTTCATAAATTTCAAATATGTCCAGAATATTAATTAGACATATATTTTATTAATAAAATGAATTAAAAAGGATTTAAAAATCCTTAGAAATAATCGATATATATTCGGTAATTAATTAAAATTTACCAAATGGCTTTCGAAAATTCCTTTAAATTATTATAGTGTATTATTATACACTATGGTCCGTAATATGAATTAATATCATTCATATGATATTGTTTGCCATTTATTAATATATATACTTATATTTAGCTACGGTAATTCCATAATATATGGAATAATTGTTCAAAATTCCCAAAATTGATATACACATAGTATAATATCCCAATATCAATATATATCACAATTATAACCTATAGTCCATCATAGCCATCCATTGACATTATATAATAATATTCACGGTAATTTCAAGATAATTACCCAATAATTATCAAACAATTTCTAAAAATTCTAATTAACTCATAACATGATTAAACATTATTTAATAACATTGTAACATCATAACATTAACCAAACCAATTGAAATCATCACCATATGGAGCATATAAGCTCTCGATTTTTCAATTTCATAGGTAATTGGTTTTCAAAAATTTCAACAATTATATACTATGTTTATACACTATAGTATAGTAATATAACATCATAACAACCATCAAAACCAAATTAAATCATCACCATTAAGAGCTTGAAGCTCACGGGCTTATTTGATTTAATTGGCATTTGATTTCCAAAAATTCTAATAAATTTATACAACACATAAATAATATACTAAAGCATTAATATACCATTGCATGTTCCAAAAATAAAATCATACACCAACATATGAGGTCACAATGCTCTCGGCCCTTTTTAAATAAATAGCAATTGATTTTCAAAAATTCTAATTAAATCATAGAACATATAATCAAGGTTCTAAAGCAATAATATGCCATTGTATGCTTGAAATAAAAATTATACATCAAGGTACACATATATAAGCTCACGGTTTTCATAAGAACAAAAGCTAGGGTTTTCCAAAAATTTTAAATAACATACCATGGGTTCTAAACATATCATAGAACATATATCCATCATAAAAATAATTAAAACATGCTCGGTCACTACCATATCATTTTTAACTATTTTCGAAAATTTTTATAAATATATCCTATGGTTCGAAAATGTCATATACATGCTAAATCCTTATACATGTCATATCCAACATCCTATGTTCATTTATACATATATCCTCATTATTTTGAAGATAAGATCATCAAGAACAAAATATAACACCTAGTTAATGCTCAAGAACATTAAACATACATAGATACATACATATACATGTTTCGACTATTATAAACAAAAGGAATAAAAATCGGTCTATGGTCCATATTCTGTAGAAATGGTATAGTATCCAAGAACAAGGTATGTATCAAGGTTGTGAAGTGGAGAAGAGAAGAAATGAAGATGAGAAGAAGATAGAACTTTCGAAAATGGGGGTTGCTCGCTTTTTTTTCTTGGCTGAAATGGGGAGAGTGGAGAGGATTTTTGGTGTTCAATTTTTTTTGTAAGAGTGGGAATGAGAAGAAATGAATAGCTCTCTCTCCTATATCCTCCCCCCCTTAATCGGCGCCTCTCTCTCTCTCACAAATAATGCAGCCCTTGGGAGTAGTATGTGATGATTGAAGTGTGTTAAAGAGGCTCTCCATGTATTGGGCAATTTTAAAAGTGAAATCATGGTGCATGGGGAAGGTGGAAATCGGCGCATGGGTGTAGGAGGTCTAGGGCTGATTTTATTTTAATTATCACATAACACAATATCTAAATTATATCATAGGTCATAGATATATAATACATGCCATAAAAATAATTAAATCATCACTTAGGTAATAATTCGAAATTACCGATCAAAAATTGGAAAAATAGGAATAAAAATATAAAGTACACCTATAATTGATACTCATGCAATTTTCGATCATATATATCATAATATATGATTTAGATATTAAATAATAGCATAGGATAAAATTATTGCATCATTTCATGAAATAAAACCCTAATTTCGAATTTAGGGTTTCGAAATATTAAAAACTGAAACCATCGAATTCTATGGTTCAAAATCTGATTTTAATGCTTAATAATCTCCATATATATCATAACATATAGTTTAGATACCATATGATAATTTAATGGTATCATTTCATGTGAAAAACTATAGTTTATAAACTTAGGATTTTCGAAATTCACTTTCGAATATAATCGAATTTTAAATTCTAAAATTCGATTTTAATAATTATTAATACAGTAATTATATAAAATAATAATAGGAAATTAATTATTATAATTTTTCGAGCATTAAACTCATTTTCAAAACGTCTCAGGCGTTGGCGTTAACGTCTCAAAATGTTCAAAATCGACTCATCTCAAATGGTGCATGATAAGTTCATACTTACTAAATAAATATATTCCATTTAATAAAGGAATTAAGATGGAAATTAATTCCAAGCTTCTTTGCTCGAGAAAATTTCATAAAATCTTTGTAGATTCGATCACGCGTTTGACGTTAAAGTAATACTGTCGTATCATTTCATAAATTTTAATTCCGTAATTCACAATCCTTAGTGAATTATAAAAAGGAATTCGTTATAGCGATACTGACTCGAAATACAATTCGATGTCATACAAATAAAAATATCCGGCTAAAACCCTAATTACGGGTTTAGTATACCGTAATAGTATGTTCGTTTCTTTGGAATATTACACTCCCAACCAGCGCTAGAATTATCGCCGCTAGCTCGACCGTACCTCTTATCATGGTTCGTTGAGCTTGGTCACCTTGACTTCTCGATCGAAGTGTGACTTGAAGTAGGATTTGAGTCTTGGCCGTTCACCTGAAAATATTTCCACTCGCGTCTAATAATTCATAACTCCCATTGGTGTGAACTCGGTGAGCGATTATGCGGCCCGACCATCTTGACTTGAGCTTTCCGGGAAGAGGCGGAGTCGAGCATTGTAAAGTAAAACTTCATTACCGGTGAGAATCCTTTGGAGCGAATGTGAAGATCGTGGAATTTCGAGCTCTTTCCTTGTATATCCGGAATTTTCAAAGCTTCATTCCTCCACTCATCAAGCTCCAACAATTGGTCACTTCTCATCAATCCGCCTCCTTGAAATCCATGTTGATTCTCCTCGTGCCCAATATGCTTTGTGCTCAATTCAATAGGTAAATGGCAAGATTTACCAAATACCATTGATATGGAATGGCCGATGGGGGCTTTGTAAGCAGTCCGGTAGGCCCAAAGAGCATCATCTAATTGCTTGGCCCAATCCTTGCGATGAACAACCGATTTCTCCAAAATCTGCTTGATCTCTCGGTTGGCGAGCTCAGCTTGCCCATTTGCTTGTGGATGATAGGGGGAGGTGACTCTATGCTTCACACCATATTTGGCTAGGACATTGCCTAGCCACTTATTATTAAAATGCGACCCCCCATCGCTGATCAACGCCCTCGGGACTCCAAATCGAGTCAGAATATTCTTGTGGAGGAACTTGATCACTACCTTGGAGTCGTTCGTGGGCGTGAGATCGCCTCACCAACGGAAACATACTCCACAAAGAAGTAGAATGTGCGTGTAGCCACAAGACATGGGAACGGACCCGTGATCGATCCCCATCGTCAAATAGTTCCACTTCCATGATAGTTTTCGTGGCACCTCGTCTTTCTTAGTGGCGTTCCCATTCTTTGACAACGATCACAACTCTTGATAAAGACCGACAATCCGTGAAGATTGAAGGCGAATAGAATCCATCATGGCAAATCTTTCTTCTTTGTCTTGCACGCAAAATGTCCTCCATTTAACGAGCTATGGCACTCGTGGATTATGTTCTCCCATTCTCCTTGGGAACACACGACGTATCGGACCATCGGCACATCGGCGGTAGAGATGGGGATCGTCCCGATAATAGAACTTGACATCGTGGAGAAATTTCTTTTGAAATGACCTTTGCGATGGAGTAAAACTCAATCACCAAGTAATTTACAAAATCGGCGTACCATGGTGTGTGATCAATGGCGCTCAAGATGTGCTCGTGCTGGGAAGTTCTCCTTGATCCCAATCTTCTTATCCTCTCCTTGATGGCTTCTCCAATCGCGACAAGTGGTCGGCAACCACATTTTGCAGCCCTTTCTATCTTTAATTTCCATGTCGAACTCTTGAAGAAGGAGGATCCATCTTACCAATCTGGGCTTTGAATCTTTCTTGGCGAGCGGATGGCGAATGGAGCATGGTCGGTGTGGACAATAGTGTGGGTGCCCACCAAATAAGGACTAAACTTATCAAAGCATAGACCCCGCGAGTAATTCCTTCCGGTAGTGGTGTAGTTCATCTGACAGTCGAGTCTTACTTGCATAATAAATGACTCGGAAAAGTTTGTCTCGTTCTACCCCAACACGGCTCCCGCCCGATCACTCGCGTCACATCAGCTCGAGCAGTTGACTCCAATCCGGTGATACCAACACGGGATCGAGATCGGCTAACTTGATTTCTCGACGCCTCGAACACTCACTTGTGAACACAAACTTTGTATCTTTCTCGAGCGGTCCGCATAGTGGCTTCGTGATCGTAGAAATCCTTGATGAACCTTCTATAGAAGCCGCGCATGACCGAAAACTCTCACCGATTTGACATTTGTGGGAGGAGGTAGTTTCTCGATAGCTACTATCTTTGCTCGGTCCACTTCTAAACCTGGCGAGACTTTGTGACTAAACACGATACCTTCCTTTACCATGAAATGGCACTTCTCCCAATTGAGAACAAGATTCGTCTCCTCACATCTTTGCAGCACTTGTGATAGGTTGTGGAGACAATGGTCGAACGATGAGCCAAACACGGAAAAGTCGTGTAATATTCCAAAGAAACGAACATATAATTACGGTATTTTAAACCCGTGAATTAGGGTTTTGCCGTATATTATTTTTACGACATCGAATAGTGTGATTTCGATTCAGTATTATTATAACGAATTTGTTTCTATATTCACTAAGGATTGTGAATTAAGGAATTGAATTATTACGAAATGATTTGTCAATATATTTTAACGTCGAGCAGCGTATCGAACGTTAGTATTTTATGAAATTTTCGGCGATAAAGCTTGGAATTAATTTCCATATTAATTCCTATGATAATGGAATTTTATTTATAAAGTAAGTATGAACTTACTACGACCATTTTGAGATGAGTCGATTTTGAGCGTTTTGAGGCGTTTGAGCGTCGGCGTCTGTAGAGGCGTTTTGAAAAATGAGTTTAATGCTCGAAATTATTATAATTAATTTCCTATAATTATTTTATATAATTATAGTATTATTAATTATTAAAATCGAAGTTTAAGCTATTAAAATTCGATATTTTGGAAATGGGTTTTTCGAAAACCCTAATTGCTTAAACTATGGTTTTTCACATGAAATGATACCATTAAATTATCCTATGGTATCTAACATATATGTTATGATATATATGAGTATTATTAAGCTTTAAAATCAAATTTTGAGCATTAAAACTCGGTATTGTATATTTAAAATTTTCGAAACCCTAATTTCGAAAATTAGGGTTTCGTATGCATGAAATGACACTATTATTTTATCCTATGCTATTAATTATTATCTAAATCATATATTATGATATGTATGAGTATATTTTGATCGAAATTGACATGAGTATCAATAATAGGTGTGAATTATAATTTTTATCCTATTTTCCCTATTATTCTCGAAAATTTCGAATATATGCCTAAGAGGTGATTTTATTATTTTTATGACTTGTATTTTATATGTATGATCATGTATGATATATATATATTGTATTAATGTACAAAAATAAAATAAATCCTACCATTTGGACCCCTAAACCTTCGGCCATCATGGATTGACAAGGCATGATTGTCACCTCCTTAAACACCCAATGCATGAAGAGCTCCTTTTACACTCCTCAATCATCATCTCCTACTTCCCAAAAATTTGCTGCATTCTCATTATTGTGTGTGTGTGTAGCGTGTACACAGAGAGAGAGATATGGGGACTCTTTCCTTTCAATACACTTTACTCATTATACTCTCTCCAAGCATTTCAACACACACACACACTTCACTCTCTAATTTTTACGCAAAACCGAGAGCAACACTCTCTCATTTTCAAAATTTTTCCTTCTTCTCTTCTTCTTCTCTTCACAAATCTTGATACCATATACATTCTTCTTGGATTCCATAGCTATTCCAAAGGTAAAATGCTAGACCATAGTACCGATTTTTGTTTCCATTGTTCAAGATTTTCGAACATGTTCTTAGTATGAATGTATGTTTTAAATGTTCTTGAGAATGAACTATGGTTGTATATATGTTGCTTGATGATTTTATTTACAAACATGAGAATATATGCTAGAATGAACATATGACATTGTATATTAAATTGTTGAACTAGATCTAACATGTTTACATGATTTTCGAACCATAGGATATATTTAAATAATTTTCGAAAACTTTATAAAATTAATATGGTGATGACCGATTGCTTCTTGGTTATTTTGGGAATGGATTATTGTCCTATATCATGTTTAGAGTTCATATGTATTACTTGAAAAAAATTTGGAAAACCCTAGCTTCGTTTTTATAAAACCGAGAGCATGTGTGTACCATACCCTGGTGTATAATTTTTATTTCAAGCATACAATGTCATATTAATGCTTTAGAACCATGATTATATGCTCTATGATTTATTTAGAATTTTTGAGAATCATATGCTGTAATAACCCGCAGTTTTAAAAGCCTAATTACGGTCTTTAAAACCCGTAAAATAAAATTTTGCCGTGAAATCAAATCACATATGAAATCGAGTATGATTTCAATTATTTACAAAGGAATAATTTCCTGTTACACACTCACTCAAGTTAGTGAATGAAAGAAATCGAAAGTTTTAACTTTATCGGCAGTACATTTTTAACGTCGAATGCATATCGACTGTTGAAATGTCACGATATTTCTTAAGCAATCAAGCTTGAAATTATATTCCATTATTAATGGAATATTTTTATAATGGGATTACAAGTATTTACGACCATTTTAAAGATGAGTCGATCGTAACGTTTTGAGGCGTTTTCAAGCGTCGGCGTTTAGAGATAAGATGAGCGATGGTTTTAATGATCAAGAAACCTTAGGAAATTATTTCTTATGATATTTTTATGATATTACAGTACTAATAAGAATTTAATTAATGCTTGAATATTAGAATTAGTAAAAATATCATAACTAGTTTGAAAACCCTAATTTTTGAAATTAGGGTTTCTTCAAAACCTTTGCCCTTTTAATTATCTATGCTATAATTATTA
The DNA here is from genome assembly GCA_036937905.1 of Salvia rosmarinus. Taxonomy (NCBI): domain Eukaryota; kingdom Viridiplantae; phylum Streptophyta; class Magnoliopsida; order Lamiales; family Lamiaceae; genus Salvia; species Salvia rosmarinus. The sequence goes on along the minus strand of CM072824.1, from coordinate 30,293,502 downwards.
TTTAAATCATATACCAAGGTGCACATACTTATGAATGATATGAAATAAAATTTTTAACCTATGGTTATCCAAATGGACGATAGCCATATATCTTGTGCACAAGTTGAATTATATTCTTCTCTTATGCTATTTAATTAATCTATGATATTAATTATCATCTAAATTATATTATATGATGTATATGTGTATGTTTAGCATGAATTAAATTATTTAAGGTGTTTAAGGCATAAAAGCCGTGTACTCTTGTCACGACCCCTCCGGACCAACCCGGATTGGAGGCGACTAATCTTAGGAGTAGTATTTTAGGGGTTACATGGGTAAAATAAAGATGCATAAAATAAACTAACATGCTTGAGCGAGAAATGAGGTGATGTCATAATGTTTTTGAAAAGGTTTAGCCATCGGACCCCAAAACTTGGCACGATCCGATGGACCTCGATAGTTTGTAAACATAAAGCATAAATAAAGGAGTTCGAGTATAGCGGCGGAAAGTGTGTGAATACATATATGGCGATATGCATTCAAGGTATAACCTACAAATTCAAGTAAATCGGTCGAGGACTTTGGACTCCTCAACACATCCCCATCATCACCATCGAGCTCAACTGCACATTTAAAAACAAACATGTAGGGCTAAGTACAAGAAATTGCACTCGGTGGACTTATGCGAAAACATTTGATAATATTTGAATTCTGCTGCCGATATCGGAGTAAGTCGCGAGGGTTTTAGTTAAAAATGCCTTGTGCTTACCAAATCATTCGGTTCGTAAACATAGCTGGCGGGCATTTTCTTGGTGTGTATGGTCCGTATCTCATAGTCACGATACATAATAATAAATAAATAAGCGTCGAGAGAGGCCTCCCATCTGACGCCGTGATTGGCCGTAATCCCTGATAATACGGTCACTCTCTGCAAGCATATGTTAACACAACGTATAGTTCCAACCTTCACGCCAATCCTAGCGGGGCATTTATCATCCGCACGGGACCCGACATTAAAAGGTTGGGTGCTACCACAACAATTGATATAATAGTTCCAACCATCTCCACGGCCCTACCGGGCGTATGAGATAGGATCCATACACAAAGCGAAATATTTTGGCGGTAATGCGGTAAAACATTTGTTAAGCGGTTGTAGGATAAGTCTTTGTAAATAAACTCATTTGAAATAACGGTAAAGTCACGTTTAGTGGGTTGAAAAGGCCCACATTTTAAAGATAAGAAGCCCTTTGGACTATGGTTCGTTGTAAAAGTCCCAGGTTAGTTAGATTCGTCAAAATCACTGTCATTGCGTTTGCGTCACACCGCTACGAAAAAGCGAGGCTTTAGTACGTCGCTCAAGTCTCTCGAGACTTTCAAAAGCTATGATAAACTTGATATTTCATACCGATGTAGTGAATTCCTTAGTGAATTGATACGTCTCTAACTGCGTATCACGATTGACTTGTTCTCGTTCGCCGAGATACGTTCGGCGTATAAATGCGTTTTCGATATATGGTTTCTTTTGGGAAATCTTTTCTTACTAATGAATTATCATACTCAATTAGTATATCTTATGCGTCTTGACGTATTTATAAGCGTATATTCGACGTTTGACTTGAAAAGTCAGCGAAGTCGACAACGAGTCGACAAAGTCGGCGATTTTGACTTTTAAAATAGTAACTTCTTACTATTTTGTTTTATAAATCGAATTCGATCGATTTGAAAGCGTAAAGTCTATTTTTCGATTTACCTCGTAAATGGGGACTTCTCATATTTTCGCATTTTAAAAACCCTTTTATAAATAAAAAGCGTATTTTGGTTTTAAGCGTTATAAAATGAGCGTTAAGTCTCAAACATATCAATCTATGTCTATAAAATTTTGTAAAATTAAATTCTGTCCAGAATATTAATTTAGCAATTATTTCATTAATAAAGCTGTTTAAAAAGGATTTAAAATCCTTATTAATTATCGAAAACTTCGATAATTAATTTAAAAATGTAAAATTACTTTTGAAAATTTTCTAAATTAATATAGTGCATTATTATACACTATGGTCCAGAATATGAATTTATAAAATTCATATGGTAATATTGCTATTTATTTGTATATATACATATATACATTTACGGTAATTTCAAATAAATAGGAATAATTATCCAAAATTCCCAAAATTGATATATACTTAGTATAATATCCCAACATCAATATACATCACCAATATAACCTATAGTTCATCATAACCATTCATTTAATAATATATAACAATTATTCACGGTAATACTTGATAATTACGAATAATTAACAAATAAATTCTAAAATTCTAAATAAATTCCAACATCATTAAACATTATATTATAACATTGTAACATCATAACATCAACCAAAAACATTTGAATCATCACCATATGGAGCTCAATAGCTCTCGGCTTTTGGATTCAAAATGTTATTTGATTTTCAAAATTCGATAATTATATACTATGTTTATACACTATAGTATACTAATATAACATCATAATATTTATCAAAACTAATTAAATCATCACCTTCAAGAGCAACAAGCTCACGGCTTATTTGATTTAAAATAGTATTTGATTTCCAAAATTCTAATTAATTCACACAATGCATAAATAATATACTAAAGCATTAAAACATCATTACATACTCAAAATTAAAATCATACACCAAGCTATACAATTATAAGCTCACGGTACTTTTCATAAATCATAGCATATGGTTTTCAAAATTTCTAATTAGATCATAGAACATATAATCAAGGTTTGTAATATTCCAAAGAAACGAATATACGATTACGGTTTTCTAAACCGTAATTAGGGTTTTACCGTATATTATCTTTTCTGACGTCGAGCTTGTGATTTCGATACGATATCGTTATAACAATTCCTTTCATAATTCACTAGGATTGTGAATTAAAGGATTGAAATATTACGAAATGATTCGTCCAAATATTTTAACGTCAAAGCGTGTCGAGCGTCGACTTTTCATGAAATTTTACGGCGGTGAAGCTTGGAATTAATTTCCATCTTAATTCCTTTATTAAAGGAATATATTTATTTAGTAAGTATGAACTTCTGCGACCATTTTGAGATGAGTCGATTTTGAGCGTTTGAGGCGTTTTGAGCGTCGGCGTCTGAGGCGTTTTGTAAAATGAGTTTAATACTCGGGAAATTATCATAATTAATTTCCTATTATTATTCTATATAATTTCAGTATTAATATTTATTAAAATCGAATTTTCAGTTATTAAAATTCGATAATTTGATATTGAAATTTTGAAAACCTAAGTTTATAAACTTTGGTTTTTCACATGAAATGACACCATTAAATTATCATATGGTATCTAAACTATATGTTATGACATATATGAGTATTATTAAGCTATGAAATCAGTTTTTGGAACATTAAAACTCGATAGCTTATAATTATAATTTTCGAAACATAATTCTTGGAATTAGGGTTTCATATGCATGAATTAATGCTATAATTTTATCCTATGCTATTATTCAATATCTAAATCATATATTATGATGTATATATGTATATTTGGATCGAAAATGGCATGAGTATCAATAATAGGTGTGATTTGTATTTTATTCCTATTTTTCCTAATTTTGGATCGGTATTTTCGAAAATATGCTATATGCTTGATTTAATTATTTTTATGGCATGTATTATATATCTATGACCTATAATATGATTAATACATAGTATTATAGTGTAACAAAAATTAAACCACCCCCTAAACACCCTTAAAAGCGCCGGCTACCCCCTATTAAACAAAGCATGATGATCCACCTTTTTATTGCCCAACCCATGCACACCTAGCCAATGATCACTACACTCACATCATTAGGCTGCTCTTCATCCATTGGGGGTGTGTGTGTGTGATGTGTGCCGAGGGAGAGAGAGAGATATAGGAGGAGCACCCTTCACATTCCTCTCCCACTTCATACTCCACCCTCACATCAAATTCTAATCACTCTCAAAACACCATCTTCTCTCCTTCTCTTCAGCCAAGAACCGAGCCAAACTCCCCCCATTATTTTCGAAAATTTCTTCTTCCTTTCTTCTTCATTCTTCCTCACCAAGTTTGATATCCACATTGCTCTTGTCATTATATACCATTCCTAAGGTAAATAAGACCTTAGTACCGATTACATCTCACATTTGACAAGAAAAATCATGCCTATATGTTATATGTGTGTTTCGAATGTTATATGTATGTATATGTATGTTTTTAATGTTCTAGAGCATGAGATAATGGTTCTTGATGATTTATTTTCAAATATATGAAAATATATGCTTGGATAATCATATGTTGTTGTTTATTTAATTTTTGAATGGATCTAGCATGTTTATGAAATTTTCGAACCATAGGTCTTGTTTTAAAATAATTTTCGAAAACTATTGTAATACCGTAGAATTAGATGCCTAATTACGGTATTTAAAACCAGTAAATTAGAAATTATTGAGATGATTCAATCCATAAGATATCGAATAATGATTTCGATTATTTCTGAAGGAATGAATTCTATTTTATATTCATGGAGAATTGTGAATTAAGAAATAAAAGTATTTGAAGTATATCGGCGTATTATATTAACGTCGATCGGCGTATCGATAGTTAAAATTCATGATATTTTCTAAGCAATTAAGCTTAGAATTAAATTCCATTATTAATGGAATAATGTAATAAAGTGATGACGACCATTTCAAGATGAGTCGATAATGAACATTTTGCAGCGTTTACAAGCGTTAACGTTTTGAGATGAAGCAGCGTTTTAATCGATCAAGAAATTATAGGAATTAATTTCCTATGATTAGTATATGTAATTACAGTATTATTAAGCATTAAATCAATGCTAGATCAACAAGAATTGAGAGTGACCAATTTTTTCAAGCGTTCGAAAACCACAATTTTCGAACTCGATTTTAATAGCATAAAATGATGCCATTAATTTATCCTATGATATTATTTATCATCTAAACTATATGTCATAACATATATCAATGTTTGGCATGGAAAATAAAATTTGGACCCTTTGGCATAGTGTAATAGCCGAGAACTATATACACATATATACTAAGCACTTATTTGTTGATTTATCTATTACATGTATCTAAGTGACATTGGATTAATTATATCCTAACTACACTATAAAAATCTGATATATATATACATATATATATGTAATTTTCGTGCATGTGTGTGGTGTGTAGGTAGAAGTGTGTGTAGGTGTCAACTACATGTATTAAGGGTGACAATTGTCACCCATAAGCACCACACACATCCCATACCTCTCTCACCCCAAAATCAGATTTCATTCATCTTCTTCCCCATTTTCGTCCATCCCCTCCAAGAACAGCTCCAAGATCAGCCACTCCACCATTCAAAAAAGTGGACATAAGCTCCTAGCTCAAGATGGACAGCCGTCCCTTCCTCTTCATCCCTCTCGATTTCGTGGCTAAGGTAGATACCATCTCCTTAGATCCTAGGGATGATCAAGATATACATGCATGTTCATCAATATGCTTGAATGTGTTGGGTCTATGCTTGAAAGTGATTGCATGTTGATTTAATAGGTAGATTCAATACTTTTGATCATTGCATGTTGATTTCCTGGAAGAACAGCAACTTCACGAATTTATTTGACTAAGTTTCAGTGGTCCGATGATTGTGAATTTTGATATGTTGAAATTATATGTGTCTAGTATGCCTCTGTAAAATTTCAAGTCAATCCAACTTGATTTGGTATTTTATTTATATTTATCAAAAACACTGCAAAAATCTGCGAAATCGCCGTGTTCATCACCCATAATCCGTGGCTTTCGTTTAAAGTTTGGCTAACGATAAAACTCTGAAATTTGGTAGAAACATAATTTAGCATGTATAGAAGATTCCTGTAAATTTTCAGAATTTTCTAAAAATCTTTACTATTTATTCCAGATTTTACAAGCTAACCGCACAAAATTGTCACGGGAGTGATAGCATGTGGTAAAATATTTTTATCTCCCAATCTATTGTGAATCATTGGGTGAGAATTTTTCTGGATAAAACTAGACTTAAGTGGCTTTTCAATATGATTGGTTTCATTTCCAGATTCCTTAAAATGAACTCACGGTGAATTTTTAAAGTTGATACATTACAGTAAGTTGTTTTGGACAAACTGCCTTAGTAAATTTTTCATATAATAGGCTGTTCGAGTATGACTTTTACGTGAGGTGTTCAAGCCATTTGTAGTCCGATTTGGACTTGGGTTTCTTCATAAAATGTTCCTCACCACGTCTAGTTATGATCTGGAAAGTTTGATCCCATACCAAGTTTTATAGGTATACCTTTCATCGACCCAAAGTCACCTACTGGAAACTGTCCATTTCAACTAGTCAACTTTGGACTTATGTATTTCTCGATGCGTTAGATATTTTCCAGTGTGGTCTTCATGACATATGTAGTACTTGTTACAAGGTTTCTAAATTGGTAGCCTGCAGCCATTTTGGTATTGTGAGTCAAAAGTTACGAGCCTCATAAAACCCCTCATCGTTAAGCTAAAATTGGAAATTCTGAAAAATTTCTAAGTATAGAAGTCAGTTTGAGTTGCCCACTTTGAGAACCTATATCTCCAGAACCACGACTCTTTTGGATTTAATTCCTTCTTAGAACTTGTAGTACATGTTTAGAGGTTTCCAGAATGTATCTTTGTGCGACCATACGTATTCTGAATCGAGTTATGGGTCGTCAAAGTACGTCACTTGGGTTGTTTCAAGCTGTTTTGCTGAAATTAAAACACTTGAAATTTGACTAAGTGTTGGAAACCCTATGTAAGTATGCCTTATGTGACTAATATGCTATTAATCGATGCATTCATTATGTTATGTCGCAAGTGCGATAGAGCATTATAAGATGTGCAATTATGATAAAACATCATGATACGATATTTTCACGAAAGCATACCTTAACGTGAAATATTTGACTAGAGTCTACCACATGGTCAATTGAGTGTATATCATACCATGATATACACTAAAGTAAATATGGGTTCTAAGACCCAATGGATTTTCAACTCAAAACCTCAGGTCGAGAATAGATAGGCTAAAGTTAGGACTTACGGTCAAGAAATGGGATTAAGGCGATCTACGATCGGTGGGCTTTACTCTACTCAAAAATATAATGCTTACGAAATATTTAATTACGATGCTTATTTCAGCTGTTGATAAAATGTTTACAAGATTACCGCCAAAAATGTTTATGTTTTGTGAATGTATCTATCCATGAGATGTTATGAAATGTTATGAATGTTGTTGGGTTGCTCCCAACTTATGAATGAAATCGATATCGGATCCTATCTTTGGAAGAATATACAGCTAGGATTAATGTGTACACTAAGGTATTTGTGTCTTTGTAAGGACAATTCACGGCGGTGATCGCTCCTTTTCACACAAAAGGGTGTAAGTATAGGGTAGCGATATCGTATCCACGAGATTGTATCACGAAAACATAGAAGCTAGCTCAGCGATTATTCATCATTATTGACACGGATAAAGGGTGAGAGGTTTTGGGGCTTGAATTTAATCAAAGCAAAGGTAACCAAGCGAAATATAAATAATGCAATAAAACACGAAAGATAACTATGAAGAAAGACTAACCACAGGGATGCACCAATCCTATCCACAACAATGTTTATCACCTTATTATTAACGTTTTAATCCAGATAAGGCGGAAGATCACATATATAACCAACAACTTGATTCACGACAATTGCGGCAATTGATTACTAATTTTCCCTATCACGATTCGTCTCTAGAGGAAAATAAGCAATTCAAACGGATCACTAAGAATATGCTTCCTCGAATGTCTATCTCGATTCGACTCGAAGCTTATTCGTATCATGCATTCAAGATCGATTGACAATTAATACGATTCGTCATTAGCGGCAACTAGATATGCATCAAGATTGATCGTAAATCAACACATATAAATAAACACCATGAATCATGAATCATACGGAAGGTAAATAACGATAGCGAACTCACAACATATAGGATCGAATCATGCAAACCACAGGTTAGAATAGAAAACTAGCGGACATAATAAGCGGAATGAAATACGATTTAACCATAAGCGAAAATTAAATATATAAAACCGTGAGGAAGCGTCGGATGAACAATGGTTGGTCTTGAATCGATCCCAATGACGAGCGGAAAACAAAGGAAAGCGATCGGACAAAGCGTTCCGATTGATAGCGAAACAATAAACTAAACTAGAACAACGTAAGAACAATACTAGAATTAAACTAAGCGAAGACTAAAGCTAAAGAATGGGCGAGGAAAAACTCAAGTAAAATAGGTGCTGGAAATGCCTGGGTCTCTCGAGGGCGCGGTGGGGTGTTGCCGTATATAGGCACACCCCAAAACCTAATTTTCCTTACGCGCGCGTCTCCGACCACCCTTCGCGGTCGCTGGGTGTGGTCGCGAGGTAAGTCTCGGGCTGACCTTCTCGCCCGTGATGCGCCTCTTGCGCTCGCTTTGTACCTCGCTGACCCGACTAGCGGTCGCTAGCCGTTATGAGCTGGTCGCGAGAAATCGTCCGGTGAATTCTCGGCCTAGGGTTCGCTCGCGGGCACGGTCGTGGCGCGGCTCTTCGGGTGCTCGGCTTGCCTGGCGGCCAGCCTATCGACCACTAGGCTGGTCGCTAAGCTGGCGAGAATATCAATTTTCTCGTGCTTCGTTCCTTGCTTCGATTATCGATATATAAACCTACAAAGCGTCGAAGGAACACCCAAGAGCGGTATCTTCTAGAAATAGATGAAACATTAAGAATCGATACATAAGCGCATTAAATGATCTAAACTCATCTTTAAATATCAACAATAAGCGTGTAAAATGCGCGTTTATCAAACCCCAAACTTAAAGCATTGTTTGTCCTCAAACAAAAGCGAGCAGAAAGACACAACGAAAGATCAGCGGCGTAGCAAAGATGATAACCATTCTAGGCCTCGAAACATATCAGCGCTCAAAACATTAGTGCACATGGCGGCGTTAGTCCACTCAACACAAACAACAATTTACGGCAAAAACTCATTTAATTCAACCCTCAAAGGCATGTGTGTAGAGTATATAAGATACACTCAAACTCATAAAGAAATTAAGGGCGTGTATACACTCACGGATCAATGCAATGCAACATCTTACCATAGGCTTGCCGTTTCTCTAACATCTCCACCGCGTCAAATGTGTTCAAATAAGGATCAAAGAGGTCTTTTTATAGGTTATAATGTAGGCACATTGGTTAAGGTAGGATAATATATGGCTAAGCGACTCAAGTAAACTCCAAGCACCACCATTTATATATTTCGACACATATGGACTTTGTCAGCGTGCTAAATTGACGTTTAATGCCACGAAGGTACCTATACTTTGATTAAAGACCCTTTATGCTCAACACTCATAGTGAACTTAACATTTTCTTTTTCTTTTCTTTTCTACTGACTTATAGGGTTTAACTTTCACGAACAAGGTACTATTCTTCACCACGGATGTATTTTCTAAAATAAACTTTTCTCGTCATAACTACATCAAATTTTTCACCCTTTTGATTCCCATATCCATCCTCACCTCCTATCATCGGTTTAATCGAAAGAAAAGTCTAATAAAGGCTCAAAGAAGGCGACAAATGGTATATAACATCGGGTTAGTGTTTGGGTGAATATGTGGTTAACAAAGATGGCCTTTATCCTTTCCAATTGAAACACATATTGAAGTCTCGACACGGAAGAGCGGCAAGTTCTAGAAGATAATCACATACGATATCACACAATTAAAAGCGTATCAAGATATGTATACGGTGAAGCTCAAATCTCTGAGGATAAGCAAATGGTGAAAATCAACAAGCTTCAAGCCGTCTCACGTCATTCGTGCGTCATTTTCTAACATATCATGCGCCTATCATTAAATTTCACAAAAATTTTCTATAGTCATTGGCCACATGGATTAACACACTTCACTTCAACTCGTTGATCGGCCGACACAACAACGAAAAGAAAAACAAAAGGCGACAAAAGCAACACAAGCGAAAAACAAAATAAAACACGAAAACAAAAAAACAAAGCGTTGGGTTACCTCCTAACAAGTGCTTATTTAACGTCTTTAGCTAGACCATCACTAACCTTGTCAATCCGGTGTTTTAGTAGCAATAGACATCTTTCCCGACACGTGGAATCTTCTAAACTTCGCATTCACGGATGACCACCGCGACTATGGAAGTGGCCCCCAAACAGGCGAAACACTCGGGGTTCCATGCGAGTCCTTCTTTCTTCTCACGGACACCTCGATTGGTGAGTACCCTCTAAGCATGAGGCGTGTGCGGCGGCAGTTATGATCGGCGGCAATCTTCCGGCTTTCCAGCGTCGTGTTGCTTGATGGCGTCGTATATAGAAATCTTGAGCTCCTCATCGTTAACACGAAGCGTGAGATTTCCTTCACGCACATCAATCGGCGCACGACCGGTTGCTAGGTAAGGTCTACCAAGGATTAGCGGTTGTTGTTTGAATTCGGGAATATCTAAAATCACAAAGTCGGCGGGAAAAACAAAATCCAATTCTTACCAACACATCTTGACGATACCTTTTGGATATGTGGTGACCGATCAGCCATCATCGGTGAAATCTTAAATCGGCTTCATCTTTCCTAGGTGTAGCGGTTGAAAGCGTTCAACGGCATCAGTTGATGCTACTTCAAATCGCACAAAACATTTGGAAAAATGCGCTCGGCGATCTCGCACTCCAGCGTGGCTGCGGGATCATACGCTTCAGAGGAGCTTCCTTTGCAAGGCGGCACCTGCATTCTTCGGATAGGGTAATTTTCTCAAATTTCCCTGACTTCTTCTTGCTTGCAAGTCGTCTTTTAAGAACTTCATGTACCCGGCATGTTTCATAGCGCTTGAGAGGCACATTTATCTCAACTTTTGAATAACTTCTTTGAAGCGAGCAAACTCCTCGTCATATTTCGACTTGACAAGTCGACTCGGAAAGCGGGACCGGAGGAGTGTATGTGCGAGGATTTGCTTCGGGGTTGCCTCGCGGTCGACCTCGCGACATTTGGGATGGTCGCGAGGAGTCTGCTGCTGCTGGACTCCTTCCTCACGTCTGCGAGCTTGGCGCGCGCTCCGCTCATGTGATTTCTCGGCCATGTGCTCGGTCGATTGCTCGCGGTCGGGTTTTGCGGCGGGTCGCTCACGAACAACTCGGGCGGATATTTGGATGGCTCGCGGTCGGGCGCGGGCGCGTGCTCGATCGCGAGCCACGTGGAAAAAAATTACGGATGGTTCGCGATCGGGCTCATGATCGCGAGCTCGATCGCGGTTCTGCGTCGATGTGCTCTCATGCTCTTCTTCCTCGGTAGGGCTCGGGTAGGCTCGTCCACTTCCGTCGAATGGCGAAGCATTGACTCTTCGGGTTCACCTCCGTATTACTCGGAAATTGGCCCGTCTTTTGTAGTGCATTCACTTGCACGGCTATTTGTAATTTGATTTTCCAACATCTTTATGTGCTTCCCCATAGCCGTCACGGTGGACTCCAAGTGATTTATCTTACGCGGTGTTGCTTATGAGCAGTCGATTCGTTGCCAATTGTTAGTTGCTTACAACCAAGCTGCGCATCATGTCTTGAGACTTGGCTTCCTCGGCTCTTGAATCGAATTCGAATATTGAAGCTTCTGCTTGAAGGTTGCTTGGAAATTCGAATGACTCCTCGATTGATGTGGTGGCGTTCTCTGTCTCAATCGACTCTTCAAAAAGTGAACTTCTTCATGAGATCGTCATATTTTGAATCACTCTCAGCAATTTGCTTTGAGCGATTGCGTTCTCTCGTTGGCCATTGATAGCTGTTGGCGACCATCTCTTCTACAATCGGACTTGCCTCATCTCTTGAGTCGGTTCGATAAGCAACCCCTGCCGACGCATCCACCATGCTCCTAAATGCGCCGTATCGGTCCACCGTAGAAGCTGTGTGATTTGTTGCTCCTTGGAGAACCCATGTTGTGGACATCGTCTCGATAGACCTCTGAATCTCTCCCATGCCTCGAATAATGATTCATCGTGGTTTTGGCAAAATGAGAGATTTGGCGATGATCTTCTGCGCTTTTCGCGGTGGAAAGTATTTCGAAGAAACTTCTCACAAAGTTTCCCCAAGTGTCGATGCCACTCGGTCCAAACTCTTGAACCAATCTTTCGCTGGTCTGGCAATGAAACCGAACATCTTGTCCGGATTGTGTCTTGTGGCACCCATTACATTTGATGGTGTCACAAATGTCGAAACGTCTCGAGATGCGCATTCGGTCTTCCGTGACTCCCCAAACCGCTCTCCTTGGACCATCTTGATCGGGGCGGTTTGAGCTCGAAATTATTTGCATCTACGTCTGGGCCAACCGCCTCCTTGGGCATTCGGTGGGATGTCGATACATGTGGTTCGAGGTCTTTCCTCCGGGCGAGGACAATGATTCCATGTTAGCCATCGACGGCTGCATCTGCAAAGTCGGCTAGCATGCGTGCTACTTGCTCGGGAGGAATGCCCCGTTACGGATTGGCCGCCATTGCGGCTCGTCTCTTCTCGTCCTCTTCTCCTTTGAGAGCTTTCGATCTCGGGATCGATAATACTTGGAGGTCCACGAGATCTTGTGCGCATAAACCACACGAAGCGAGAGAATTTAGCAGACAAAATAAATAAAATAATATATATATATATAACTTGAATTAATAAATCCAAATCGTCAAATTATTCATATGCAATCTTAACAATCCCGACAGCGCGCCTAAAATTTGATCGCTCCTTTTCACACGCAAAGGGTGTAAGTATAGAATTAAGCATATCGTATCCACGAGATTGTATCACGAAAACATAGAAGCTAGCTCAGCGATTATTCATCATTATTCAAGCACGGATAAAGGGTGAGAGGTTTTAGGGCTTGAAATTTAATCAAGCAAAGGTAACCAAGCGAAATATAAATAACATGATAAAAACACGAAGATAACTATGAAGAAAGACTAACCACAGGGATGCACCAATCCTATCACAACAATGTTTATCACCTTATTATTAACCGTTTTAATCGAGACAAGGCGGAAGATCACATATATAACCAACAACTTCCGATTCACGACAATTGCGGCGATTGATTACTAATTTTCCCTATCACGATTCGTCTCTAGGGGAAAATAAGCAACTCAAGCGGATCACTAAGAATATGCTTCCTACGAATGTCCTATCTCGATTCGACTCGAGGCTTATTCGTATCATGCATTCAAGATCGATTGACAATTAATACGATTCGTCGTTAGCGGCAACTAGATATGCATCGGGATTGATCGAAATCAACACATATAAATAAACACCATGAATCATGAATCATGCGGAAGGTAAATAACGATAGCGAGAACTCACAACATATAGGATCGAATCATGCAAACCCAGGATTAGAATAGAAAACTAGCGAGACATAATAAGCGGAATGAAATACGATTTAACCATAAGCGAAATTAAATATATAAAACCCGTAGGGAAGCGTCGGATGAACAATGGTTGGTCTTGAATCCAATCCCAAGCGAGCGAGCGGAAAACAAAGGAAAGCGATCGGACAAAGCGTCCGATTGATAGCGAAACAATAAACTAAACTAGAACAACGTAAGAACAATACTAGAATTAAACTAGCGAAGACTAAAGCTAAAGAATGGAAAAAGCGAGCAAAAGCGAAGTAAAATAGGTGCTGGGGCGTCTGGGGTCTCTGGAGGCGCGAGGTGGGGTGTTGCCATATATATAGCACACCCAAACCCTATTTTCCTTCGTGGCCGTCTCGCGACCACCTTCGCGGTCGCTAGGTGTGGTCGCGAGGTAAGTCTCAGTGGCCTTCTCGCCATGATCGCCTCTTGCGCTCGCTTTGTACCTCGCGACCCGACTAGCGGTCGCTAGCCGTTATGAACTGGTCGCGAGAAATCGTCCAGTGAATTCTCGACGCTAGGGTTCGCTCGCGGGCCGCAGTCGCGACATGTTCTTACGGGTGCTCATTGGCTTGCCTAGCGGCCAGCCTATCGACCGCTAGGCTGGTCGCTAGAAGCTGGGCGAGAATGTCGATTTTCTCGTGCTTCGTTCCTTGCTTGATTATCAATATATAAACCTACAAAGCGTCGAAGGAACACCCAAGCGGTATCTTCTAGAAATAGATGAAACATTAAGAATCGATACATAAGCGCACATTAAATGATCTAAACTCATCTTTAAATATCAACAATAAGCGTGTAAAATGCGCTTTTATCGGCCGGTCGCGGCGTCGTGAGAGCCTCCTTCACGGCGTTCGACTATGATGTTTTGATGAATGATGATAAGGGATATGGATCATACACAAGAAAAATGCTGGCGAGGCGATGATTTTGAAATGATGAAAATGATTTTAGTAAGCACTGGCATTTTCAACTAAAACCACTATGTCTTACCATGATGTGGCGATGTAATCTACCAATGATAAAATGTTTTGGCATGAGTCCACCGATTGCATTCTTGTACTCGACCACGCATGTTTGTTTTAAATGTGCGAGTTGAGCGAGATGATGGATGGGCGATGTTGAGCAATAGGAATGTTGTCGATATGTTTATACCTTGATAGTACATCGTCGTATGTACTTATCACATGTCTTCATTGCAAGAACCTAATTTATGTACTAGAGTCAAGAGCATGCTTGACATATGTATTACGCTTATTAATGAGAGTCTCCATGTTTATTCTTTCATGTATACAACTATAGTCCCCGCTATGTCGTAATTAGGATTGTGGGGTGATGAGTGGTATCGAGCCAGGTTCGCTCTTGAACCCAAAATATCCTTTAGGGTTAAGTCTAGATTGAGTCATTAGACTTCTAGAGATCGGTGACAATGCTCAACACTCCATCACATCAAGCTCAACGAAATGAGGTAAATGACTTTTTAAAAGTTTTGAAAATTAGCTTTGGCGAGGCAGATGTTTATGAAATTATTTTCTCGGTTTGAAAGTGAAATAAATTTTTAAATGAAATGAATATTATGTTGTGAAGTGAATGATAATGAAATAATCTTTCAAAGAAATGAAAGCTATGAGAAAGGTTGAGAATGAATGATATGACAAATGATTTGTCAAGAAAGTTATGAAAGGAAGGAAGATATAAGAAAGATGATGACAATGATATGAGAAAGTTTGTACGATATGCAAAGATGAAATGTTTGAATTCACGAAATTTAATAAGGGTTCATTATTATGAACAAAGTTATGATTTTTCACGTTTTAAAATGATTGAGATTGGACATTGAATTGTCAAATATGATATGTTGAATTCTTTAAATTCAACGAAATAAATCTTGATATAAATGAGCTACGTAGGAATATTGAGTTTTACTTCAATCTCAAAGTTGATTATGATGATGAGCATGCTAGTTCGATAGGCGTAGACTTTTTAAAAGCATGATCACTTTCTACGAAAGAACATAGAAGTAAGAATTTCCTTCAATTACAAGGACAAGAGTAACGATGGATTTGAGAATTTTATTCCATCTTGAGTGTAGAAAAGCAAAAGATCTATACGAAATTGTTCGACCTCGGCTTCGATATCGGCATGTGCGACTGTCGACTTCGAAATTGGCATTTATAACATCGCCTTTGACATGTCGACTGGGGTAGTTTTCCTGACCTCGGTGTCGGCAATATTCTGTACTACCTCGGCATTGATAACGGCATGCACGACCTTGGTGTCGGCATCGTTTATGACCTCGGCGCGAACGCGTGTAAATTTCCTGCACTGCGCGGTGATTTCGTTTGACTCGTTCTCGATCGTGTGAACTCCGATTTACGACGGTTTTGCCTCGTGCTCCTAATGCACTATACTTCATTTCTTATGAAGGACCAAATTCCTGATTCCTACTCCAGAATTTATGAGAATCAGTTGAAGTTAGTTCTACGATTTGAAAAGAGTAAAATTTGTTATGGCGGGATCTGAATCCTAGAATGTTACTAAGAAAGTAAGATCTTGAGAATACAAGTAGAACCTTGACATACATGAGAACTTTGTTGATGACCTATTACGGGTATATAAACTTTCAAATTATATCCATTACCCGATTTACATCATTGAGTTTAACTACATGACCTAGTTCAATTGAGAAATCATTCGAGTTTCTCACTCTTCTCAAGAAAATTCCAACTCAAAATTTACAAAGTGTCCTTTTGAACCCAAAGCCTTGTGTGTGAGAGTATAATTGTGTGGTCTGGCAGCCCATATGACCAAAGAAATCTCGATGAGTCGTCATTACGGTCTTGGACCCTAGATCCCCATTTTTCAGTCGAAAGAGCATATTGATTCAAACATTGAAAAGATGTTATCATGATGGGTGAGCGGTACCTCCGTAAGTAGTCGTGATTATCTCTTCTCGATTCTTGAAACCATCAAGTAAGATGAAAGTTGACTTACCTTGTCACCTAAATGCGAATTAGTAAGCGATCAATATTAGGCATGAAATAGGTTGACTTATTTTAGTCACCCAAAAGTTTCGGACTAGTAAAGTGATAGACATCAAGAAATTATGATGTAAAGAAAATCTCGATGAGACGAGATATTTTCCTATGGCACACATGATGTGATGACCTTGATAGGGTTAACAAAGAATGATAATGATGAAGTTATACCATCATAGACTATTATGATAACAAAGTTATGAATAAGATACTCTTTAGCATTGAATGCGAAGAGTAAAAGTAAAGAAAAGTATATGATATCTGTGGGATATGAATTTCCCTTATTATGTCATGACGAGAGCGATTACAACTTATCTTTAAGATAGTTGGATGTCTTTGAAACCTCGTTAGTAGGTTGGACATGTTTAAAAAGAATGAAGATGCATACAAGATATTCTTTTCAAAGAATATATATATATAAAGAAGTGATAGCATCCCAGAAAATAGATCTTTCGCCTTATACCTCAATCAATGAGATTATGCTTGAGCATAATCGATTCCAAGTAATTGAAACTCGGTTGGACGATTGATAATAAGATTTAGAGATTATAATCCTCAAGATTGTGTGAACGACGAGGATAGCCCTAGTATGTGAACTAAGTATGGAGGAAATAACTCCGAAGTCAAGACATGGTAATGAGATGCTTAGAATTAAGTTATGGTGTACGAATGTACTACTCTACCAAGCCATACGACAATGATAACGGTTCTAGTCACGAAAGTGGGAACCAAGTATAACGGAGTAAGATTACTTTCGGATACCATGCTCAAGAAAATGGACAAAAGTCAAAAATAAAGAAGAAACTATGAGCTATACAATTAGATAGTTCATGATATGATATAAGCTTGAGAAATGTTACGACTTGATAAGTAAGGTAATTCCTTGGAAGTAAAGCGGATTAAGAAAGCAGTTCATTATTTTGAAATGAATCATAATACCCTAAGTTATAATGACACAAAACGCTTGTCTCGTGTAACTTAATAGTTAACAAGCAAGATAGTTTCTATAGATCTTACAGGAAATACATCCAGAGAACATAGGAAAAGATTCACATGGAAGGATCTTAAGGTGGACCTAATTGTAAATCTTACCCCATATTTTGTGACGATCAATAAAGTGAGGTATTAAGTATCTCGACATGGAAATGAAGAAATCATTGAATGTCGAGAAAATGGTAAAGATATTTGACGTCAAGGTAAAAGTATAATACATCCCAGTGGACAAAGGATTTTATCTTATGCGAAATTGCATGATGAATCAATAAAAGATTAAGAAGAAATGGCGATATATCGAAAGGGGATATTACAAATGATGGCACTAAATGCGGTGACAAGGATTTCTCTAGAAAGGAGTTTAAAGTAAGGACATATGAGAAATATATTCCTAAGATCGATAAAGTGAAAAGGGAATTAAATCATTCATACCAGATTAGGAATGAATGATAGTGATAAAACATGACGATCTCTAAGATGAGACTTAGTTATGGAAATATATCAATATCAAATGATAAGTTGATGTAAACCTAACCATGAATGCTATTAGTAAAAGCATAACGATACTAATACCGAGAAGTATAGGGTGAATGAGGCAATGAAGGCCATAGCGAAGGAACATGATGTCCGATGGAAAGGACGAGGACATATGAAATAGATGCTTACTTGAATAAGCGGAAGACCGTAGACCAAAGCCTATACCTCACATCGAAAGCAGAACAAATAGAACCAAAAGGCGAGAATAGGTATGAGGAAAAAATTTCTCGAATAGCCATAAGATTTTGTTCAATTTAGGTGCTTGCTTTTGACATCGCACAAGTATCGTAGAAGCGATAGAATCCAACTCGGGGTAGCGAATCAAGAAATGAAAATCCCTTACCTATACGAGAATTTTGACCATCGCAAGTGTTTCTCAAGCTCGAATTGAACCTAGAATCGCCTAAAGTGCTATCAATGATTTGGATCATTATATCTATGTGGAGCGTAGATATAATTTTAGACAAGAAGTTTCAAATGGCTATCATTCATGCGATTAGTGACGGGGCCTAGCCTTTTTCGTTAGAGGTTTTACACAATGAGAATATCGGTACCTTTGTCGCCTTTATCACGAATATCTTTAAAGCAACATCTGTTGAAGATGTAAAAGCGTAAAATGAGTATTAAGATAAGTATCATGAGTCGTGTCAAGTAGTTCTACGGGTTATATACTTCTTAAAGTGTATAATTCATTAAAAGATCCTTCTTATTAAAAATTCCCTCCATTGCTTAATTTAAGTCGGACTCATCTAGAACTATATGGTTACAGAAGACAAGAAAATGGAGTTTAACGGGTAAGAGTTAACCCCAAGGCCTAGAAGTTTATAACTCACACGCAGGCGTATCGCCTCTTTTAATATGAACTAGGAATGAATTTAGAACAGTTTTGGAGAAAATTTTGCACCTCGGATGGATACTAGTAACTATAGAGTGTTAAATAAGGATGGTACCCAACGACGTGTCATCATTTGCCAACAGGTTGGCGAAATTTTGCAAAGAAGTATCAAGAGAATATTTTCTCCATGATAAAAATTCAAAATCTGGACGGACTTACTGGATTTGTCAATAGGCTCAAGTATACATATAATGCGTGGAAACGACACCTCGAGTACTTGTCCGGACCTCGGCAAGTTACACAACACGGCATAAAGGGTGGTTGTACCACGATGTTCCAAAGCCGCCCGTCGCCCGTGTCGTCAATTATACGAGAAAAGAGGCGAGAATGGCAAAAGGGCGGGATCTTATCGCCTCACGGATTAGGAGAATTACCGCTACCAACCCAACCATACTACTCGATAAAAATAACACCAACTTCTAGTATTGAAGAAGAACTGGGGCGACTTGACCTGGCTCTCGAAGAGAATGATCGTCGGAGTATGAAAACTAAAACCTACTTGGAAAGACAAGTTTCCAAGGAAGAATACGACTCGACGAAGGTCACTCGAGACCTAGAATCCTAGGATCCTATGAGACTTATATGTAGATAATGGTTTATGATGAAAATGATGTGATTATAATATGTAAAATAAGCGTAGTTTGGAAGAGTTTATGAATATGGTGAAGAAGTGTCAAAGTTTTGAGTGTAAAAGAGCTAAGCGCCTTATAATCGAGTTAGCTCGGTGAGACCCTCGTAAGTAATGTATAAAAAGTCCTCACCGAGGCATTATGATGTAATATTATATGGTCTTGAAGAATGATATCCAAAATACGGAAATGAATCGTTCTGAATAAGATATGGTTACTATGAGATAATAATTATGCCATTCGGACTAACCAATGCACCACACTTCATGAACCTCAAAATTGAGTGTTTCACACATACCTAGATAATTTTATCACAATCCTCATGAATAATGTTCTTATCTATTCAAAGGACGAGAAAGAACATAAAGAAAATCGAAGGCTGTCTTACGACTTTTAAGAGCCGGGCAAAATTTTGCCAAGTACAGTTTTGTAAATTTCGGCTTAAAAGAGAAATATTCCTCAGGCACATAGTGTCTTTAAAAGAGAACAATGTAGATCTGACAAAGGACAAAACAAATAAAGATGAAAGACGTCAATGACCTAAAATAAGATCATGAATTTTATAGATTAATTGACTTCTGTTAGAGATCCATTAAGAACTCTCTAAGGTAACAAGACCAATAAGATAGTTACCCCAAAATAGAGTCACAATTCTCACGGATTAATAAAAGTAAGGCTATGTATTAATATGAGATAAATAATAACTTATGTGTCACGATGACTTAGGCCACATGAACAGAATTTCCTAACTCATGACTTGAAATAGTGATAGAATCGATTTAAGAAAAGGATCGTCGAGACGAAGGATGGAGAAAAGTTAGAAAGGATCCGAGAAAGGGTAAGGGCTGAAGGATTTAAGAACTTCCGGAGGCGTCGGACAACGCCTTATTGTCGAAGGAAGAATATGCGTTCATTGACGCAAAACTTCAAAATGAAATAATGGTTGAGGCTCACGAAATACCCTACACCGCCCACCCAGATAGTACTAAGGTGTACCAAGACCTGAAAGAAAAGTTTTGGTGGGAAGGCATGAAACGAGACATAGCTTCTTTCGTAGAACACTGTCTTGTTTGCCAGCAGATGAAAGCATTACACCAACGTCCATACGAAAAGTTACAGCCGTTGGAAATACCCGAGTGGAAATGGGATGAAATAACGATGGACTTCGTTACGAACTTACCCAAATCAAAAGAGGGAACACCGCTATATTTGTAATTGTTGATAGACTCACCAAGAGTGCTCACTTCCTACCAATCCAAAGTACTTATGGATCTGACAAGTTAGCCCAGCTGTATGTAAAGGAGATTATACGACTTCACTGAAGTGCCAAAATCTATTACCTCGATAGTGACGGTGGTATAAATACCCAAGTCATGAGGACATCACTCCTATAACAATAAGTTAGAACCCTTCACAATTTACAAAAGTTTGAACTTATTCTTGAGCAAAGAAAATTGGATACAGGATAGAAAAGATGGCTCGAATCAGTAAAAGATTATAAATATGATAAATGATCACCTATGAACGGTTAATGTAGAATTTAATGCCTAAGATATAAAATTCAGTCTAAATTATGGTATGTCCTTATAGAAAAGGAAAACTCATCAGAAAAGTTAAGAAACGCGAATGTAAATAGTCGGAAATCAGAGGACGAATGTAAGTAGTATTTCACAACCAAGGTGAAATATGACTAAAAGAGAAAATGAAGATGGGAATAGAATGCAAATTAAAATGAGGATGAAGAGCTAAAGGATATTTTAAGGAGCACTAGACAGTGTTATATTGTCTAAGAGATAGATATATACATATATTCCCAAGCAATAATAAGCTTAGAAATAAAACCAAGAATGAATTTCATGATCCTTCTCATACCGCCAACCGTGCATTATTAAGATGTATTATGATTTACGAGTAAAGTTAGATGGCAAGGAATGGAATGAGATGTAACCATGATTGTCGAAAGCGGTGTCTCGGTTGCCAACAAGTGAAGACATCGTATCAAATGCCTTATAAGAAGTTATGATCTCTGAGATATACGAATGAAAATAGAATGATATAGAAATAGATCTTATGATGATTTTACCAAAGTCATAAAGAAGTTGCACTACTATATGGCTAGTAGTGGATTGACTCGCCAATTATGTTTTGTCTCGCTTATTCGGATGACTCATAGATCCGATAAGTTAGCTCGACCGCACATAAAGGAAATCGTATATTTACAAGGAGTACCAAAACCTATCGTTCGAGATAGAGACTTCAAGAGTACCCTAGTTTTGGAACTAACTCACAAAACGAAAGTTAGACACGAGATTGAGCCTTAACATAGATGTCCACCACAGCGGAAGGACAATCAAAAGGACGGTATGAATGTTTAAGGATACGATAGAACAAGTGATAAACCAAGGTATCGGTGGGAACTTATTGTACCACTTGGTAAGTTTATGTGCTGTAATCGTAGCGCCAAACAACGATCAATGTAAATTTATGAAGCGACACGGAAAAGTATTGACCACCACTTTATTGTAACAAAGTAGGTGAGCAAAGGTATAAAGTCTGAAGTTGTAAATGAAACGATTAAGATATCTACCAACGAGGCAAGGAATAAGAAAAGCTTAGGGCATAAAAGTCTTACGTTGTGTACGCCAGAACCCGAACCGCATTCTTGAATGCGGAATTAAAGTTTCTAAGATTTCTCCATCTAGAGGAATTATAAGTTTAGATACAAGAATGTTGAGATCACGTTTTATAGGACCTTACGAGCTCCTAGAAATGATAGCCTAGTAGCCTATAGCTTGTACTTCCACCACATTTGGGGAAAGTACGAAATGTTTTCCTCGTGTCACGCTTAAGGAAATACGAAAATGACCCAATTCTCGTAAACCAACATGATGACATGACCTTTGACTCGAGATGAGTTATGATGAAAATCTCGACTAATTTGATCGCACGATTCAACGATTAAAGAAGCAAGTTTGGGTCTTATAATGAAAGTCCAATGGAAGAACCATGGACGAAAGAAAAGCACATAGAAGGTTATGATGTTATGATGTTAAGATGCCCATACTTTATGAGGTAAGCAAATTTCGGGACGAAATTTCTTTTAAGGGGGGTAGGATGTAATACCCCGTAGAATTAGATGCCTAATTACGGTATTTAAAACCCGTAAATTAGAAATTACCGAGATGATTCAATCCATAAGATATCGAATAATGATTTCGATTATTCTGAAGGAATAAATTCTATTTTATATTCATGGAGAATTGTGAATTAAGAAATAAAAGTATTTGAAGTATATCGGCAGTATTATATTAACGTCGATCGCGTATCGATAGTTAAAATTCATGATATTTTCTAAGCAATTAAGCTTAGAATTAAATTCCATTATTAATGGAATAATGTAATAAAGTGATGACGACCATTTCAAGATGAGTCGATAATGAATGTTTTGCAACGTTTACAAACGTTAACGTTTTGAGATGAAACGAAAAGCGTTTTAATCGATCAAGAAATTATAGGAATTAATTTCCTATGATTAGTATATGTAATTACAGTATTATTAAGCATTAAATCAATGCTAGATCAACAAGAATTGAGAGTGACCAATTTTTCAAACGCTCGAAACCCTAATTTTCAACTCGATTTTGTCGCATAAAATGATGCCATTAATTTATCCTATGATATTATTTATCATCTAAACTATATGTCATAACATATATCAATGTTTGGCATGGAAAATAAAATTTGGACCCTTTGGCATAGTGTAATAGCCGAGAACTATATACACATATATACTAAGCACTTATTTGTTGATTTATCTATTACATGTATCTAAGTGACATTGGATTAATTATATCCTAACTACACTATAAAATCTGATATATATATACATATATATGTAATTTTCGTGCATGTGTGTGGTGTGTAGGTAGAAGTGTGTGTAGGTGTCAACTACATGTATTAAGGGTGACAATTGTCACCCATAAGCACCCCACACACATCCCATACCTCTCTCACCCCCAAAATCAGATTTCATTCATCTTCTTCCCCCATTTTCGTCCATCCCCCTCCAAGAACAGCTCCAAGAACAGCTCCAAGATCAGCCACTCCACCATTCAAAAAAAGTGGACATAAGCTCCTAGCTCAAGATGGACAGCCGTCCCCTTCCTCTTCATCCCTCTCGATTTCGTGGCTAAGGTAGATACCATCTCCTTAGATCCTAGGGATGATCAAGATATACACATGCATGTTCATCAATATGCTTGAATGTGTTGGGTCTATGCTTGAAAGTGATTGCATGTTGATTTAATAGGTAGATTCAATACTTTTGATCAATGCATGTTGATTTCCTGGAAGAACAGCAACTTCACGAATTTATTTGACTAAGTTTCAGTGGTCCGATGATTGTGAGTTTTTGATATGTTGAAATTATATGTGTCTAGTATGCCTCTGTAAAATTTCAAGTCAATCCAACTTGATTTGATATTTTATTTGTATTTATCAAAAACACTGCACAAATCTGCGAAATCTCCGTGTTCATCACCCATAATCCGTGGCTTTCGTTTTAAGTTTGGCTAATGATAAAACTCTGAAATTTGGTAGAAACATAATTCAGCATGTATAGAAGATTCCTGTAAATTTTCAGAATTTTCTAAAATCTTTACTATTTATTCCAGATTTTACAAGCTAACCGCACAAAATTGTCACGGGAGTGATAGCATGGTAAAATATTTTATCTCCCAATCTATTGTGAATCATTGGGTGAGAATTTTTCTGGATAAAACTAGACTTAAGTGGCTTTTCAATATGATTGGTTTCATTTCCAGATTCCTTAAAATGAACTCACGGTGAATTTTTAAAGTTGATACATTACAGTAAGTTGTTTTGGACAAACTGCCTTAGTAAATTTTTCATATAATAGGCTGTTCGAGTATGACTTTTACGTGAGGTGTTCAAGCCATTTGTAGTCCGATTTGGACTTGGGTTTCTTCATAAGAAATGTTCCTCACCACGTCTAGTTATGATCTGGAAAGTTTGATCCCAAACCAAGTTTTATAGGTATACCTTTCATCGACCCAAAGTCACCTACTGGAAACTGTCCATTTCCAACTAGTCAACTTTGGACTTATGTATTTCTCGATGCGTTAGATATTTTCCAGTGTGGTCTTCATGACATATGTAGTACTTGTTACAAGGTTTCTAAATTGGTAGCCTGCAGCCATTTTGGTATTGTGAGTCAAAGTTACGAGCCTCATAAAACCCCTCGTCGTTAAGCTAAAACTGGAAATTCTGAAAAATTTCTAAGTATAGAAGTCAGTTTGGGTTGCCCACTTTGAGAACCTATATCTCCAGAACCACGACTCTTTTGGATTTAATTCCTTCTTAGAACTTTTAGTACATGTTTAGAGGTTTCAGAATGTATCTTTGTGCGACCATACGTATTCTGAATCGAGAGTTATGGGTCGTCAAAGTACGTCACTTGGGTTGTTTCAAGCTGTTTTGCTGAAATTAAAACACTTGAAATTTGACTAAGTGTTGGAAACCCTATGTGAAGTATGCCTTATGTGACTAATATGCTATTAATCGATGCATTCATTATGTTATGTCGCAAGGTGCGATAGAGCATTATAAGATGTAACAATTATGATAAAACATCATGATACGATATTTTCAAAGCATACCATAACGTGAAATATTTGACTAGAGTGCTACCACGTGGTCAATTGAGTGTATATTATACCATGATATACACTAAAGTAGAAATATGGGTTCTAAGACCCAATGGATTTTCGACTCCAAAACCTCAAGGTCGAGAATAGATAGGCTAAAGCTAGGACTTACAGTCGAGAAATGGGATTAAAGCAATCTCTGGTCCGGTGGGCTTTACTCTACTCAAAAATATAATGCTTGAAATATTTAATTCGATGCTTATTTCAACTGTTGATAAAATGTTTACAAGATTACACCTTAAAAATGTTTATGTTTTGTGTATGTATCCTATCCGTGAGATGTTATGAAATGTTATGAATGTTGTTGGGTTGCTCCCAACTTATGAATGAAATCGATATCGGATCCTATCTTTGGAAGGACAATACACAGCTAGGATTAATGTGTACACTAAGGTGATTTGTGTCTTTGTAAGGACAATTCACGGCCGTCACGGCGTCGTGAGGAGGCCCTTCATGGCGTTCGACTATGATGTTATGATGAATGATGATAAGGATATGGATCATACACACCAAGAAAAATGCTGCGAGCGATGATTTTGAGAAATGATGAAAATCATTTTAGTAAGCACAAGGCATTTTCAACTAAAACCCTTGTGTCTTACCATGATGTGGCGATGTAATCTACCAATGATAAAATGTTTTGGCATGAGTCCACCGAGTGCATTCTTGTACTCGACCGCTGCATGTTGTTTTAAATGTGCGGGTTGAGCGAGATGATGGATGGGCGGTGTTGAGCAATAGGAATGTTGTCGTGATATGTTTATACCTTGATAGTATATCGTCATATGTACTTATCACATGTCTTCATTGCAAGAACCTAATTTATGTACTAGAGTCGAGCATGCTTGACATATGTATTACGCTTATTAATGAGAGTCTCCATGTTTATTCTTTCATGTATACAACTATAGTCCCCGCTAATCGTAATTAGGATTGTGAAATTTGTGTGACTATAGAAAATGTTTAGTAATGACCGAGCATGTTCTAAGTATTTTTAAGAATGAAATATTGATGTATGTTATGATTTAAGGCTATGGTATGTTAATTAAAATTTTGGAATACCCTAGCTTAAAATCTTGATATTACCGTGAGCTTTTTAAATATGTACCTTGGTGTATAATTTTTATTTCAAGCTTGTAATGACATATTATTGCTATAGAACCTTGATTAATATGTTCTATGATTTAATTAGAATTTTTGAAAACCATATACTTGATTTTACAAAAATACCGTGGGCTATAGATAGTATATCTTGATGTATGATTTTATTTTTGAACATGTAATGGTGTTTTAATGCTTTAGTATATTATTTATGCATTGTGTGAATTAATTAGAATTTTTGGAAATCAAATACTATTTTAAATCAAATAAACCGTGAGCTTGTTGCTCTTGAAGGTGATGATTTAATTAGTTTTGATAAATATTATGATGATATATTACTATACTATAGTGTATAAACATAGTATATAATTGTTGGAATTTTGAAAACCAAAACCAAAACAATCAAAAAAGCGAGAGCTTACAAGCTCATATGGTGATGATTTCAATTGGTTTGGTTGGTTTTATGATGTTATAATGTTTAATGATGTTGGAATTTATTTAGAATTTTAGAAATTATTTGCTAATTATTCGGTAATTATCAAGTTATTACCGTGAATATTGTTAGATATTGTGAAATAAATGGTTATGATGAACTATAGGTTATATTAATGATATATATTGATGTTGGGATATTATACTAAGTATATATCAATTTTGGAAATTTTTGGATAATTATTCCCTATTTATTGGAATTACCGTAAATATATATATGTATATATATAAATAAATAGCAAATAATATCATATGAATTTTATAAATTCATATTCTGGACCATAGTGTATAATAATGCACTATATTAATTTAGAAGATTTTTCAAAAGTCATTTGACATTTTTAAATTAATTATCGAGTTTTCGATAATTAATAAGGATTTTTAAATCCTTTTTAAAACATTTTATTAATGAAATATTGCTAAATTAATATTCTGGACCGTTTTAAATTTTACAAAAATTTTATAAACATAGATTGCTATGTTTAAGACGAACGTACATTTTATAACGTTTTAAAAACCAAAATACGCTTTTATTATAAAAGGGTTATTAAAATGCGAAATAATTATAAGTCCTTGATTTACAAGATAAATCGAGAAATAGGACTTCGTTTTCAAATCGATCAAATTCGATTTATAAAACAAAATAGTAAGAGCTTACTATTTAAAGTCAAAATCATTGACTTTATTGACCAGTGTCGACCGTTGACTTTTGAGTCAAGCGTACGATTATACGCTTACAAATCGTCGAAGACGCGTAAGATATACTAATTGAGTATGATACCTCATTAGTAAGAAAAGATTTCCCAAATGAAATCCATATATCGAAAACGTGCTTATCGTTGAAAGTATCTCGAAGAGCGAGAACAAGTCGATCGTATCGATGTTAGAGGCGTATTGAATTCACTAAGAATTCGGTCTACATCGATATGAAATATCGAAGTTTATCTTAGTTTCGAAAGTCTCGAGAGACTTGAGCGACGCGATATAAAGCCTCGCCAGAAAGTGTGGGTGTAAACGCAAGCGTGACGGATTTTGACGAACGAGCGAACACAGGACTTTACAACGAACCATAGTCCGGTGGGCTTCTTATCTTCAAAATGTGGGCCTTTTCTTACCCACTAAAATGTGACTTTAATGTTATTCCAAATGAGTTTATTTACGATTACTTATTCTACTGTTGTTATCAAATGTTTCTTGCACACCAAAAAATATTTTGTTTTGTGTATGGATCTATCTGTTTGCCGGGTAGCAATTTGTGGAGATGGTTGGAACTATTATATCATTTGTTGTGGTAGCACCCAACGTTTTTAATGTCGAGTCTGTGCGGATGATAAATGCAGCTAGGATTGGCGTGAAGGTTGGAACTATCTGTTGTGTTAACATATGCTTGCAGAGAGTTGTGTCTTTATGCGGGATTACGGCGGTCACGGCGTCAGATGGGAGGCCTCCTCTCGGCGCTTATTATTTATTATTATTATGTATTGTGACTATGAGATACGGACCATACACACCAAGAAAATGCTCGGCGAGCTATGTTTATTTAACCGAAAATGATTTGGTAAGCACAAGGCATTTTAACTAAAACCCTGTGACTTACCCGATATTGGCAGCGTAATCCAAATTCTACCAAACGTTTTCGGCATGAGTCCACTAAGTGTAATTTCTTGTACTTAGCCCTGCATGTTTGTTTTTAAATGTGCAGGTTGAGCTCTGATGGTGATGATGGGGAATGTGTTGAGGAGTCCAGTGTCCTTGACCGATTTACTTGAATTTGTGGTTTATACCTTGAATGCATATCGTCATATATGTATTCACACACTTTCCGCTGCTATACTCTGAACTCCCTTATTTACGCTTTATGTTTATAAACTATTGAGGCCCATCGGATCAGGCCAAGTTTTGGGGTCCGATGGCCTAAACCTTTTCAAAAACAATATAACATCATTTCATATTCTGTTCAAGCATGTTAGTTTATTTTTATGCATCTCTATTTTATCCATGTAACCCCTAAATACTACTCCTAGTACTAGTCGCCCTCCAGTCCGGGTTGGTCCGGAATGGGGTCGTGACAGAAGTGGTATCAGAGCAACTTTGCTCTTTGAAAACCCAAATTCTTTTTATTCTAAGTCTAGATCGAGTCACTGGGCTTCTAGAAACCAACTGACTCCCCTCAACACTCCATCACATCGAGCTCAACCAGAAAGAGGTAATCGATTCCTTCTCAAACTCATGAAATGGAAATTTTACATGATTGAACAATCGGATGGACTTTTGAAGGATTTGATTATTATGAAAATTTTTATGATGAAAATGAAAGTTGAGCAAGAAATTTTTTTCCAAAATACTTTTTGTTGAACTAATGCAATACTCGAGTATTGATATGAAAGTACATGGTGGTACTAGTTGAATGATCAACATGGGATGAATGAATCCATTTTTTATATGCATATAAGTTGATTATGATTGCTATGTTGAAATCGTATTTCCAAAAATTTTCAATTGAAACCTCTTTCCAACATTCAAAATTTTATTTATGATGAACGATATGTTATCATAAGACGAACTTAGACTCTAAGGAGCATGTTCACGTATCGTGATAGAACATAGAAGTACGAACTTCTTTTCCTTTATGCGATAACAAAGAACGATAGGAAGAACGAGAGTAATGGTGGCCTCGAACTCGATCGACGAAAGACAAGCAAGAAGGATGAACAAGGGTGACCTCAACCTTTAAGCTGAATGACGACGGCACTCCATCATTACTTCGACATGAGTGAGCATCAACACAAGATGGGTGCCACTTACGGCTTCAGAATGTTCAGCCTCAACTTAAAACCCGAAGATGGTAGGCGACATCGACATACGTCTCGATTTGCAATTTGGCACGATCGCGCAAATTTCCTGCACTGCGCAGTAGATTTGTTTTAGCTAGATCTCTCGTTGGGACTCCGATTTACGCATGGTTTTCACCTGAGTACTCCTAACGCACTGATCTTCATTTGTTATGAAGAACAGAATCCCTAATTCTGCCTCCAGAATACGATAGAGTCCGTTGAACTCTAGTTCGAGTGTTTGGTATATAATAAGGATCTCGTAGCTTGTATTAAGATGTTGTTGGCTTATGTATACGTTTGGGTAAGACTAAGAAGGTAAATTGTGGTAAGTATTGTGCAGTATGATGTTGCCTACCTTATAGACTTGCTTGACCTTATCTAGTTGCTTCACGTTACGTTAAGATATCCTTGCCTACTTTTGAGATGACGATAGTTGACTTATGTTAGTTTTGTTCGTGACAGATGGAGGGGATGAGATATCTCGCGAGGAGGAAGATTGGACCACACCCCACCCCAGAGGAGGAGGTGAGTATTTATCGCCCGGTGGATGTCTTGTTTGGGAAGACATGGGTGAGTTCTTGGCATATTATCTCCGTCTTTGGAGAGACGCCCGAGCCCACGGCGTGACTGATTATGACGGCATCCAGCGCCTTCTAGCGATACTCCCTGCACAGGATGGGTATGCTCGAGATATCGGGAGATTACATCTACAAGGCGATGGGCAGCTACGACTTGGTGGGAGATCGCCCGATTCGTGAGTCACCCGACTTACGTGGTACAAGCATTACTGGGTAGCACCTAGAGGACCTTACCTCCTCCCCGAGTATACCGGGCGGGATGAGTTGAGTGGCTTTACAGAGGTTCCGAGGCGATTGACCCATCGTGCCTCCTTTCCTTTTTGACGAGGAAGGCACGCTCGCTAGAGAAGGCAAGACGCCCTGAGCCTTGGGAGAGCCGGTATTTCCACCCTCACCTGCCGGACACCCGCACGTCCACCAAAGTACCACCTCCACCACCTATGGTCCCACTGTACCACCGAGCACTTCCGTCGGACAAAGACGGATGAGGGTAACAGATGTCGCAGAGGCTACGGCCCGATCCGCCACGGCTACGAGCATCGGGTGAACGCGACGAACGCTCTTAACCCCTGCGAGACATACCGATGGTGGAAGCGATGGAGCCGGTCCATCGAGGGGCGCCCGCATGGACATCTCTCGGCGGCGAGGACGACTCGAGGAGGAGGAAGACCCGAGGAGGACGGGACGGTGGGAGGACGCATGATGTAGACCCCGAAGCTTAAAGAGATTTTTTTTTGTTCTTAAGCTTCGTTGTTTTCCTTTTCCTATGTTTAATCTTTAGTCTTTGGACTTAGAACCTTAGTTTTGGAAGGCCGTGTGGTAGGGACTTATGTTTTACTTTTTCTTTGATAACCGTTGGTTGAACATCCCGCCATGGCGTAAATTTTGGATATATATATACATGACCCTAATAGGGCTTTTGCGGCAAGTTATGTTTGTTAAGAATGATATTCGCTAGGAATCGTTTTACAAGAAAGCCGTAATAAGCGTTGGTGTATGTTGAGTATATGAAAAGTACATCCCTAAAAGCTATAAGAGGAAGAAGGAGGCGAATTTTTCCGCTAAAACAAGAAAGGATGACCGTGATCGACTATGATCGCACTTTCTGCGAGATGTCGAGATATGCACCAGGCGGTGGACACCGACTTGAAAATGTCGGAAAAGTTCGTATGTGGCTAAGAATGGAGATACGCATGTCTCTTTTGCCACCATGGAGACTGTCCTACATCGAAGCTCTCGCACGAGCTTTAGATATTGAGGCGCCATGACCGAGAATAAGTCGGTGGCATCTCGACGACAATGCAATTGGATAGAGGAAAGGGAAATGGGAACCCAACCGCGGGAATAACAACCACGGGAACTTTGGGGACGCGAGTCACAAGCGCCGTGGCAAGGAGACGCGCCACAAGCGACAAGGCTGGAAGAGAGCAATTTTATGCTCCACCAAAGAAGGGACCACATGAGCAATCGAGAGACACCTCAATGCCTCGATGCCATAGGACACACAAGGGTGTGTGCGGCAAACGTGGTAAGCTGTTATAAGTGCGGGCAAGCGGGCATTACGCCAACAATTGCCCAAGATCACGCTCGATGTAAGACCGAACCAACCGGCAATGCTCACCATTAAGGGCTATACTTCAACCCCGGCCGCAGCAGCTTCATTTCAACCCCACAACTCAAAGTGGCGGCCCGGCCTCAACAACAACTCCAACAACAAGCAACAATGGCAAACGCCACAACAACAAATCCCAAGAAGCGATGGCAAAGAACCACCGCCACAACAACAGCAGAGAAGGCCAACGTGCCCAGTTAACGCCAGCGGCAAAGAATAAAGCCGTGCAACAACCGCCGAATCAGCCAGGACCAGCGCCCCGTCAGCCTCAGCCGGCTCAGGCTAGAGCCTACGCCCTGCATAGGAGGCAGAACGAATAGAACCAAGGAAACTTGGCAGGTATGGGAGTTCTACTCAACCTACCATTATAGTATTGTTCTGGGGCTTGCCGCATTCTTTTATTGCAAAATCATGCGTGAAATGCCTGAGCCTTAGGTCTGAAAAATCAAGCCAGGATATGAGAATCTCATCGCCTATAGGAGGGATTATGACCGTTACCCACTTTTGCTCGAACCTAGAGTTGACATTAGGATCACTTAAGGTTCTGGCTAACGACCTAAACATAATACCCATGGATGATGTAGACATAATCCTCGGAATGGACTGGTTAGCTAAGAATCATTCCACGATTCTCTGTAAGGAAAGGAAAATTTCATTTACTTTCACGACATGAAGCTACGCATTTCCACGGGATCAGCATGGGAAGAAGAATCCCGATAGTATCAGCACTACAAGCTAGGAGGATGATGAACCAGAAGGGATGCCATGCATTCCTTGTTTATTTAAACGATGAGGATAAACCCGAAGCGCGGGTAGAAGACATTGAAGTTGTCCAAGAATTTTCGGACGATTTCGAAAATCTACGGGGACTACCTCCCGACAGACAACTAGAGCTTACCATCGACTTGGAGCCGTGATCAGCCCGGTGTCGGCGCGCCTATAGGATGGCCCCAAAGGAGCTAGAAGAGTCGAAAATCCAAATCCAAGAGCTTTTGGATCTAGGATTCATTAGGCCGAGTGTCTCACCTGGGGAGCCTGTTTTGTTTGTTAAGAAAAAGGATGGTTCTTTGAGGATGTGCATCGATTATAGGGAGCTAAATAAGATGACACTAAAGAACAAATACCCTTTACCCAGAATTGATGACCTGTTTGATCAATTGCGAGG
Source organism: Salvia rosmarinus (assembly GCA_036937905.1). NCBI lineage: Eukaryota > Viridiplantae > Streptophyta > Magnoliopsida > Lamiales > Lamiaceae > Salvia > Salvia rosmarinus. The sequence goes on along the minus strand of CM072824.1, from coordinate 30,260,415 downwards.
AGCGGGTGTATTCTCCAAAATTGATCTTAAGTCAGGATACCATCAGCTGAAAATACGGTCTGAGGATGTACCTAAGACTGCATTCCGAACCAGATATGGCCACTATGAATTCATAGTTATGCCATTCGGATTAACCAATGCACCAGCCGTATTCATGGACCTCATGAATAGAGTATTCCATCCATTTCTGGATAAATTTGTTTTGGTCTTCATAGATGATATCCTTATCTACTCAAAGAATGAAGAGGATCATAAGGAACATCTACGAACGGTTTTGCAAACCTTGAGAAATGAAAGACTCTTTGCTAAGTTTAGCAAATGTGAGTTTTGGCTGAAGGAAGTTATGTTCCTTGGACACATCGTGTGTCTTCAAGGCATAAAAGTAGATCGGTCAAAGTAGAGGCCGCAAGGTGAATGGAAATCACCAAAGACGCAAAGACGAAATTAGAAGTTTCCTAGACTAGCCGGCTACTATAGGAGATTCATCAAGGATTCTCCAAGATTGCAAGGCCAATAACCCAACCATCGGAAAGGAATCAAGTTCAATTGACCGAGGAGTGCGAGACGAGTTTTCAAATACTCAAAGAAAAATTGACCGAAGGCACCGTTCTAGCGGTCCGAAGCGGACAAGGGTACGTGGTCTGCTCTGACGCATCTAAGACTGGGTGGGTTGTGTTTTGATGCAAGAAGGAAAGGTGATAGCTTATGCATCCCGACAACTCAGACTACGAACTGAACTACCCAACCCATGATTTGGAATTAGCAAATGTAGTTCATGCATGAAAATTTGAGACACCATCTCTATGGTGTGAGATGTGAGATCTTCACGGATCATAAGAGTTTGAAGTATTTCTTCAACAAAGAGATCTGAATATGAGACAAAGAAGATGGCTTGAATTAGTGAAAGATTACTACTGTGGTATTAACTATCACCCGGGCAAAGCGAATGTAGTAGCTGACGCCTTGAGTCGTAAGAGCCATACCAAGTTAGGATGTCTCTTTATACAAGAGGAAAAACTCGTTGAAGAGTTTGGTAGGATGAGGATTGAACTAATGGAACCACCTGAGACAATTGTGAGCTGTATCGCTACACTCACACTGACATCTGACCTAAGAAAAAGAATTGTCGAGGGACAAAGGATGGAGGAAAAGTTGGAAAAGATCCGAGAAAGACTAAGGTCTGAAGGATTCAAAAATTTTCAAGAGGCACCGGATAACGCCTTATTGTTTGAAGGTAGGATATGCGTTCCTGACGACGCAGAGCTTCAGAACGAAATCATGAGTGAGGCTCACGATACGCCCTACACCGCCCACCCAGGCAGTACTAAAATGTACCAGGACCTGAAGGAAAAATTTTGGTGGGAAGGCATGAAACGAGACATAGCTTCTTTCGTAGAACGCTGTCTTGTTTGTCAACAAGTGAAGGCACTACACCAACGTCCTTACGGGAAGTTACAACCATTGGAAATCCCCGAATGGAAGTGGGACGATATAACGATGGATTTCGTTACAAGCTTACCCAAATCGAAAGAGGAAACACACCATATGGGTAATTGTGGATGACTTACCAAAAGTGCCCACTTTCTACCTATTCAAAGCACTTATGGATCCGATAAGTCGCCCAAACATGACGTTAAGGAAATTGTACGACTACATGGAGTGCCAAAATCTATTACCTCGATCGAGACTCCAAGTTCACATCCAGATTTTGGATTAGCTTGCAGAGAGAACTGGTGCAGATTAAACTTCGAGACAAAGATTCCACCCACAAACCGATGGACAATCGGAGAACGATTCAAACGCTAGAAGATATGCTTAGAACCGTAATTTTAGATCGAGGAGCAAATGGGAAGATATTTTACCTCGATCGAATTTGCTTACAACAACGATTATCAAGCGACGATCGGCATGGCCCCATACGAAGCCTGTATGGAAAGAAGTGTAGATCACCACGTTATTGGGATGAAGTCGGTGAGAGAAAGGTCATAGGGCACGATGCGGTGAACGAAATGATCGAAATCGTTCGACAAATTAGGATGAGGATAAAAGAGGCTCAGATGATGTAAATCTTACCGACACGCGAGATCCGAGCTACGATTTGAGGATGGAGACAAAGTATTTCTTAAGGTCTCTCCATCAAAAGGATTGTCGTTTGGCACGAAAGGAAAGCTTAGACCCCGTTTCATAGGACCTTATGAGATCCTAGAAAGGATAGGTCCAGTAGCTTATAGGTTGGCTCTTCCGCCAAACCTAGGAAATGTCCATAATGTTTTTCACGTCTCACAATTACGAAAATACGTTCACGACTCAAAGCACGTGATTCACCAAGACAACGTGATCCTCGAGCGGACATGAGCTATAAGGAAGAACCCGCAGCCATACTTGACCACAAAGTCCAAAGAACTACGGAGCAAGTCAATCTGTTAGTCAAAGTCTTTGTGGAGACACCACGGACAAGAAGAAGCCACGTGGGAGCTTGAAGAAGCGATGAGGAAAAATACCCGATCTATTTTTCTAGAGGTATACAAATTTCGACGAAATTTTTCATAAGGGGTGGAATGTAATATTCCAAAGAAAGCGAATATACGATTACGGTTTTCTAAACCCGTAATTGTGGTTTTGCCGATATTATCTTTTACGACGTCGAAGCTTGTGATTTCGATACGATATCGTTATAACGATTCTTTCATAATTCACTAGGATTGTGAATTAAAGGATTGAAATATTACGAAATGATTCGTCCAAATATTTTAACGTCAAACGCGATCGAACGCCGCCTTTTCATGAAATTTTCTGAGCAAAGGAAGCTTGGAATTAATTTCCATCTTAATTCCTTTATTAAAAGGAATATATTTATTTAGTAAGTATGAACTTCTGCGACCATTTTGAGATGAGTCGATTTTGAACGTTTGAGACGTTAACGCCAACGCCTAGAGACGTTTTGTAAATGAGTTTAATACTCGTGAAATTATCATAATTAATTTCCTATTATTATTCTATATAATTTCAGTATTAATATTTATTAAAATCGAATTTTTCAGTTATTAAAATTCGATAATTTGATATTGAAATTTTCGAAAACCCTAAGTTTATAAACTTTGGTTTTTCACATGAAATGACACCATTAAATTATCATATGGTATCTAAACTATATGTTATGACATATATGAGTATTATTAAGCTATGAAATCAGTTTTTGGAACATTAAAACTCGATAGCTTATAATTATAATTTTCGAAACATAATTCTTGGAATTAGGGTTTCATATGCATGAATTAATGCTATAATTTTATCCTATGCTATTATTCAATATCTAAATCATATATTATGATGTATATATGTATATTTGGATCGAAAATGGCATGAGTATCAATAATAGTGTGATTTGTATTTTATTCCTATTTTCCTAATTTTGGATCCAGATTTTAAAATATGCTATATGCTTGATTTAATTATTTTATGGCATGTATTATATATCTATGACCTATAATATGATTAATACATAGTATTATAGTGTAACAAAAATTAAACCACCCCCTAAACACCCTTAAAAGCGACGGCCACCCCCTATTAAACAAAGCATGATGATCCACCTTTTTATTGCCCAACCCATGCACACCTAGCCAATGATCACTACACTCACATCATTAGGCTGCTCTTCATCCATTGGGGGTGTGTGTGTGTGATGTGTGCCGAGGGAGAGAGAGAGATATAGGAGGAGCACCCTTCACATTCCTCTCCCACTTCATACTCCACCCTCACATCAAATTCTAATCACTCTCAAAACACAATCTTCTCTCCTTCTCTTCAGCCAAGAACCGAGCCAAACTCCCCCCATTATTTTCGAAAATTTCTTCTTCCTTTCTTCTTCATTCTTCCTCACCAAGTTTGATATCCACATTGCTCTTGTCATTATATACCATTCCTAAGGTAAATAAGACCTTAGTACCGATTACATCTCACATTTGACAAGAAAAATCATGCCTATATGTTATATGTGTGTTTCAATGTTATATGTACGATATGTATGTTTTAATGATCTAGAGTATGAGATAATGGTTCTTGATGATTTATTTTCAAATATATGAAAATATATGCTTCGATAATCATATGTTGTTGTTTATTTAATTTTGAACGGATCTAGATGTTTATGAAATTTTCGAACCATAGGTCTTGCTTTTAAAATAATTTTCAAAACTATAGAAAATGTTTAGTAATGACCGAGCATGTTCTAAGTATTTTAAGAATGAAATATTGATGTATGTTATGATTTAAGGCTATGGTATGTTAATTAAAAATTTTGGAATACCCTAGCTTAAAATCTTGATATTACCGTGAGCTTTTTAAATATGTACCTTGGTGTATAATTTTTATTTCAAGCTTGTAATGACATATTATTGCTATAGAACCTTGATTAATATGTTCTATGATTTAATTAGAATTTTTGAAAACCATATACTTGATTTTACAAAAATACCGTGGGCTATAGATAGTATATGTTGATGTATGATTTTATTTTTGAACATGTAATGGTGTTTTAATGCTTTAGGATATTATTTATGCATTGTGTGAATTAATTAGAATTTTTGGAAATCAAATACTATTTTAAATCAAATAAACCGTGAGCTTGTTGCTCTTGAAGGTGATGATTTAATTAGTTTTGATAAATATTATGATGATATATTACTATACCATAGTGTATAAACATAGTATATAATTGTTGAATTTTGAAAACCAAAAACCAAAAACAATCAAAAAAGCCGAGAGCTTACAAGCTCATATGGTGATGATTTCAATTGGTTTGGTTGGTTTTATGATGTTATAATGTTATAATATAATGTTTAATGATGTTGGAATTTATTTAGAATTTTTAGAAATTATTTGCTAATTATTCGGTAATTATCAAGTTATTACCGTGAATATTGTTAGATATTGTGAAATAAATGGTTATGATGAACTATAGGTTATATTAATGATATATATTGATGTTGGGATATTATACTAAGCATATATCAATTTTGGGAATTTTTGGATAATTATTCCTATTTATTGAATTACCGTAAATATATATATGTATATATATAAATAAATAGCAAATAATATCATATGAATTTTATAAATTCATATTCTGGACCATAGTGTATAATAATGCACTATATTAATTCAGAACATTTTTCAAAAGTCATTTGATATTTTAAATTAATTATCGAAGTTTTCGATAATTAATAAGGATTTTAAATCCTTTTAAAACAGTTTATTAATGAAATATTGCTAAATTAATATTCGGACCGCTTTAAATTTTACAAAATTTTATAAACATAGATTGCTATGTTTAAGACGAACATACATTTTATAACGCTTTAAAACCAAAATACGCTTTTATTATAAAAGGGTTATTAAATGCGGAAATAATTATAAGTCCTCGATTTACAAGATAAATCGAGAAATAGGACTTTACGCTTTCAAATCGATCAAATTCGATTTATAAAACAAAATAGTAAGACTTACTATTTAAAAGTCAAAATCATCGACTTTATCGACCGTTGTCGACTTCGTTGACTTTTCAAGTCAAACGCACGATTATACGCTTACAAATACGTCAAGACGCTGTAAGATATACTAATTGAGTATGATACCTCATTAGTAAGAAAAGATTTCCCAAATGAAATCCATATATCGAAAACGACTTATACGTTGAAAGATCTCAAGACGAGAACAAGTCAATCGATACGTGTTAGAGACGTATCAATTCACTATGAATTCGGTCTACATCGATATGAAATATCAAGTTTATCTTAGTTTTCGAAAGTCTCGAGAGACTTGAGCGACGCACTAAAGCCTCGCCAGTAAAAGTGTGTGGACGCAAACGCAATGACGGATTTTGACGAACGAGCTAACCTAGGACTTTTACAACGAACCATAGTCCAGCGGCTTTATCTTCAAAATGCGGGCCTTTTCACCCACTAAAATGTGACTTTAATGTTATTCCAAATGAGTTTATTTACGACTTATTCTACAACCGTTATCAAATGTTTCTTGCATTACACCGCCAAAATATTTCGTTTTGTGTATGGATCCTATCTGCTTCGCCGGGTAATGTGGAGATTGTTGGAACTATTATATCATTTGTTGTGGTAGCACCCAACGCTTTTAATGTCGAGTCCCGTGCCGGATGATAAATGCCCCGCTAGGATTGGCGTGAAGGTTCGAACTATCCGTGTTAACATATGCTTGCAGAGAGCGACCGTAGTCAGACGGATTACGGCGGTCACGGCGTCGTAGACGGGAGGCCTCTCGACGCTTATTATTTATTATTATTATGTATTGTGACTATGAGATACGGACCATACACACCAAGAAAATGCTCGCCGAGCTATGTTTACGAATCGAATGATTTGGTAAGCACAAGGCATTTTAACTAAAACCTCGCTTGTGACTTACCCGATATTGGCAACAGAATCCAAATTCTACCAAACGTTTTGCACGAGTCCACTAATGCAATTTCTTGTACTTAGCCCCGCATGTTTGTTTTAAATGTGCGTGTTGAGCTCGATAGCGATGATGGGAATGTGTTGAGAGTCCAAAGGTCCTCGACCGATTTACTTCAATTTGTGGTTTATACTCAATGCATATCGCCATATATGATTCACACACTTTCCACCGCTATATTCGAACTCCTTATTTACGCTTTTATGTTTATAAACTATTGAGGCCCATCGGATCGGGCCAAGTTTTGGGGTCCGATGGCTAAACCTTTTCAAAAACAATATAACATCATTTCATATTCTGTTCAAGCATGTTAGTTTATTTTTATGCATCTCTATTTTATCCATGTAACCCCTAAATACTACTCCTAGTACTAGTCGCCCTCCAGTCCGGGTTGGTCCGGAATGGGGTCGTGACAAGGTTCTAAAGAATTAATATGTCATTACATGCTTGAAATAAAAATTTTACACTAAGGTATAACATAGATAAGCTCACTGCTCTAATGAAAATTCAAGCTGTGGTTTTCCTAAAATTTCTAAATTCATACCATAGTCTTAAATCATAACATAGATCAATAGTACATGCTTAGAACACACTAATAAGCATTCGTCACTACCATATTATTTTTGGTTTTAAAATTAATTCAACACATACTTTGTTCAAAATTATGCATATGCTAGATACATTCATACATTTCATATATAATATCCTATGTTCATTTACACATACTTCTCATATATTTTCAAAATACAATCCTCTAGAATATGTATGTAAATAATAGCTCATGCTCAAGAACATCTTAAACACATATGTATACCTATATAACACTTTCAACACATATATACATACATGAACAAGATCGAAAATTTCAGATTAAAGGAGATGAATAATCAAGCTATTGGTCTCATTTACCTTTGAAATGGTATAATATCACAAGGATATGATATGGTATTAGACTTGGTGAAGGAATGAGAAGAAGGGGAAGAAGCAAGGCTCTCGATTTTTTTTCTGAAAATGGGGAAGGCTGTTCAAATTTTCGAGAAGAAATGGGAGAGATGGAGAGGATTTTGTGTTCAAAATTGTTGGGAGAGTGTATAATGAGAGTGGGGTGAATGGTAGTCCCTCCTATACCTATCTCTTCTCTCGATTTTGGCCAAGAATTGGCACAAAATCTGCAGCACATTGATTTGTTTTAGGTGATGATTAAGGAGTGTTATGAGCTCTTCATGCATTGGTCCTTTCAAAAGGGTAATTATTTGTAGTGGGAAGAGTGAGAGAGCCGGAGCATGGGGGTAGGTTTAGGCTGATTTTAATTCATTTTTATACACTAATACATAATATATATCACACATGATTATAGATATATAATACAAGTCATAAAAATAATTAAATCATCACATAGTCACACTTTCGAAATTACCGAAAATAAATGAGAAAAATAGGATTTAAAATATAAATTACACCTATTATTGATACTCATGTAATTTTCGGTCATATATATCATAATATATGATTTAGATATTAAATAAAAGCATAGGATAAAATTATTACACATTTCAAGCATATAAAACCCTAATTTCGAAAATTAGGGTTTCAATTTTATAAAAACTGAAACCTTCGATTTTATGGTTAAAATTTTATTTAATGCTTAATAATATCTATATATATCATATTATAAAGTTTAGATACCATAGGATAATTTAATGGTATCATTTCATGATAAACCCTTATTTATAAGTTTAGGGTTTTCAAATTAAATTTCAAAATATCGAGTTTAATAACTCAAATATTGATTTTAATAATCATTAATACTGTAATTATATAATAATAATAGGAAATTAATTATTATAATTTCCGAGCATTAAACTCATTTTTCAAAACGCCTCAGACGCTGACGCCAAAACGCCTCAAACGCTCAAAATCGACTCATCTCAAAATGGTCGCAGAAGTTCATACTTACTAAATAAATATATTCCTTTAATAAAGGAATTAAGATGGAAATTAATTCCAAGCTTCACCGCCGGAAAATTTCATAAAAAGTCGACGCTCGACACGCTGCTCGACGTTAGAATATATCGACGTAATCATTTCGTAATATTTCAATCCTTAAATTCACAATCCTTAGTGAATTATAAAAGGAATTCGTTATAACGATATCGCATCGAATCACAAGATTCGATGTCGAAAAGATAATATACGGCAAAACCCTAATTACGGGTTTAGAATACCGTAATCGATATTCGCTTCTTCGAATATTACATTCCACCCTTACGAAAAATTTCATCCCGAAATTTGTATACCTCTAGAAAAATAAATCGGGTATTTTTCCTCATCGCTTCTTCAAGCTCCCACGGCTTCTTCGTCCGTGGTGTCTCCACAAGACTTTGACTAACGGATCGACTTGATCCGTAGTTGCCGAACTTTGTGGTCAAGTATGGTCGCGGGTTCTTCCTTATAGCTCATGTCCGCTCGAGGATCACGCCGCCTGGTGAATCACGTGCTTTGGGTCGTGAACGATTTTGTAATCGTGAGACGTGAAAACATTATGGACATTTCCTAGGTTTGGTGGAAGAGCCAACCTATAAGCCATCGGACCTATCCTTTCTAGATCTCATAAGGTCCTATGAAACGGGTCTAAGCTTTCCTTTCGTGCCAAACCCGACAACCTTTCACGAAGAGACCTTAAGGAATACTTTGTCTCCATCCTCGAATCAGTAGCTTGGATCTACGCAGACGTCAGAAGATTTCCGTCGGTCCCGAGCCTCTTTATCCTCATCCTAATTTGTCGAACCATCTCGATCATTTCGCTCACCGCATCAGGCCCTATGACTTTTCTCTCACCGACTTCATCCCAATAAAGTGGCGATCTACACTTCGCCATACAAGGCTTCAGATGGGGCCATGCCGATCGTCGCTTGATAACCGTTGTTGTAAGCAAATTCAATCGAGGTAAAATATCTTCCCATTTTGCACCTCGATCCAAAATTACGCTTCTAAGCATATCTTCTAGCTGCTTGATCATTCTCTCCGATCGTCCATCGGTTTGTGGGTGGAATGTCAGATCAAGTTTAACTGCATCAGCCTTCTCGCAAGCTAATCCAAAATCTGGATGTGAACTCGAGTCTCGATCGAGGTAATAGATTTCGCACCCATGTAGTCGCATAATTTCCTTAACGCATACCGGGCCAACTTATCGGATCCATGTTGCTTGAATAGGTAAAAATGAGCACTTTGGTAAGTCTATCCACAATTACCCATATGGTTGTGTTTCCTCTTCTCGATTTGGGTAAGCTTGTAACGAATCCATCGTTATATCGTCCCACTCCATTCGGGATTTCAACGGTTGTAACTTCCCGTAAGGACGCTGGTGTAGAGCCTTCACTTGTCGACAAACAAGACAGCCGTTTCACCTAAAGAAGTTATGTCTCGCTTCACGCCTTCCCACCAAAATTTTTCCTTCGTGTCTGGTACATCTTAGTACCGCCTCGGGTGGGCGGTGTAGGGCGGTCGTGAGCCTCACTCATGATTTCGCTCGAGCTCCGCCGTCAGAACGATATCCTACCTTCAAACAATAAGGCGTTATCGCGCCTTGAAATTCTCAATCCTTCGCACCTTAGTCTTTCCGGATCTTTTCCAACTTTTCTCCATCCTTCGTCCTCGACAATTCTTTTTCTTAGATCGATGTCGCGAGAGCGAGCGACATACTCACAATTGTCCCGGTGGTTCAACCAGCTCAATCTTCATTCTACCAAACTCTTCAACGAGTTTTTCCTCTCAGATAAAGAGACATCCTAACTGTATGGTTTCACGACTCAAGGCGCCGCCACTACATTCGCTTTGCCCGGTGATAGTTAATACCACAATGTAATCTTTACTAATTCTAGCCATCTTCCGCCTCATATTCAAATCTCTTTGTTCAAGAAGTACTTCAAACTTTGTGGTCCGTGAAGATCTCACATCTCACACCATAGAGATGGTGTTCCAAATTTTAGGGCACGAACTACAAACCGCTAATTCCAAATCGGGTCGGGTAGTTCACTCATGGGGTCCGAGTTGTCGGATGCATAAGCTATCACTTTTCCTTCTTGCATCAAAACACAACCCACCCCAGCCTTAGATGCGCTTCAGATAGACCACATACCCCTTATCCGCTCGACCGCTAGAACCGTGCATCGTCAATTTTTCCTCGAGTATTTGGAAACTCATCTCACACTCATCCGTCCAATCAACTTGATTCCTTCCAAAGTAGTCAAGTTATTGGCCTTGCAATTTTGGAGAATCCTTCATGAATCTCCTATAGTAGCCGCCTAATCCTAGGAAACTTCTAACTCGTACGAGTCTTTGGTGATTTCCATTCTGCACGGCCTCTACTTTGGCCGGATCTACCTTTATACCTTCAAGCAGACACGATGTGTCCAAGGAACATAACTTCCTTCACCAAAACTCACACTTGCTAAACTTAGCAAAGAGTCTTTCATTTCTCAAGGTTTGCAAAACCGTCAGATGTTCCTTATGATCATCTTCATTCTTTGAGTAAATAAGGATATCATCTATGAAGACCAAAACAAATTTATCCGTAAATGGATGGAATACTGCTCACGAGGTCCATGAATACTACGGTGCATTGTTAATCCGAATGGCATAACTATGAATTCATAGTGGCCATATCTCGGTTCGAATGCGCCTTAGGTACATCCTCGCATCAGATTTTCACTGGTGGTATCCCGACTTATGGTCAATTTTCGAGAATACACCCGCCTCGTAATTGATCAAACAGTCATCAATTCGGTAAAGGGTATTTGTTCTTTAGTGTCATCTTATTTAGCTCCCTATAATCGATGCACATCCTCAAAGAACCATCCTTCTTCTTAACAAACAAAACAGAGCTCCCCAAGGTGAAACACTCACCTAATGAATCCTAGATCCAAAAGTTCTCGATTTGGATTTTCTAGCTCCTTCTAGCTCCTTTGGGGCCATCCTATAGGCGCCTTCGACACCGGGCTGATCCGCCCAAGTCGATGGTAAACTCTAGTTGTCATCGTGAGGCAATCCCGTAGATTCTCGGAAATACGTCCAAAATTCTCGACGACTTCAATGTCTTCACCCGCTCGGGTTTATCCTCATCGCTTAAATAAACAAGGAATGCATGGCATCCCTTCTCGTTCATCATCCTCCTAGCTTGTAGTGTCGATACTATCGGAATCCTCCTCCCATGCCGATCCCGTGGAAGTGCGTGCGTTTCGTCCGTGAAAGTGAAACGAAATTTTCCTTTCCTTACAGAGAATCGTGGAATGATTCTTAGCTAACCAGTCCATTCCGAGGATTATGTCTACATCATCCACGGGTATTATGTTTAGGTCGTTAGCCGTAACCTTAAGTGATCCTAATGTCAACTCTAGGTTCGAGCAAAAGTGTGATACCATAATCCTCCTATAGGCGATGAGATTCTCATATCCCGCTCGACCTTTCGCACCTAAGGCCAAAGATTTCACGCATGATTTTGCAATAAAAGAATGCGAAGCACCCGATCGAACAATACTATAATGTAGGTTGAGAGAACTCCCATACCGCCAAGTTTCCTTGGTTTTGTTCGCTCGCCCCATGTGGCGTAGCTCGCCCGAGCCGGCCGAGGCCGACGGGCGCCGGTCCCGCTGATTTGGCGGTTGTCGCCGGCCTGTATTGCCGCCGGGCGCTGGCGCGGTGGTTGCCGCCCGCTGTTGTTGGGCGGTCGCCATCGCGTTGCGGAATTTGTCGCCGCGGCCGCCGCCATTGTGGCGGCCGTTGGAGTTGTTGTCGAGGCCGGGTTGTTGCCATTGGAGTTGGGGTTGGGGTTGAATTGTCGCGGCCGGGTTGAAGTCAGATAGCCTTTAGTGGTCGAGCAGCATCGCCGGTTGGTTCGCCTTATATCCGAACGTGACACCGGGCAATTGTGGCGAATGCCCGCTTGCCCCGCACTTGTAACAGCCTACCACGCTTGTCGCACACACCCTTATGTGCTCTATGGCATCTAGGGCATTGAGGTGCCTTGATTGTTCCCGTGGTCCCTGCCGTGGAGCATAAGTCGCTCTTCCGCCTTCCCGCCGCCAGGTGTTTCGCCACACGCGCCAGGACTTGCTTCTCCATAGTTTCGCGTTGTTATTCCCGCGTTGGGGTCCCAGCCCTTTTCCTTGTCCAAATTATCGTGGTGTCCGAGACGACACCGACTTATTCTCTGCTATGGTCGCTCAATATCCAAAGCTCATGAGAGCTTCTGTAAGATAGGTCTCCGTGGTCTGGCAAGAGACATGCGATCTCCATTCTTAGCCCCGACCGAACTTTTCCGACATTTTCAAGTCGGTGTCCACCAGTGTCTAGCGATATCTCGACATCTCGCAGAAGTGCGATCATAGTCGGTTATGATAATTTTTCTTGTTTTAGCAGAAAACCCCCTCTTTTTCCCTATAGCTTTTAGGAATGTACTTTTCATACAGCCCCTCGAAATCCTCCCACGAGAATTCCTCGAATGCTCAAATTAAAAGTCTTCTTTTCCGCCTCCCACCGTAAGTCACCGTCCGATCAGTCGGAAGGTAACACACGACGCCTTTCCGTGTGCTGCATCTTAAAAAGGTAAAACTGCTCATGGCCCTAACCCATTGTTCGGCTTCTTCCGGCTACCTTTCCTGCTAAAGACAGGAGGGTTCTGCCTTAGAAACATTTCTTCGATCCCGCGATCGGGTCGAGGTGGAGGCGGTGGTTGGGATTATCCTCGTTCTGCTCGGGATTCTACCCTCCTCCAGGTCTTCCTCACCTCCGGGTTCTCTTTGGGTTTCTTCTGAGGCATTCTCGCTATATAAAACATACCATCGTTAATTACTAAACGCTACAACTTAACAACATAGGTTTTCATAGCTTCTTCTTAAAGCGATATAAAGGTAAAACAACTCATCCATAGATAGACAATTGTTACCAAAAGGCCCCACTGGGTCAAAAACATATGTAGATAGATAACCAAGGTTTGTCAAAAACAAGATGTCCCACATCGACAATCATAGGGAATAAAATAGAAATAGCAAGGTTTCGGACCCACATGGCCAAAAAGAAAAAAAGTCCAAGTCCCAGGATCATGGTATCGAATAAAAGGAAAAGCTAGCACACATGCTAGTCATAACAAAACAAATTTAATCAAAACATCGCCTTAAGGTCTTCACGAAGTTTCCTCCCTACTCCGCCTTCCTCGTGGTCTTCCTCCTCTTCGAGTCGCCTTCTCCATCCGAATCGCCCTCACGAGGTCGCACTGATGGTCCCGCACCGGCTTCCATCATCGGTATGTCGCGCAGGGTCCAAAGTTATCCGCGCCGCATAAGTCGAAGTTGTGGCGGATCGGACCGTAGCATACCGGTCGGGTCATATCCGTGGAAGGTATCTACTCTCATCCGCGCCGTCCGCGGAAGGGCTCTTCGCCTCGGGTGGTGGTGGATCGGACGCAGTGGTGGGGCGGTAGCGGCGACGACGGGTGTCCAAAACCGCCGGTGGCAACACGGGCCTCCCAAGGCTCTGGACGGCCGCCTATCTACCTCGTACATCCCGCCTCGCCCATCCGGCATGGGTATCACCGATCAACCTGCCTCGAACTCTCAAGGTACAGCCACTCGCGACTGTCACGCCAAGTGTACTCCCGTGGAGGAGATAGGTCCCATAGGCGCGTTCAGATATTGTACACGTAAGTCGTGACTCACGAACCTCGCGTATCCCCAATCAAATCATAACTCGGGAATGCGATAGATGTAGTCTCCGATACCTCTCTGCATAACCATCCTGTACAAGGGAGTATAGCTAGAGTCTCTTGATGCCATCGTAGTCGGTTGCGCCCACAGCTCGCGTTCCTCCACAACCAAGGTAGTACGCCGTAAACTCACCTAGGTCTTCCCCGCGACATCCAACATTCCCTATAAGTGCGCATCAGCTCCTCGGTGGGGCATGAGGTCCCACCCTACTCCTAGTGATATAGCGATCTCCTCCATCCGCCACGGTTAAAACTAACGTAAGTCAACTATCGCTATCTCAAAATGTAAAGCGATAGCATAACGAGAAGCAACTAGGCTAGAACTAACAATTGTATAAGGTAGGCAACATCATAATGTACAATACATACCACAACTTACCTTCTTAGTCTTACCCAAACGATAACATATACGCTAATGATATCTTAATATACGCCACGAGATCCTTGTCTTATATCAAACACTTAAGCTAGAGTTCAACAGACTCTATCGTATTCTGGAGACAGAATTAGGATTCTGTTCTTCATAACAAATCAAGATCAGTGCGTTAGGAGTACGAGGTGAAAACCATGCGTAAATCGGAGTCCCAACGAGGGAGATCTAGCTAAAACAAAATTACTGCACAGTGCAGGAAATTTGCACGATCGTGCCAAATTGTAAATCGAGACGTATGTCGACGTAATACGTCTATCATCTTCGGGTTCTTAAGTCGAGGCTGAACATCCTGAAGCCGTAAGTGACGCCCATGTCGTGATTCGTGTTGCTGCTCACCGTGTCAAAGTGATGATGAAGCGCCGACGCCGCTCGCCTTTAAGGTTGAGGTCGCCCTCGCTCATCCTTCTCGCCGCCTTCGTCGTCCGTGCTCGCGGTATCGCCACTTTCATTCTTCCTATCGCTCTTTTGTTCGCATAAGGAAAAGAAGTTCATACTTTATGTTCTTTCACGACACGTGAGCATGCTCCTTAGGGTCTAAGTTCGCCTCATGATAACATATCGTTTATCATAATTAAAATTTTGAAAGTCGGAAAGTAAAGTTTTATTTGCAAATTTGGAAGTATGATTTCAAAAGACAGTCATGATCAACTCATATACATATTCAATAATGGATTCATTCGTTCCATGTTGATCATTCAACTCGATACTACCATACACTTCCATCTCAATACTTGAGCAATTGTATTGGTTCAATTCAAAAAATTTTGAAAAAATTTTCTTGCTCAACTTCAAAATTTTTCATAATCATAAAATTTCTCAAAAGTTCTTCTAACTTGCTCATCATGCGTAAATTTTCCATTTCATGAGTTTGAGAAAGAAATGCGCTACCTTATTCCTGTTGAGCTCGATGTGATGGAGTGTTGAGAGAGTCAAGAGGTTTTAGAAGTCCAATGACTGATCTAGACTTAGAATACAAGGTTTTGGGTTTACAAAGAGCAAAAGCGCCTCGATACCACTGTCACACGACCCACACCCGACCAACCCGGACCTGAGGGCTACTAATACTAGGAGTAGTATTTTAGGGGTTACATGGGTAAAATAAAGATGCATAAAATAAACCAACATGCTCGAAAGGTAATATGAGGTGATGTCATAATGTTTTTGAAAGGTTTAGCCATCGGACCCCAAAACTCGCCCGATCCGATGGACCTCGATAGTTTGTAAACATAAAGCATAAATAAAGGAGTTCGTAGTATAGCAATGAAAGTGTGTGAATACATATATGACGATATGCATTCAAGGTATAACCCACAAATTCAAGTAAATCGGTCAAGGACACCGGACTCCTCAACACATCCCCATCATCACTATCGAGCTCAACCGCACATTTAAAACAAACATGCAGGCTAAGTACAAGAAATTGCACTCAGTGGACTTATGCCGAAAACATTTGATAATATTTGAATTTACCGCCAATATCGAGTAAGTCACAGTGGTTTTAGTTAAAATGCCTTATGCTTACCAAATCATTTTCGTCAGAACATACCGCCTGCATTTTCGTGTGTATGGTCCGTATCTCATAGTCACAATACATAATAATAATAAATAAACGCCGAGAGTGAGGCCTCCCATCTACGACGCCGTGACCGTCAGAATCCCGCATAAAGACACACGTCACCTGCAAGCATATGTTAACACAACAGATAGTTCCAACCTTCACGCCAATCCTAGCTGTGCATTTATCATCCGGCACAGACCCGACATTAAAAAGGTGGGTGCTACCACAACAATTGATATAATAGTTCCAACTATCTCCACAATTTCTACCCGGGTAACAGATAGATCCATACACAAAACGAAATATTTTTCGGTGTAATGCAAGAAACATTTGTTAAACAGTTGTAGGATAAGTGTCAGAATAAACTCATTTGAAATAACAAGAAAGTCACGCTTAGTGGGTTAAGAAAAGGCCCACATTTTAAAGATAAGAAGCCCACCGACTATGGTTCGTTGTAAAAGTCCTGTGTTCGCTCGCTCGTCAAAATCCCCCACGCGTCAAGGCCCACACCTTTACTAAAAAGCGAGGCTTTAGTACGCCGTCAAGTCTCTCGAGACTTTCAAAAGCTATGATAAACTTCGATATTTCATATCGATGTAGACCGAATTCTTAGTGAATTCAATACGCCTCAACACGATACGATCGACTTGCTCGCTCGAGATACGCTCAACGATAAGCACGCTTTTCGATATATGGATTTCTTTGGGAAATATTTTCTTACTAATGAGGTATCATACTCAATTAGTATATCTTACGCAGATCGACGATTTATAAACGATATTCGCATGTTTGACTCAAAAGTCAACGAAGTCAACATCGTCAACAAAGTCAACGATTTTGACTTTTAAAATAAGAACTTTACTATTTTGTTTTATAAATCGAATTCGATCGATTTGAAAACGAAGTCCTATTTTTCGATTTAACTCAAATCGAGGACTTATACATATTTTCAAGATTATAAAACCCTTTTATAAATAAAAGCAGATTTTGGTTTTTAAACGTTATAAATGAACGCTCGCCTCAAACATATCAATCTATGTCTATAAAATTTTGTAAAATTAAATTTGTCCAAAATATTAATTTAGCAATTATTTCATTAATAAACTGCTTTTAAAAGGATTTAAAATCCTTATTAATTATCGAAAACTCGATAATTAATTTAAAATGTCAAATGACTTTTGAAAATTTTTCTAAATTAATATAAAATTTTTTAAATTAATATAGTGCATTATTATACACTATGGTCCAGAATATGAATTTATAAAATTCATATGGTATTATTTGCTATTTATTTGTACATATACATATATACATTTACGGTAATTTCAAATAAATAGGGAATAATTATCCAAAAATTCCCAAAATTGATATATACTTAGTATAATATCCCAAAATCAATATACATCACCAATATAACCTATAGTTCATCATAACCATTCAATTAATAATATATAGCAATTATTCACGGTAATACTTGATAATTACCGAATAATTAGCAAATAAATTCTAAAAATTCTAAATAAATTACAACATCATTAAACATTATATTATAACATTGTAACATCATAACATCAACCAAAAACATTTGAATCATCACCATATGGAGCTCAATAGCTCTCGGCTTTTTGGATTCAAAATGTTATTTGATTTTCAAAAATTCCAATAATTATATACTATGTTTATACACTATAGTATACTAATATAACATCATAATATTTATCAAAACTAATTAAATCATCACCTTCAAGAGCAACAAGCTCACGGCTTATTTGATTTAAAATAGTATTTGATTTCCAAAAATTCTAATTAATTCACACAATGCATAAATAATATACTAAAGCATTAAAACATCATTACATGCTCAAAATTAAAATCATACACCAAGCTATACAATTATAAGCTCACGGTACTTTTCATAAATCATAGCATATGGTTTTCAAAATTTCTAATTAGATCATAGAACATATAATCAAGGTTCTAAAGAATTAATATGTCATTACATGCTTGAAATAAAAATTTTACACTAAGGTATAACATAGATAAGCTCACTGCTCTAATGAAAATTCAAGCTGTGGTTTTCCTAAAATTTCTAAATTCATACCATAGTCTTAAATCATAACATAGATCAATAGTACATGCTTAGAACACACTAATAAGCATTCGGTCACTACCATAATATTTTTAAGTTTTCAAAATTATTTCAACACATACTTTGTTCGAAAATTATGATAAGCTAGATACATTCATACATTTCATATATAATATCCTATGTTCATTTACACATACTTCTCATATATTTTCAAAATACAATCCTCAAGAATATGTATGTAAATAATAGCTCATGCTCAAGAACATCTTAAACACATATGTATACCTATATAACACTTTCGAACACATATATACATACATGAACAAGATCGAAAATTTCAGATTAAAGGAGATGAATAATCGAAGCTATTGGTCTCATTTACCTTTGAAATGGTATAATATCACAAGGATATGATATGGTATTAGACTTGGTGAAGGAACGAGAAGGGAAGAAGAAGGTTTCGATTTTTTTTTCCAAAATGGGAAGGCTGTTCAAATTTTCAGAGAAGAAATGGGAGAGATGGAGAGGATTTTGGTGTTCAAAATTGTTGGGAGAGTGTATAATGAGAGTGGGGTGAATGGGTAGTCCCTCCTATACCTATCTCTCTCTCTCGATTTTGGCCAAGAATTGGCACAAAATCTGCAGCACATTGATTTGTTTTAGGTGATGATTAAGGAGTGTAATGAGCTCTTCATGCATTGGTCCTTTCAAAAGGGTAATTATTTGTTGGAAGAGTGAGAGAGTCACGATGTGGGGGTAGGTTTTGGCTGATTTTAATTCATTTTATACACTAATACATAATATATATCACACATGATTATAGATATATAATACAAGTCATAAAAATAATTAAATCATCACATAGTCACACTAAATTACCTAAAATAAATGAGAAAATAGGATTTAAAATATAAATTACACCTATTATTGATACTCATGTAATTTTCGGTCATATATATCATAATATATGATTTAGATATTAAATAAAAGCATAGGATAAAATTATTACACATTTCAAGCATATAAAACCCTAATTGAAAATTAGGGTTTCAATTTTATAAAACTGAAACCTTCGATTTTTATGGTTAAAATTTTATTTAATGCTTAATAATATCTATATATATCATATCATAAAGTTTAGATACCATAGGATAATTTAATGGTATCATTTCATGTGATAAAACCCTTATTTATAAGTTTAGGGTTTTCAAATTAAATTTCAAAATATCGAGTTTAATAACTCAAATATTGATTTTAATAATCATTAATACTGTAATTATTTAAAATAATAATAGGAAATTAATTATTATAATTTCTTGAGCATTAAACTCATTTTTCAAAACGCCTCAGACGCCGACGCCAAAACGCCTCAAACGCTCAAAATCGACTCATCTCAAAATGGTCGCAGAAGTTCATACTACTAAATAAATATATTCCTTTAATAAAGGAATTAAGATGGAAATTAATTCCAAGCTTCACCGCCGGAAAATTTCATGAAAAGTCGACGCTCGACACGCTGTCGACGTTATAATATATCGACTAATCATTTCGTAATATTTCAATCCTTAAATTCACAATCCTTAGTGATTTATAAAGGGAATTCGTTATAACGATATCGCATCGAATCACAAGATTCGATGTCGTAAAAGATAATATACGGCAAAACCCTAATTACGGTTTAGAATACCGTAATCGATATTCGCTTTTTCGAATATTACAACTACATATATGTATGTAATAAAGTGTGTTTTAATTATATCACACTTACATGCATATATAAATGAGATATATTCAGATTTTATCACTAAGACTCCATTATATGTATAGATATATATCCTATTTTCAGATTAATGTGTAGCACTCATGAGAGTGCCCACTATCTACATAAAATATTATAGAAATGTGAAGAGCCTCTGTGTAAGAGAGAGGGCTGGACGTGAACTATAGGGAGGAGAGAAGATCAGATTTTTGTTCATTCCATTCACTTACACACTCAACTTTTGATCACACTCTCCTTCTCTCTCAACTCTCTACATTTCTCTCTCAAGAACACTTCTTCTTCCCCATTTTTTTCAGCTGAAACCGAGAGCTTCCTCTCCTCTCCAAGCTTCGATTTTTCTCTTCTCACCTCCATACAACACCTTAAAACCTTGTACTTTGTTCCATCCATCCATAGCACAAGGTAGGAGTCGAATAGGATCTTGTTCGTTCATGAAGCTTTCAAAATTTTCAAGAAACGGTCTAGCTATCAGATGTGTTCTAGATGATTCATGCTTGTATGATTTGATTATCGCATGTGTATTGATGATGAGAGAATGTTAAACAAGTGTTCTTGTTTTAAAATGACTTGCATGTATGATCTAACCTCAAAATCTTATGAATCTACGAGTATTCTATGTTCTAAAACGTATAGCATGCTATTTTAAAGCTTGGTTTATATTTTAAACATTTAATTGAACAAGTATGAAAACAAATGCTAGTGATGGCCGAGACCTATAGGAACTTGTTTGAGCATGAATTTGTAATCTATGATGTAATATGTGTCGATGGTATTAATTTGAAAAATTTAGAAAGATCCATGCTATTTTCTTCTTAGAACCAAGCATGTAGAATTATATAAGTGGATGTATGATTTTATTTTGTACATGCAATGTGGAATTATTGATCTATGATGTATCGAGAGTACATACAAATTAATTGGGAATTTTTAGAAAACTCGCTAAATTTTAAATAACCGAAAATATATATATAATTATATGTTAATGAATGATTTTTATTTGAGACATGCAAGGACATATAATTACTCTATGATGTTATAAAAGTCTATAGTGATTTAATTAGAATTTTTGAAAAATTCTATCTATTTTTTTTTAAAAAAAGGCCGAGACATATATATATATATGTTAGTGTGTAATTTTATTTTGTGACATGCAATGTTATATTATCGCCTAAAATGTGTTTTATGCACTTAGATTTTGTTAAAATTTTTGAAGATCAATTACACATTTGTTTCAAAAAACCATGAGTTACACACTAAATGGTGATGATCAAATGGTCTTTGATGTATATTATGATGTAATGTTGCTACACTATAGTTTATGAGCATGGTATATATGTTGGAAATTTTATAAAAATATTTAATGTGTAATATGAAAAGGGTCGAGAGTTAGTATACCATTTATATGGTATATAAATGTCATATTAAGGATTATATGACATAAAAATGTCATGGACTAATGTTTAGACCTTGATTAATTTATTGAAATTTTAGAAATTATTGGGCATTTTATTCTAAAATGCCGTGACCTATTATATTAATAATGTGATGGTTGAAAGTTGATTAGTTGATATTATAATATATTAATGACCATAGTGTATATTAATACACTATATAATGTTAGAAAAATTTTGGACATTGTTTGGTAATTTTTATAATTACCGAGAA
Source organism: Salvia rosmarinus (assembly GCA_036937905.1). Classification (NCBI taxonomy): domain Eukaryota; kingdom Viridiplantae; phylum Streptophyta; class Magnoliopsida; order Lamiales; family Lamiaceae; genus Salvia; species Salvia rosmarinus. The sequence goes on along the minus strand of CM072824.1, from coordinate 30,238,642 downwards.
ATTCTAAAGAATTTCTAAGGGTTTTTAAATCCTTTTAATCAATTTTATTAATAAATTATATGTCTAATATTATTTTAGATATATCTAGAAATTTTGGACAAATTTCAAAATAATTGGTTGAAAACCCAAAATAGCCATGAGCTATTTTTAAAATAGAAATAAGGATTTTAAATCCTTAAATTCATTAATTATAATGAATTATATGTTTAAAAATTATTTGTAAACATATTAAAACAATTTATAAAAAGAAATCAATTAGAAATTGATTTTCAAAGAATTTAATATTAAAGTAAGACTTAGTAATTAAATTACTAAGAAAAGTCAAAATTGTCGACTTTTGAAATCAACGCACGAAAGACGCTCGACAACACGCTAAATGCGTAAGACGATCATTTGGTAATGATATCACGCTGATATGAAAGGATTTCATATTTAAAGTCGTGAAATCGAAAACGTGAGAAAACGCTGAACCATTTACCAAAAGGGTAATCGGTCATTTTCAACACATATCTCGCCTCTATCAAGAACGAGAAATGTTAAGTTGACACGCTGTTGAAAAACGAATTAAATTCATTAAGGAATTAATTCGCCGATATGAAATATCGAATTTTATTATAGACTTTGAAGTCTCGAATTACGTAAACGACGCACTAAAGCATCCTTTTATATAAAGGCGTGACGCCGACGCACCACCGGACGCCGACGAGTAAAGAAAACGTTAAAGACGAACAATAATCTCCGTGTGGGCTTTATTACTAAAATAGAACAACTTTGTCGCTTTTTTCAACTGCCTTTGTTTACGTACTTTTCAACTAATGTTAAAATTTTTAAATGACACCGCCAAAATGTTTACGCTTTGTGTATCGTATCCTATCCATGAATGATGTGATGTTGATGGGTTATTCCCAACTTATGAATGAAAATCGATATCGGATCCTATGCCTAAGACTTATACCGGCCAGGATTAACGTGGTACACCGATGGTGACCGTGTGTCAGTAAGGACACCATTCACGGTCGGTCACGGGTCGTAGGCGAGGCCTCCTTCACGACTTTCGACTATGATAACATGATGGAAGGATAATAAGGATACGGATCACGACACCAAGAAAATGTCACAAGCAACTTTTATAAACTCGTGAAAATATTTTAGTAAGCACGCGCATTTTCAAATAAAACCTCGCCTTACCATTATATCGCGTAGTAATTCAATGAAAATAAAATGTTTTCGCATAAGTCCACCGGGTACAAATTTTGTACTTAGCCCCGCATGTTTGTTTTTAAATGTGCAGGTCGAGCTCGGTTGACGATGATGGATGAGTGTCGAGAAAGCCATATGTCCTCGATGTTCGTTAGAATGGATAACCTCGAATACATATCACATATATGTATTCACACACTTTCCGTCCGCAACTCGAACTGCTTTATTTTCATGTTGGATAATAAAATAATGTGAACTATGAAGTCCTCCGCATCGCCATATCCTTTCGATCCGCTCACTTAAACCCTTTGATCGAAATGTTATAAGTGTATGTTTAATCTTAAGTTCTATATTCTCATATGATATGTCCCATCGACGATACCGTCCGTATCCATGAATACTATTCCTAGTATTAGTCCGCCACCCGGTCATCCCGAGTGGGGTCGTGACAGAGTGGTATAGAGCGCTTGTTTTCAAACCCCATTCCTTCTAAAACTAAGTCTGTAATCGAGTCACTAGACTTCTAGAAAATCTCATCGCTATCCTCAACACTCCATCACATCGAGCTCAACGGGAAAAGGTAACTAGTTTCTTTTGAACTTATGAAGTGAAAATTTTTATATGATGATAAAATTTGAAAAGATTTTGAAGAAAAGGAAAAGGAAAGTCAGAATGTGATGATGATTGAAATGAAGAGTTATGAATGAAGATTTTCAAAAATTCTAAATTTTGAAATTAAATAGCAATAATATGAAGTGGTTAAGTTGAAAAGTATGTTTGAAACGAATCATGATGATTAATGACGAATGTATGAAAACAAGATGATATGTACAGATATGTATGAACGAAGTATGATGTTGTTTGGATGTTATGTTTATGAATTATGAAATCTATGTTGATAACAAAGTATGCTATGCTCTTGAGAAGAACGTAGACGATATAGGAAGTATGTTCCCATAATGAAAGAAAACAAAAGAATGATAGGAAGCATGAATGTGTTTTTAATTTCGGGTTTTGAACGGCGAGAGTGGAACGTAAAGATGATCGAGAACGACGTTGACTATGAAGAATGAAGAAGGTGAATGTTGTATCACAGTTGAAGCAAGCGATCATAATCATAATTTCAACTTGCGTGACCATTGACCGGGATTTCAGAACGGCAAACATCAATTTGAAGACATGGACGTAATATTATACTAAGTCGGCAGCAGCTAGCGTGCATAATTTCATCATCAGTACCTTCTCGAAACGTTGCTATAATCGTGAAAATTTTCTGCACTGCGCAGAAAATTTATTTTTAATCGTATTCCTTCGATAAAAGTCCGCTTTACGCATGGTTTTCGCCAGATTCCTAACATTCTGAACTTCATTTGTTATGAAGGACAGAATCTCTTTTCCATCTCCCAAATACAGTAGAGTCTGGGTAAAGTTCAGCTCGAGTTTTAGATAGAATGAGGAACCTATAATACCTTATGTGTTTAATGTAGCAATAGGAGTTCCGCTTACTAGGTGGGTTAAGAATGTTTGGTTATAGGTTGAATAGTTCATCCTAGTTGATTAATCAAGTAATAAGCTACCCTATCTCGCTATCGGATATTAGTAGTGTCTAACGGTTAGTTTTGATCGCGATGATGGAGGAAATGCGTATATCATTGCGAGGAGGAGGATAGACCGACCCGACTCCGAGGAGACTATCCGATTTACCGGAAAGCCGGATGTGTGCCGCGAGGATTTAGGAGAGTTTCATGTATTACTTTAGATTGTGGAGGAATGCGAGAGTATATGGCGGACGGACTACGATGGCATTAAGCCGCCTTCTTACTATACTTCCATGTGATTGGGAAGATTATGCTCGTGAAGTTTCGGGATTACATTTACCGCATGCGATCGAGGATATGACTTGATAGGCGATCTACCCTGTGTTCATCACCCACCGACGATGTATATAGATCTATGGCGCAGACCGAGAGGACCTTATCTCCTCCACGGAATATACATGGCGTGATGAGTCACCGAGTGGTCAGACACCGAGGTTCCACTGATAGTTGACCCGGTGGTACCACGATATCGGATCGACGAGGCGACTTGTTCAAAGCGGACGGAGCAGCCTGCACCTAGAGCTTTGGGAGCCCCTGCTTTCCCACCTTGATATTCGGACATCCGTGCGCTCACCACTTCCGCCTTTACCACCGATGGCAAGCACCCTTACCGCCAACCGAGAGTTTCCGCCGACAAGACGGATTAGTGTGACAGTACTTGATGGGTATAATCCCATCCATGATGCCTACAATCCGATTCGTGTGGATTATGGTCCACCGGGACATTCCGATGGTAGAGAGTAATGGAGCGGGACCTCTAGAGTATATGGCTGTGGTGATGACTCGGATGAGGAGGAAGAGGATCCCGAGGAAGATGAGGAAGATTCGAGGAGTTGATGTAGATATTGATGTTGATGTAAAATTTGAAGGATTATGTTATCTATTTTATGTATGTTTTATTTATGCTTTGAAAAACTTCAACAATGGGGAAATCAATTTTAGTAAGGCTATAAAGCCATTGTGCATGACTTTAATTTTGTAAAGCCTTAAGGCCGATATATGTATGGCCTTTTCTTTTGAAATGTTTTGGAAGCAAACATGTGAGTAATCCTTGATATAAGGACTTTTGTTTGCAAAGTACGTTATCTATGGTGCTTTTGCAATTGTATGTATATATGACCCGAGAGGGCTTTTGCAACAAATCTATGTATGACAAGAATG